>JAOZGT010000003.1:7800502-8208558 GCA_035578325.1 Coelinius sp. EB29
AAATTGGTCAGAAGTATTAAAAATCCACCGAAAAAAAAAAAAAAACAAAAACTTAAAATTACAAGAAGAAATTGAATTATGTAAGTGGGTATCATGTACCTGTGTTAAAAAAATAAAATAAGAAAAAATTATCATTCAAACCGTTTATTAAAATCATTCGTTTACAAAAAAAAAAAGTCTCTCCCACACAAAATAAATAAGAGAGAATTCTCCATTGAACTAATTAAACTTTAGTAATTAATGAACCATTTTTTTCAAATCATCAGAACTACTCAATAAAAATCCCAGTGGATTTTCCACCAAAATTGAACACTTTCTACCATCAATATTGACATTAACAATTTGACAAAATGGTCTCTGGACTTGTCCATCTATTTTTCCAGGCATTTCTCCAGTTTTACAGACATGTATTACCTTTTTATTCAACATCTGACAGTCAAATCCATTCTCCAACTTTTTTCCATCGAAAAATACCTCAAAATTTCTAGCGTAGAGTCCAAAAATGACGTTAATCTCACGAACCAGCTGATGAACAGAAATTCCCACTCCAGTTTTTGGATCCTCCAGGAGAATGGTACCCTTAGAACTCTGAGCACCGAATCTTGGTTCAAGCCCTTCAACAATGACATTAACATACTTGGAAAAAGGCTCACAATCCCCTCGATTCTTCACAAGTATCAATTTCATCTCCACTCCCTTAATCTTCTGCATCTCCTCAATGATAATATCCCCTCCACCTGGCAAATCCTCAATTTTCCTCTGAGGAGTCTTCGTAATTCCCTCAATAAACTCTTTATACTCCTCAACGACTCTACAAAGAGATGATTCTTTATCCAACACATCATAATAGACATCAGCATCATCACTGGGCACCAACTGTGCCTTTTTCCTCAATTTCTGAATCCTATTGATAATCTCTCTGGCAATACCCTCGTCCTGCATACTCTCATCAGGCGTAACATCCAACAGAATAAGTACATTTCCCTCACAATGAGCTTCATACTTCATAGACAATTGTTGAGCTGTTGGTCCAGCAAAACTAAACATAATCCTCAAGTCCTCCTCCCCAAGTACCTGATTATTAACCACAATCTTCTTTTTTATCAAAAACTCCTGGAGCTGAGCATCAGAGAGATCCTTAATAGCTTGAATCATACCTTTAAATTCACCCTTCAATCTGTACCCAAGTGTCTTATGATCAGGCTCAGCTCTCAAACTCACTCCATACTTTTGTTTATCAGTTGTTACAGTCAATTCCTTAACATTTAGTTCTTCCAGAATATAAGATTCAAGACTCACAATCTCCTCAAGAATCTTCTCATCCTTATGAATAACAACAATCTCTGGTAATGGATATTTAACTGGAATTGTCTTTCTGTCTCTTACAATTCTCCCAAGCTCGATAATAGTCTGCATATAAGATACAGATCTCTCAATTTTCTCATCAATAAGTTGAAGATTATGTTCTGGAATCATTAGATAGTGTACAGACTCTGCTGATTCAATTTTACGTTTAGGTAGTAAATACAAAATTCTTTGGTACATAAATTCACTCAAAAATGGTGTAAATGGTGCATTGATACGAATCATTGTGTAGATAACAGAGAAAAGTGTATTTAGAGCTTTTTTACAGTCTTCAGGACCATTATCACCCTTGATTCTCCTCCTATTCATTCTGACATACCAATTTGTCAAATTATCAATGTACTTGATCAATTTTGGTACAACTGTGTACAATCTGTAAGCCTTCATCTCATTCTTCATAAATTCAAGAAGTGTCTGAGTGAATGATACGATCCACTTGTCCATTATATTATTAGAGACATCATAATTACTCTCGTTGTACACGAATTTAGTATTTTCATCAGTCTCATATCTTTCAATATTTTGTAGAAGAAATCTGAAGGCATTGTACCAGGGTAAAAATACATCTTTAATTATATCCCTGACACCCTCTTCCTTGAACCTCAAATTTTCAGCTCTGACAACTGGTGAATTTATCAAATAAAGTCTCAATGCATCAGCACCAAATCTATTGACAATCTCCATTGGATCTGGATAATTTTTCTTACTTTTAGACATTTTTTGTCCATCTGAAGCAAGCACAAGTCCATTACATACAAGATTTTTAAATGGAGGTTTATCAAAAAGAGCTGTAGATATAACTAAAAGTGTGTAAAACCATCCTCTAGTCTGATCAATTCCCTCAGCTATAAAATCAGCTGGAAATGTATCTTCAAACTCCTTAACCCTCTCAAATGGATAATGCAATTGTGCATAAGGCATTGAGCCTGATTCAAACCAACAGTCAAATACCTCAGACACTCTACGAAGTGGTGGACATCCAGGTCTCTTTGATGAAATAGTTAAATCATCGATACTCTCTCTGTGAATATCAGATATTTTTTTACCAGTTAATTTCTCAAGTTCTTCAATACTCCCAACACAAACAATCTCTTTTTTATCCTCTGATATCCACAATGGCATGGGATTACCCCAGTATCTGTTTCTACTTATTGCCCAGTCTCTAGCATCCCTCAACCAATTACCAAATCTCTTGTCTTTGACATAATCAGGTACCCAATATGTATCAGAACTCGATAAAAGTAATTTATCTTTGATAGACTCGACTCTAATAAACCAGGAGGGTACAGCTTTGTAAATAAGAGGTGTATCTGATCTCCAGCAGTAGGGATAACTGTGAGAGTGTCCAGCATACTTTACACACTTTCCAGATGCCATTAAATTTTTAACAATCTCCTTATCAGCATCCTTAACATAAATTCCCACAAAATCAGTAACTTGAGATGTAAATTTACCTGTACTATCCACTGGACAAATTGGCTCCTGATCCCTAGTTATTATTCCAGCTTCCAGACAACATCTGTAATCATCCTCACCGAAATAAGGAGCTTGATGAACAACACCAGTACCAGTATCTCCAGTAACATAATTATCATTGAGAACTCTGAATGCATTGTGTGACTTTCTCAGATGTTCAAAGTAGGGAAAAGGAGGCTCATAAGATTTTCCTTTGAGCTCTGAGCCCTTTATCTTACCAATAATTTCGTACAAATCGTTTGACTTGTAAACCCTCTCCAGAGCAACTTCCAGAAGGATAAATATTCTCTTGGTAGCTTTATCTTTAACTCTAACGTACTCAAAATTTTCGTTGCAACAGAGAGCTAAATTACTGGGTAGTGTCCAGGGTGTTGTTGTCCATGCAAGAATATATACAGTCTCACCAGCAGGTCCTCTCTCATCAACAATAGGAAAAGCAATGAATACTGATGGATCAATAACTTGTTTGTAATTTTGGCCAGATTCAAAATTTGATAATGGAGTATTGCAGCCTGTTGAGTAAGGCATAACCTTGACTCCCTGATAGACAAGACCCTTATTAAAGAGTTCCTTAAATACCCACCATATGGACTCCATGTACCATGGATAAAGTGTTTTATAATCATTCTTAAAATCAATCCATCTACCCACTCTTGTTACTATCTTCTCCCATTCATCAGCATATCTCATAACAATTTTTCTACACTCTCTGTTGTAATTATCAATTCCCATTTTAGCAACATCATCTGGACCTTTTATTCCCAGTGCTTTGTCCACTTCAAATTCCACGGGTAGGCCGTGGGTATCCCATCCAAAACGACGCTCAACGTGATAACCATTTTGATGTGCATACCTGGTGACAATGTCCTTTATTGTACCAGCAAGAATGTGACCGTAGTGGGGCAATCCTGTGGCAAATGGTGGCCCATCGAAGAATGAATATCTTGGCTTTCCTTTTGACTGTTTTAGACTCGTCTCGAATACTTTGTTATCCATCCAAAACTTGAGAATCTTCTCCTCCTCCTGGGGGAAGTTTATGGTTTCTGGTAGCTTCACACGCATTATGAGAATTTTGAGATCAATCACAACTGGCGGTTGAACACGAGGACTTGATGCACTGGATGATGTAAGTGATTTTTGAGGTTAGGTTCGTCAGGTAATCGCATTCCACGTAGCTGACGCGATTGTAATTATCTTTAATTTATTGATGACGTCAGAAGGATGAGTCTCAAACTGATGAAAAGGGGGCAGAGTTTGTTATCTATTCAATAACACGTTAATCACACTTTTTCATGGATTTGTTTGATAATGACAGTAGAATTTAACTGGAGGGGAACACCGTTGGCGGGAGAATTTGAACGGTCAGCCATTTTGTAGTTAATTGTAAGTACGTAAATCATACAGATCACACATATAAGGAGGATCATTTAACAGTCTTCTGGCCACCATCGGACGCCTTTTAAGAGATTCTTGGACTCTTCCTCAATATTATAATCAACGAACAAAGTAGGATAATTTATAATTAAGTGTGGAGAGAAGTTTATACCAGAGTTTGATGAATTTTATTTATAAAAATTGAGGTTTTACGTGGGTGACAGGTGCTCTATGGTGGTTGAAACCCCCCCCTTGCCCGGTTCTGGATAACACACAGCCACTAAACAAAGTGTACAGCCAAAAAATGAGGATTTAGAATTGAGAAAAATCTTGTCAAATGATTTAAAAATTTATCATGATGATATTTAAGGTTAAAACTTAACGATTAAATCATACAAGGAGTTTGTAAAAGTGTAACAATGCAGTCCCCTGAGAAATTTCTGGTGAAAGTGTAGAGGATTCGTCAAAAGTGGTGTGAGACACTGGTAAATTGAAGTGATATTAATTACGAGAAAATTAATTTCATTGAGATAAAAAAAAGAGAGAGAGGGAGACTTGAGCGTCTGTCAATGATGTCCCTGAGTTTTCTGAGAATCATTTAAAATGCAACAGCCATCGACCTTCGCACATTTCTAGTCGTCAAATGAATTGGAATATGTCAGGCACATAAGAGTTTGCACTTATTTCAAAACATTGGGTGAGTCTGATTAAAGTATTGGTTTAATGTTAAAAATTGAAGGAGAGACATAAAATATATATTTTTTGTGTATTTTAAATCCTTCGATAAGAAATTATGGATAAGGTGTGTCTTTTATTGAATGGATTTTTTCTTTATTCTTGTCACGTATTTCATAACAACATTTTTAATACATTATTATCTCCATTAGAAAGAGGATAAACAATTGTTTTTTCTCGTCCATCACCACTGACTGATCCATCATTTAATTTCCTGTTGAATCGTCTCTCCCCCCCCCCCCCCCCTGAATAATTGAATAATCTCCATCAATCGTCTTCCTTATTTCACCCTCAGATCTCAGTTCTCCATCAATCCTGAAAAATGGCAGAGGAGGAAGGGACAGAGTGGCTCCTAGAGCTTCTCCACGACGTCCAGCTCTCTCAATTCTTCACCAGAATACGTGATGATCTCCAGGTGACACGTCTCCATCACTTTGACTACGTTCAACCCGAGGATCTCGAGAAAATAGGCCTGGGTAAGCCAGGTATTCGTAGACTGATGGATGCTATGAAGAAGAAGAGAGCAGCCCAGAAGAAGAAGAATCTCATAACTAAAATACGTCCAGGGGGCAGTACAAAGAGTACTAAACGTACCTCTCAACCTCTGGAGGCACCTCCCTCAATTCTCACGTGTTTAATTCAAGATAAAGACGTGACATTGTCAATTAAATTGGGTGATGGTAGCTTTGGTGTTGTCAGAAGAGGTGAATGGAACTCTCCAACTGGTAGAACTCTACAAGTTGCTGTTAAAGTACTCAAAGCTGATGCTCTTACTCAACCATCAGTGATAGAAGATTTTGTCTCAGAGGTTCAAGCTATGCACACCCTGGACCATCACAATTTGATACGTCTCTACGGTGTTGTTCTATCATCTCCCATGATGATGGTAACAGAATTAGCACCTCTGGGTGCTCTTCTTGATTATCTTCGTAAACAGTGTGGTCACATATCAGTTTTAACCCTCTGTGATTATGCTCTACAAGTAGCAACAGGAATGGCTTATCTTGAATCAAAAAGATTTCTCCACAGAGATTTAGCCTGCAGAAATGTTCTATTATCATCAGTTGACAAAATTAAAATTGGAGATTTTGGACTTATGAGAGCATTACCACAGCAGGAAGACTGTTATGTAATGACTGAACACAAGAAAGTACCATTTCCTTGGTGTGCACCAGAGTCATTAAAATCTAGACAATTTTCACATGCATCTGATGTCTGGATGTTTGGTGTTACACTCTGGGAGATGCTGACATTTGGAGAGGAGCCCTGGGTGGGGCTGAATGGCTCAGAGATTCTTAGGAAGATTGACAGGGAAGGGGAGAGACTTTATGAGCCTGAGGCAAGCCCTCCAGCAATGTTCCAGATGATGCTAAAGTGTTGGGCTAAAAATCCTTCTGATAGACCATCATTTGCGTCATTGAAGGAGTCTCTTACGTCGATGGTACCATCTGTTATGAAAGCTCTGAATAAGTTTGAGGAGCTTGATAAAATGACAATAGAAAATGGAGATCAGATTGTTATTATTGATGGAAGACCTGAAAATTACTGGTGGAAGGGACAGAATCAGAGGACTTTTCAGGTTGGACATTTTCCCAGGTGTCTAGTGGATCCTATGAGGAGAAAACAGCCTGAAGATATAAGTAAACCACTGGAGAATTCTTTTATTCATACTGGACACGGTGCACCATTTGGCAAGAGTTGGGGCAGTCCTCAATTTATTGACGACGTTTATCTGAGAAATCCAATGGAACCACCTGATGTTGTTGGAGTAACTCCAGCTGATAAAAAAAAAATAACCACTGTACAAAAATCAAAGAATCAATTTAATTACAGAAAATTTCAGAATGATCTGAGATCTAGTCCAGTTAAAACAAGTAATGTACAGAGTAATGAAGGAAGCTTGATTGATTTATCTCCTGAGGAGATTGCCAATGCTGCTAAGCCTGATTCTACTTGTAAAAGAGTGGTGAATATTTTGGATGAACCTATAGAGACATCTGGAATTAAAACTGAGGAATTTTGGTCTGAGGAGGAGGCAAGAAATTATGCTAATTTTCCAGGGATTAATCAAGCTCAAGGGGAGGATCCATTTGATACTTCTAGAGTATTTGTTGGAGTTCCTGGGTCAAGATATTACTCTCATGTACCACAAGACATTAATCAAACTAATTATATAAAGCAGTCGTACATGAATGTTGAGGGTAATGAAGTGTCTTCAATAGTTTCAGGTACTTCAGAAGTCAATGGTAGTAATTTGGATATTAATCAGTACTCTTTAAACCTTAACAAAGACATAAGATCTGAGAATAATAATTTAAATATCAGTGGTAGACCAGAGGGTAATGGATATCCTCAACACTACAGTGATATTGATAAAGTATCTCCAGGATCAGTGACTTGGCCCGAGGATTTACCAGATGAGACACAAACTTATACAAATATACAAAGACCAAATTTTCCAGTTGCTGCACCACCACCACCACCACCAGTTGCACCCAATGAGAGTCCACCAAAGCCAAAATCAAATGTAGATATTGCTCAAAGCATGGGAGAATTAACTATTGATGTTAAATCTCAGAGTTCACCAAAAAAATTGGATCCTGCTTTTCTTGCTGAACTGGAGAAGCATTTGGGGGCTAAAGAGGTGTGTAAAAATACAAATGAAACACCTGGAGGATATTCAATTGTTAATAAAACACAAGAGGGTAGTTCTGGAGTAATTCCAATGCTCAGACCTCCACCCCAGAGCTCTAAATCAAGATCTCCAAATGGTGAATCAAGGGGCTCAATTAATCTCCCTTCAAAATTTCAAAATTCTTGGCAGAGTAAAAATACTAATGTTCAGAGGCCACAGAGTCAATTGATACAATCGAGTCCACACAGTCAAATGGTTGAGAGCAGTACTGAAACAATAATTGGACAGATGTGGCAGCAGACACATTCGCAGGATAATCAGCAGAATATTTATCCATCTACATCGTCTCACAGTCTTCACAATGATAAAAAATCACAAGTTATTTATGGAACATCTTCTGATATCGTTCAACATGATACAAGAAATCACCAGCAACCTCCAACTCCCCTAAATATATCCCAAAATGATCAAGGACATATGCTGCTTCAAATAGCACCAAATAATATAGCACAAAATACTGGAAATTATAATTATTTTACACCTCAACAATCAAACTACAATTTTCCTCCAGCAATACAATCTCCAAGTGTTAATCATGTGCAGAATGATCTTCAACCAACTAGAGTAGCTCCACCAAGGCCAAATATACCATCTGGAGGTAGTCTGTCTGAAAAAGTATACGCAGAGCTTCGTGAAAATGTGCCAAATCTTGATCAATTGAGTCAGAGTGAATTTAATACTCTCTACAATAAAACAGTTCAACAGAATATTCTTAGAAATAGTCAGGGTATGTCCAATGGTAGACAGAGTCAGACATTACCAAGGAATTATCCTCAAGAGCATCAATTTGACTTTAGTCCAAGTCTCAAACAGCCACCAATTTATAATCCTCCACCAGCATGGAGTCCAATGAAGAGTGGACAGAATGGGTACAGTCAGAATCACAATCTTCAGAGGAGTATAAGTTCACCTGGACAAGGGGGTAGTCCTAATTTAATGCACTTTACACCAACCAGACCAGCACCTGGATCCTCTGGTAAGCCCAGTGGAGCTGGAAGGTGTTTACTTCCTCAGATGAATGAGACAGTTGTTAATACACAATTGGGTACATGTGCTGCTGCTTATCCTGGGGGAATTAGTCCTCCTCTAACTGGAGCCTCACAGCAGTTGGTCATGTCGCTCAATGATGAATTCAGGGCTAGTAAAATAATGAAGGTGCAGAAGGATGCTGGAGATGCTTCGCAACAGGAGATTCTTGCTGCTTTGCAAGCCACTGGGTGGGATACGAGCCAGGCTGCTAGACAAATTATCAAGGATAGACAGGCCAAGATTGATTCATTGATAAGGTAATTGAATTAATTTGATATTTTTTTAACGCCTCGATAGATTCATTTCAAACTTTCTGGGTAACCTTGGGGGGAGGGTATTAATAGTTAAATTAATTTTCAGAATTTTTACATCTTCTCTAAACACCTCAATATCATTAAAACTCTCCTTTTCCCTTCTTGCAGATTGGGATTGGCCAATAGACACCTGTGTGAAGGAGCCCTCAAACAAACTGAGTACGATGTAGAATTAGCTGCTTCCCTACTCCTCGACAGAGTCAGATAAGAACAAATAAAAAATCTCTAATTAATGATATTAAATATTAAAATAATCAAACTAATCATGACGATTGGAGTCTGTTAATTTAAATCAGATACACTGTGATATGTGCTACTAAAGGCTCTAGATTTAACGTGTTCCATTTCTTAGATATTTAAAATATTTCATGAAAAAATTACGCACCAGTGGTCCCTCGCTCTCCAATACAACACTCGTTATGTGTGTAAATAAATCGTATTATCCATATGATATTAAATTATAAACATTTTACCTGAAATTATCAAAATTATCCAACTATTTTTATGAAGACAATTAGATAGACATGTTGAATTGTAATTCTGTGATAAACAGATTTACATTATTTTTAAATTAGATGAAACATGAATCCTCCAACGGTTTTCCAAAAATCAAGAATTATTTTTTGATTACTATTATTTTTTTTTTTTATATTAAATTTGAAATTTTTTTTTTTTTAAGACGAATTGAATGATTTTCCTCACTCGTCGAAACAATGAAACAATAGTTTATACTATTCCTCGCTTAAACGTTATGTTTTCTCCTAGCTTCATAGTGTGTTTTATATATTTATTTATACTCTAATTAATCATACGTTAAGTCATAAAGAAAAATGCACAATTGACGTTTTTTTTTTTTTTCATTAATTTACATTTTATGTCATTCTTTTGTGACCAAAAAATCGCGCATAATAGGTGCACTCCAATAATTCTAATTATTCAGATTGATTGAAATTAATAATTTTAAGGTTTAACTTTAAGAGACATTGTGATCTGCATATTAATGAGTGTTGCTACATGAGAATGGAAGAAGAAATACATATTACAGAGGTGAAAAAAAGAAAAATTGTCAGAATTTTATTCTTTATTTTTGATTTAGTCAATTGATGAATTAATTAATAAATTTCGTCGAATAAGGCAGTGAGAGGGGGGGGGGGGGAGAGGGAATATTTTATGATCTTACTCACCATATAGTAGTTCAGAGTGCTCGAAGGCATCGAGCTGTTCACAGGGGAAAGGCAATCGTGCGGACGCCTCTAAATTTTCACTCTTTCATTCGACTTCTCAACGTGTCAGTGACAATGTTTACTTTGATGATTTTCTGATAGTGTTAAAGACCTTCTCCTTTGATTTTTTGAGTGTTAAAAAAATATGCCAGCAGCTTCGTCTATCTACTGGGACTCTGTGGACTCTCAGAAGTCTTCAGGTAGTTCTGGTGACGCTGGAAGTGGTAGGCAGTATGTGGACCCCTGGGATCTTGAGAATTATGCATATTTGAGAAGACACAGTGTCGCTGCAGCCCCGCAGAAGATTCAGCAGCCCCCTAGAACCTCTTACAGCAGAGTTTCTCATAGGAGAAGTGAACCAGAGCCAGAATATTGGTAAACAATAAATTGAATTTAATTTTTTATTCAATTTTCCCAGATATCTCAAGAATTATTGATCCTAGAGAAAAATATCAAGAGACCTTTTTTGTAGCTAATTAAGTTTCCGAGAAAAAATGTCTTTTGACGTTTTTCTGTCAAATTACTCGTTATCGAGATAATTCAATAATAATCGACTGGTCTCTTATGTTTTACCAATGATGTCATTGGAATTTTGTTTTAATAGGTATTCACCACGTGAACCCATCAGAGAACCCGGATATCATGCTCCAGCATCAGTAGAGGAGTTGTATTTTGGACCACCTCGTCTAACAAATCACAACTCCTACTATCAACCAATTTACGAGGATGAAATACCTCGATATTCAGCACCAGTTTATGCACCACTCTCCGGTGAGTATATATCCATCATAAACCTCAGCTATTCCCACGAGTATGTCCGAGTTTTTTACAATCTATATAAGTCCTGTGAATCATCTACAATCGGTGTCATCGTATTGGTATCACAATGGAAATGAACAATCAATCGTGGGATGAAAAAAACTTTTTACGTCCCACTCAAATTTTTTCAATATTTTATTTATTTATTATCATTTTAGATAATTAATTAAATGATAAAATGTATTTTTGGGGATGAAAAAATACTTTTTGAATATTATTGAATTATTTTTGGGGATAAAATTTAATTTTTTTAGAAGAAAAATGAAAAAAATTAATCCATGAATTATTAATCAATACCTTGACCATACGTCCCACAGTTTTTATCGTCTTTCGACATGTTACAAGAGTGTTGGATAGGTTTTATCGCAATAAATCGTCGGAAATCCCGTCGTTAGAGTACGAAATGTACCTGCCTTGATCCAGACAAATTCCACTACAACTAGTTCTCGTCGATGATGAAAGACATTTATACACATGGATACATTGTGACTGACATATCAAATAATTTCATGGGAATACCATATTTTTTTTGCTTCGTGAATTGCTGATTTATCCTTCCATTCTCACTGAAAATAATTCGCAAATTTGAAATGATTAATTTTCGAATTAAATTCCTTTTTTGTAATTGTCCATTTATCTCGAGAACCAGTAATTTTACAAGAAAATGTCATAAGATCTTTTTTTTAGCTTGTAAAATTTTCAATAAAAAATGTCTCTTGACTTTTTCCCTAAAAATCACTCATTATCGAGATAATTTATAATGAACTTGATTGATATAAAAAATGAGGATAAAAAATAAGGAATAGCGGAAATTATTATAACAATAGAGCAACAGTGAGAATTTAATTTAAAATTACAACAAATTTCTCACTAACGAACGTGTCACGAACCCCCAATTGTATTCAATCACTTCTTTCAATTGAAAATTAAAATCTAGAGGGTACGTGTGAAATTGCCCAAGTACCGTTGTATCCTCTCCAAGTACTGTTACATAATGAATTACCTCTCTTAATTTTTTTATCTAAATTTCATTGCCAAATTATTGAGTATCTGTGTGTTAATGAGGCCACTGGGCACTACCAAGTGCCAATAAACATTTCATTTGGGACGATTTCCAGTAGAAAGTTTTTAACATACACCTGTTGCGCGATCACGTGAACATTGAATATTATCATCATTTTGAAGGCGGAGGTTTTTGTATTAAATATCGTATCGAGCCTAGGCAGTTCTTCAGACCGTAGCCAATAGTGAGATGTTGGGGTATTGTACAAGGCTTTCACGTTATTTTTATGAGGCCTCTTTCACTTTTCCTTCGTGTATTGACTTGATGCATCAAAAAAAAAATCATTTAAGTACTTTTTTTATACATTTTTGTACGTTCTAGTAAAATTTCAAGTCAATCGATCGTCTAGTTTGATTAATACAGGTCCTTAAGGTTTAAGGATGAATGCCAATTTTTAATTTTTGAAAATCTACAAACGAGAGACTATGCATCATCTTTGTTTTGCTACGTACATTCACAACATAAGATTGACCTTCTGAATACACTCCCTGATTCCAAAAGGTCCTTAAAGGTCTTTCCAATTTATCCTGTTTAATCTGAAACTATTCTGAGAATTATTTTCTTTATTAAACTCACAAGATCTGACGAACATTTAAAAAGAAACTGTGAGACTCTTGCCATTGAATGATCCAGATTGAGACGGAAGTAACTTCCTTATACGTACTCTATCCATTCATCCCCATCATCACTACTTCATCTTCTCTCATGTCCTTGAAGACAACTAGCCAACTTTCACCTCGCAAATAGCTCCTCAAGGGTCAATATATGCTTAAAAAAATTATTTTAACCGTAAACGTGACTCGAAAAATATGTTTCTACTTGGAAAGACACGCGATGCGAATTCTCAAGTACCTGATGACTTGTTAACTCGGTTATTTTTAATCATGGAAAGGATTTCAGTAGTGAATTGGTAAAACGGTTTAACTCGATTTCATCCTAGGATCAGTTTTTGATGGATATCTTGGAATCTATGAGAGATAGAAACATTTTTATAGGAACCTTTTTTGTAGCTCTCATTCTACTCTACAAAAAAGGTCATAATGAAAATTTCGCTATCTCTTTTAGATCTCGAGATATTCATCGAAAACGTCAGGATAAAATCGACTTGAACCGTTTTACCAATTCACTACTGATTTAATCACTGAAAGGTCGTGTTAATGAAAAATTTATTAAATACACAAATATAATTACGGAATTGAAGAAATTTTCTCACAAAATATATCATAACCAGTTCGTTAGAATGAGAAACAACAAAAAAAAAAAAAATTATTGTGTTCAGAGGTAAATTTCTCTCGCCAGCATAAACCCATGATTTATGGATTTTCTTGCCTCTAAATGGACATTAGAAAGGACGTTGAGAGTTGAGAAACGTTGACCCCATCTCTCTAATACCAGAATTAACAAATCCTGTAATTTTCAAGTTCACAACCTTGACCAGAATGACAGAAAAACACTTTCACTATTTTTTTGTCAATTATTTTTTTAATTAAAGTGCGATAATTCGTACTTGTGAGGTAAGTAGAGCGGGTGAAAGGTGCCTAGTTATACTTGGAGACTAATGTGACAATCCAAAAATGGAATTGGAAAATAAATCATATTTTATTCTAGAAAATTCGCAAAAATAAAAAGTATATTTATTTCCTTAAAAATTGGAATTCATAAATTATTAAACAACTTTCGATTTGTGATAATTACAAGGCCGTTTTCTTTAATTCATTGAATCAAAAATGATAAATGAAAAATATAAGAAAGTGCAGTTAATTTATATTTATGTGTATCAACATCGTAAATTAAATGTCTGGATGAGATTGAAAGTGTTCAGTTGTAATTTCAATAATTTACGAGTTAGAGGAATTATTTACCTATTTTCTGTGGTTATCCATGAATTATTGTTAATATTACGTTTCATTGATTTTTAAAATATTAAAATTTCGAGGAAGTCGATAGTAAATGTCACTTCCGGATGCAAATGATCATTTCCAGAACTAATTCTCCCATTTTTGTAGATGAAAAAAATGTGAATGCCTCTGATGTAACGAATTAAGGTTTGAATTGATCGAAATATCGTGGGGTATTGCAGTGGCTAATTATGTTGGTTTTTATCGTGCACATGAGGGGACCATTCACTTTCACGGAGAATAAATTCGTCTCGGGGCCGTAAAAAGAGGATTTTAAATTGCTGGGGTTCGATTCGATTCACTCAATTATTGTCTTTTATTGTTATTCCACTGATTATAATTTTTTAAATTATTTTCAGAAGTAATTTATTGAGTTTAGAGGTAAAGTAGCTCCACTTGAGAATCAGATTTTCATGAATATCTCTGGAATTAAGAGAGATACGAAAATTTTTGTTAAGACCTTTTTTGTAGAGCGAAAAATAAGCTACGAAAAAGGTCTCTATGAAAATTTTGATATCTCCCTTAAATTCTGAGATATTCAGCAAAATGTGAATTTAATGAATTAGTTCATTCAAATTACAATATTTAAATCAATTTTTATTCATCGAGTTGAGGTCATTTGCCTCTACTAACAGTACCCAAACATTACCATTTTCATCTGACATAATACTACCTCCGGAACTCCATTAATGAAGACACAAACATCAAGTTGTACGTGATAATAATAAATTTTTCATCTCAGCAGTGAAACAAAACATTCGACATTTTTAAAAACCAAATTATCCCCCTAAAAATTGATTTTAAAAGAAAATATCAAGAGACATTTTTTGCACAAAATTTCCTAATCTACAAAAAATGTCTCATGACATTTTCTCCTAAAATCACTAATTACCGAGATAAATGCATAATTAAAAAAAGTAAAATAAGCAAAAAAGTGGGTAAAATAAATTCGATTAGTTTTCTCGTTAAATTGCATTGTTAATTGTTGAACAGGACAATAATTAGCTGATATAATCATAGACCTTGTGGATTAGCGCACCCATCCTGTCACTCTGTGCTAAAGTAACGCATTAAGGCACGAGTACTTCACTTAACGAGCTCAAATTGCCTCCACCCAAATACCTACTTCTTTTCAAGCAAAAAAATAAAAATAAAAAAAATATTATGTTCCTACAATTCCATAAAAATTGAAATGGAATTCATAAAAATGGCCTAGAATTTGTAATCTAATCGGCCTTGACCTCATTTTTATCAAAATTAATGATTTAAATATTAATGAATTAAGAGTTTTAATTTCACTCTCGATTTTCAGACCTCGATTACGGCAGATATATCGAGGATAGACGGACGCAGGAGGTGCCTCGTAGGAGAAAAGTATCTCATGTAAAAACACCTGCTAAGTATGTATTTTAATATTTTTAATCAGTCAGTTTACGTGAAATTTTGGTAATACTCTTAAATATTGAATTTTACAGGGGAGATTGCATTTATCACAGCCCGTCGAGTCAATTGCGACGAGTTTCTGTTGAGGAAGCACCTCCCAAGATGACCAGGAGTGAGGAGGATTGTATACCTCCCACTAAGTTAGGATTGAATAACTATGGCCATCTGAAAATTGATTACAGCAGCAGTTGGAATTCTCTTCATCGAAAAATATCTAAATAATTCATTAAATTTTTATTATTAATCATCAAAAGCTCTATTATATCGTAAATTATGTTATTATTGTATCTAATTAATTAATCAATAATCTAATTAATAGATTGTACATAGAAATACTTTAGTACCTAGCTATAATTTTCACAATTATTGATTCATAATGACTTTTAATTTTTTCAAGTTATTTCAAGAAATATTGAATTATCAGAGAAGTTCAACAGTATCAGTATCATCAGTGCTGTACAGTTTCTTCTTCTTTTTCTTGGGTGGAGGAGTTGGATCAGGTGTTTTTGTTATTTTCTTCACTTCTAAATTGGGCCATCTGATAATCAACAATTTAAATTAGTTAAAATTAATTTTTAATTTAATAAAAAATGGAGAAATTAATAATCTCTTACTTGAAAGACGAATTTGGAGTTTTTTTCTTCACAACAGGATTCTTCTTTCCCTTGTTAACTTCTTCATACAGAGCTGGATGTACAAAATTTCCCTGATTGGCAATTTGCTCAGTCAATATCTTGATCTACACCAGAATCAATAAATTTAATTAAATCAGGTAGAAAAAAAAAAAACAATAGAAATGAAATCTTTACCTTTGCATTCAATTCCTCAATGACTCTCATCTTCTCAGACATCTGTTCTTCATAATCTGCCCTCAATTTTACAATTTCCTCTTTATGAAGTTCCTCTTGAGCTGCGATACGAGATTCCAGTATCTGAACATCTTCTTCCATCCTCTCGACTAAATCCCATTAATAATTAACTCCAATTAAATAAGAAAATTCTAATAAAAATGAAAAAAATACCTCTTTGATCATTAAAAGTATTCCCTTCAACAATTAAATCCTGATTATTCTGCTGTAAAATTCTACATTTCTCCTCGAGCTCTTGAATCCTCTGAGTCAATTGATAATTTTCCCCTTGATATTTCAATAAATTCTCTTGATACTTTTTTTGATAATTAACAAGTGCTTTTTCAACCAAATCCAAACGTTTGTATGCAGCCTCCATATTTGTTTTCTGCAGCTCAATTATATCATTTCTGGCTTTTATATTGATTTTAGAGTTGCAATAATCCTGATTAAAAATTTTAATTAATTAATTCAATTAAATAAAATTATTAAATATAATTAATGAGTACAGAGGCCTTTAGTTACCCCTTTGATCTTGGAAAAATGTTCTAGAACTCCCTGAAGATCACAACGCAGCTGTCCCTTTTCCATTGTCTCAGAGACTCTTTATTATTATCATCATCAGAAGAATTTCTTCCAGAAGAAATATTATTTTGAATTATCATTTTAGTTCGTTTCTGAAGGCGCTGGTGTCGTTTTTTCTTTTCATCTCTTGTGTGTGCAGTGGACACGTTGTGGTAATAACAATCTTCAAATGAAGATAAAATAGTTTAATATTGATTGATAAATTGATATTACAGGAGAGAAATGTTAATTAGTGATTTAATAAAGAAGAGATAATTCATTGTCATCGAGAGGTGATGATTTTCACTGGATAAAAACTATTCTAACCTCAAAAGTGCAGTGTTGGAATTTTCTAAAATTTAATTGATAAAATAGTAATAGTGTTGAAATGTACAGTAGAATTTTTAGAAGATTTTTGGTTGTCAGTGGACAATTGCCAGCTAAATATGAGGGTTTGATTAAAACACAAGTTGGAGTGTCTTCACTGTTGCTCCAGAATGCTGGATGGTATGATTTTGGTAGTGTGAGACACTGCAAGACTGTTCATGGAGTCGATAAGGATGAAATAGCTCAGAAGAAGATTGATGAGTGGATGACTAATCCTGATAATGAGAAACAATGGAAGATTTTGCAGTTGGAGGTGGATGTACACAGGCAGAGTGGTAATCCAGTGCCTGATGAAATTAAACCGAGACACTGGCTGGAGTTGACAATGCTGGAGAGCCGGAATAAGAGAAGGTGGGAGGGAAAAATTTGTGAATTTTGTCAATTGTTTGATTATCTTGAGAATGAGTGATTTTGGGGAAAAATGTCAAGAGACATTTTTTGTAGGTGAGAAAATTCTCTACAAAAAGTGTCTCTTGACATTTTTCTTTAAAATCACTCGTTATCAGGATAATTTGACATTCAAGGTAACATGAAAAATCTCTATGATTATTGGACATTTATCTTGGTAACGAGTGATTTTAGAGAAAAATGTCAAGAGACATTTTTTGTAGGTGTGGAAATTCTCTACAAAAAGTGTCTCTTGACATTTTTCTCTAAAATTACTCGTTATCAAGATAAATCAATATTTAATAATTAATTTGAATTAATTCAATTTCAGGAGGTACTTGGAGTTTTTATTTGGATTAGAGAAGAAGAGAGAGAATCAAGTAGAGAGAAAAAGATTACAGAGAGAAGAACACGAGAGGTACCTCGCTGAAGAGAAAGAACAAGATGAATTACCTAGCTGGTTGGAATATCGATTGGGAAGAAATTCTCCATTTCTTCGATTTTACGATGCAACGATGAATCAATTGGGCAATTGGCGTCTCATGAGAGCCATGATGTATGGACAAAAAATAGTCATGGATTGTGGATATGAGCACGAGATGACGAGAACTGAGAGAAAAAATTGTGCGAGACAAATGATGTTGACTTGGGCTGCAAATCGTGATCATCAAGAACCCTTTGATTTACACTTTTGCAATTTTAATCTCGAGGGTGATATTCACACTGATTTTCATTCCTACATTCCTACGATGTACGACGATGATTTTCCAATTAATATCACATCAAAATCATATTTGGATGTTTTTGATAAAAATAAATTAGTTTATTTGTCACCTGATTGCCATAATGAGCTCAGACAATATGATTCTGATGCTATTTATATCATTGGGGCACTTGTTGATAAGGTAATACATTTTTTAAATTTCTTTTTCATCAATTTGTTTGATGTTTTCAGTAAAATTGTTCAAATAAAACCAAATTTGACAACTTGAGTTTATAACCCATGACTTTCTTCATGAATATCTTTAAATCTAAGAGAGATATCGAAATTTTGATAGATACCTTTTTTCTAGCTCTCATTTTTCTCTACAAAAAAGGTATTTTTAAAAATTTTGATATCTCACACCAATACCTAGATATTCAACAAAAACTAAATTCTGAAATAACATCAATTTGAATTTATTCACAATTTTTGAACATTCACAGGTGGGTGGACGACCCCTGTCAATGGCAAAAGCCAAAAGAGAGGGTCTCAAAATGGCAAAACTCCCAATAGATCGTTACCTGCACTTTGGTGGAGGTGGAAAGAAGAGTTTAACCCTGAATCAAATGATATCAATACTGCTGGACATAAATTTCACCAACGACTGGGAATATGCCCTCAGACACGTACCCCAGAGAAAATTATTTCACAATAGGCAGCAGAGAATTGAAAATCGAGTCAACAAATTTATGAGACACAACGAGGAGCAAGCATCTGCATTCTCCTCAGCAACACCCCAAGACTTCTCTATTAAATCTAGAAAAAAATTTAGGATAAACTGAATGAGGTTTGTAATTATTAAAAACGATTGATTAATAAAGAATTTAAGAAAATTTGATTTTTAATTTTTAATTTCAATTGAAAATGTTGATTACAAATTATTATATTATCAGTCGGATGATTCCACTTTGTTGAATCATTCAATTAATTTTTTTAAAAATTATTTCAAATCAATTAATAAATTATTCACTGGGATATCGATTGTGCAAACATGTATATATATAAATTATCGAGTGGTAAATTTTGTAAAAATCCTAAGCACGAGTATAAAACCACAGCACATCAATAATCTATTTTTTTTATATTTAAGGTAGTTTGTCGCTTTCTCGATTATAATGATTAAAATTTAATTGTTTAAAATAAAAGTTGATATCAATACAAACATTTTGACGCAATTCAAGGGTCATTGACTGTTTAAAAAAAATTTTAATTACTAAATTTCACTATCAACTAGGAATAAACAAAAGAAAAGCTAGTCAAACTATGCACCAATAAATTAATTCAATTACAACAACAAATGCAATCAATTTAGTACACATAATTTTTTGTTTGCATACACTCAACGACTAGTTTAAAATTGCGACAAACTACTTTAAATAATGAGTTATTATCAGGCATATGGACGATCCCTCATGGAGTGGGAGCTGCCACCTTGAAAGCTTCTTTTGATTGATACATGTGGATACAATTGTCTCCATTCTTGGATTTTAGTATCACTAATGGCATCACAGAAACTAAGATCCATCATTTTTAATTCTGGACAGCATATGAGAAATCTGAGGCAAATGTCTGGTGTGAGGGCACGAGTTCCAAGGAGATCAAGTTGTTGGAGTTGACGACAGAGGAGAAGGGGCTCTATATCGCGATCTGTAAGACCTCTTAGGGCAGCTAGAAATACTTTTTCTAGAGAGGAGCAACAGGTTAAAAAGGTCCTGAGAGAATCTCCAGGTGCTCCCATGCCTCCACTGTAATTTTTTCAAAAAATTTATGAGATTCTTGATGAAATTGTGGATTTATCTCGATAATGAGAGATTCTAGGAGAAAATGTCAAGAGACCTTTTTTGTAGTTGATAAAATTTCCAACAAAAAATATCTCTTGTAATTTTCCCCTAAAATCATTAATTATCAAGATGATTCAATATTAAAAATTTGATTTGTAGATTTAACTCACCACCATCCAAAATCCACTTCCCTGAGTCTCGTACATCTCGTAAGTGCCCTCACTCCAGCTGGTGTCAATGTCTGAGACTTCCAGAAATCAATGCTCTCTAAAAATGGACACGAATTAGCCACCTCAGTAGCCACATCATCCATATTCAATCTGTCATGCATTCCAGCCAAATTCAAATGTCTCATATTTCGATTCTTCTTAAGAATCAAACACAACTCAGGAGTTTCAATGACAGTCCTATAAAGCTCCAATCTCTCAATTCCCTGGAGTTTCTCCAGTCGTCCAAATCCCACAGCACTGATATTCGTGCAATTACGAAGGCACAATTCTTTCAAATTCCTACAAATTCCCGATATCTCACCAATCACCTGATCATTAACAAATTTACAACAATCCAATCGTAAATTGGTTAAAAGTCCTCCAGCTGTTGTCAAAAATTCAACAAAATTTTGGGAAGATATCATATTATAATTTCCACACCAAGTTAAATCAATTTTCTGAAGATACTGACACCTCGGTGCAAGAATATTTAGTGCTCCAGCATCAATATTATTCCAATAAGGCTTTAAATTGATACTCGTATACAACAGAGCATCTCTAGCAACATTATTAAAATGTTTATTAACCCTGCAACATCGACAGAGAGATCTCAAATCCAAATTCTTGAGAATCTTTAAAACAGTTTCATCAGGAAGAACTGAAAAACTTCCACAAGTATTGTCAATACCTTTTGAATCCAAAATATCATCATTTTTTACAACTGCAGTTGATGATGATATATTAATTTCTTTAATCAATTTTGGAAAATCTTCCTGTAAAAATTGCTGCAGACTGTTGAAGGCCTCTTCAATGGGCGGTATCAAGTGACAATGTAAACCTAATTTAGTTAATAATTTACCTTTAGGTAATTTATCTGTTGTTTTACTCTCATAGAGAACACAGTGTTTGTGTAATGTATTTTTAAGTTTTCTCAAATCACAGTTTGCTTTTGAATGTACTGGTGTTAAATTGTACTCATCTTCATTATTACAATCACTACCACCAAGTAATTGTAGTAATGCACTTATACTACGATTTTGAAATCCAAAATGTGGTAAAATAAGTTCAGTTGTGCCAATAAGTAATATTGCATCGAGTTCAGTGTAGTAGTCAAGTAGATTGTGATTAAATTCAATTCTCAACATTTTTGTTTTGAAATTGCAGAGGGTCAGGGGTGGTGAAAATATACGGGGTTTGTGGGTGATTTTTTGGGGTGGACCACTCCATAGCTGTAGCCAATGGCCTGAACTGTCTCTTGCCCATATTCTAACAACACTACCAGGATTGTATATCTCGTAAATTGATACTCTTATTGGATATACTTCAATGTTATATTTGACGTCAATGTAGTCGTGACTGACAATTGGCTCATTGTTCTGGGGCATGTAATCATTACGTCTTGATGGTGCATCGTTCCACCATGGGCCATAAGTTCTCTGTAATTGATAAGATGAAATGTAATGCTCAAAAACTCATTATTATAATCATTATTATTCATTAAAAAAATAATTATATTCTAATGTTCGATGAATCATTAAAAAAAAATAGTAAATACTTTATATATTATGCTTAGTATTGTGCAATTATTATGAAATTATTATTATTTGGAATTACTGTTACTGTTTATATGGAGATACCTCCTGTTTGATGATTTGCCCAACATCTAAGCTCTTAATAATGTTAATTATATTTAGTGATTATTTCCCTGCCGTCATACTGATTTTGTGATACATATTTGTTTATATTTATATATAATTTTGTTCATTGTATTGATTTGACCCTGTCATTGGCTATAAGCTGTTGGATCTTGATAAGAAATAAATAAATAAATACTTGCCATGACAAAGGCATGAGGAAAATCTCCATAATCAGGAAATTTACTCGGATTACCAGCAATATTGTATGCTGTGTAGGATATGCTGATATTACTACCATACTGAGAACTAAAATCACTGACTTCTTTCACGTATTGCTCGATAAATGTCACAGACTGATCCTTAATACCACTTTTGTCTTTAATTATGGGTACCAGCTCGATCCCTTTATCATTACACGACACCATGTCATGTGTCTTTATTCACCTGTAATTTATTAAAAAAAAAAATTCAGTGTTATATCACAATTATTAACCTTTTTACTTGTCAAAATACCTCGAAAGAATTGCTAAAGTAATAAATAAATCACCTCAAATCAATTAAACAGGTACAATCCAGCAACAATTGCCCATAGATATTCGATTAATCAATCTGAGACCATTTTAATCTACTCAGTGACTCAAGTTTCTTTTGTTGTTGATACGATAAATGTCACCGAACTCTCATTAGCCGCCATATTGGATTCAACAGCTGGAGAGGAGAGAGAGAGAGAGAGAGAGAAAAGTGATAAAAAGCACGAAATTCATGATGTTAAATGGGCGCAAGGCGGCGCTGAAACTCACAATATGGCTGGCGAAAGATCACAAAAACACATCTGTTTACTTAGCCCCCTTTGTATAGATTTAGCAAATTTTTTTTTTCATCTTATTGAAATAACATTGAAAAAGTTTGATAGTTAACAAAAAAATTTTGATAGTCAATTTTTCTATTTTTTATAAATTTTTTAAAAATCGTACCTGAAAAAAAACAGGTTCACCCGCGCACCTCACATTAAAAATATAAGAAAAATACCATTAGATAGCAAATTCATTGAAGATTAATGATAGTTGAAAGAAAATGATCGATTGAGCATAACATCAGCGTATAAATAAATTATTGTCTATCCACCCAACGCAGCGCCATTTTAAATCCTCCAATCCTCATTTCAGTAGCCAGTATTTAAATATTCAGCATGTAAATTACGGGAACATCATCGATAGAATAGAGAGCTGTTGTTCTGTGCGTACAACAATCAGCGAATATCTTGCAGCATCTTGCAAAATCCTACTGCAACCATCTCTTCCACTGTAAAAATTATCATGGAACATAGCGAAGCTCATACATACAGGTCTGAAAAGGCCTAAGGAGAGTGACCGTTAAATTAAATATGCATTTTAGATTGGAATCACACTTGAGAATTAAGATACTCAAGGCGAGGATTTCCATTGCCAAATACTCATAGAATGAATTGAATGAATAAATTTATCAAGGACGGTGCATTGCAAAATAGTCTATAACACGTATTCATTTCCACGTTACCCAGGAGGTAGAATACATATGACGCGTTTTTTTTAACGTGGTATCCCCAGTAGGCCTAATCCACGGGGCTATATGGAATCTACATGCAAAATATCACCTGGTACCCGATGATGTTTTTTACATGGCGACTACATAGCGCCCAACTCCCCATTGAAGATGGGAAGCCTGGTGAGCAAGTCTGCACTCCCAAGTGAAGTACAGACGAGCTGACGTCCCCACAGAAGGTGGGGAGCCTGGAGCAAGTCTGCATTCCCAAGTGGAATACAGACGAGCTGACGTCCCCACAGAAGGTGGGGAGCCTGGAGCAAGTTTGCACTCCCAAGTGGAGTACAAACGAGCTGACGTTCCCACAGAAGGTGGGAAGCCTGGAGCAAGTCTGCATTCCCAAGTGGAATACAGACGAGCTGACGTCCCCACAGAAGGTGGGGAGCCTGGAGCAAGTCTGCATTCCCAAGTGGAATACAGACGAGCTGACGTCCCCACAGAAGGTGGGGAGCCTGGAGCAAGTTTGCACTCCCAAGTGGAGTACAAACGAGCTGACGTTCCCACAGAAGGTGGGAAGCCTGGAGCAAGTCTGCATTCCCAAGTGGAATACAGACGAGCTGACGTCCCCACAGAAGGTGGGGAGCCTGGAGCAAGTCTGCATTCCCAAGTGGAATACAGACGAGCTGACGTCCCCACAGAAGGTGGGGAGCCTGGAGCAAGTTTGCACTCCCAAGTGGAGTACAAACGAGCTGACGTTCCCACAGAAGGTGGGAAGCCTGGAGCAAGTCTGCATTCCCAAGTGGAATACAGACGAGCTGACGTCCCCACAGAAGGTGGAGAGCCTGGAGCAAGTTTGCACTCCCAAGTGGAGTACAAACGAGCTGACGTTCCCACAGAAGGTGGGAAGCCTGGAGCAAGTCTGCATTCCCAAGTGGAATACAGACGAGCTGACGTCCCCACAGAAGGTGGGGAGCCTGGAGCAAGTCTGCATTCCCAAGTGGAATACAGACGAGCTGACGTCCCCACAGAAGGTGGGGAGCCTGGAGCAAGTTTGCACTCCCAAGTGGAGTACAAACGAGCTGACGTTCCCACAGAAGGTGGGAAGCCTGGAGCAAGTCTGCATTCCCAAGTGGAATACAGACGAGCTGACGTCCCCACAGAAGGTGGGGAGCCTGGAGCAAGTTTGCACTCCCAAGTGGAGTACAAACGAGCTGACGTTCCCACAGAAGGTGGGAAGCCTGGAGCAAGTCTGCATTCCCAAGTGGAATACAGACGAGCTGACGTCCCCACAGAAGGTGGGGAGCCTGGAGCAAGTTTGCACTCCCAAGTGGAGTACAAACGAGCTGACGTTCCCACAGAAGGTGGGAAGCCTGGAGCAAGTCTGCATTCCCAAGTGGAATACAGACGAGCTGACGTTCCCACAGAAGGTGGGAAGCCTGGAGCAAGTCTGCACTCCCAAGTGGAGTACAGACGAGCTTAGTTCCCATTGATGATGGGAATGACAAAGTAAGCCATTCCCATCATCAATGGGATGGAAATGGGCCCCACCCGCACCATTTCCGTGAGGTACGTCCTTATAGTACCTCTCCCTAAATCTCAAATGAATAAGCAGAGTCCGACTTCAGGAGGGAGCACAGATCTGCCAAATTCCCATTGAAGATGGGAAGCCTAATGAGCAAGTCTGTACTCCCAAGTGGAATACAGACGAGCTGACTATCCCATTAAAGATGGGAAGCCTGGTGAGCAAGTCTATACTCGCAAATCACGACCCAATAATAAAATTTGGTCAATCTTACCCGTCCAATGTCCAAGAAGTTTTTCCGAGAATGAAATTACTTTTATCAGAGTATTTAACTTTGTTTTTATCACTGCTGGAAGTTCCCGCAGGTTAGTAAATACCCCACTGGATTTTTATGATGATTTTTACGCGTTTTTTATGCAATGAAAAGCTCGGCGTCTGTCTCAATGTGGAAAATAACGACGCCATTTTGCCAAGCCAAGATGGCGTCGGTTCAGGCAATAGAGGGGATGCGTAGTGGCGCCCTCTATAGTGTGAGTGTCGACAAACGTTTATTTGTTAATTATTATTTATTAATAATAGTCAATAAATAATTATATATTATTTATTAATAATAATTAATAAATAAACGGTTATTTCAGTGGTCACCACACAACAATAGAATTTGGCCAATCTAATCCGTCCAATGTCCAAATTTTTTTCCGAGAATGAAATTACTTCCACCAGAGTATTCAACTTGGTTTTAATCACTGTTGGAAGTTCCCGCAGGTTATTAAATACCCCACTGGGTTTTTATTATGATTTTTACGCGTTTTTTATGTAAAAAGAAGCTCGGCGTCTGTCTCAACGTGAAAAGTAGCGACGCCATTTTGCCAATCCAAGATGGCGTCAGTTCAGGTAAGAGAGAGGGGGGCGCGTAGTGGCGCCCTCTATAGTGTGAGTGTCGAACTAAACAGTCTGCTCTGTTGGTAAAACAGTTATAAATTTCCTTCAAGTCATTTTGTGATCGTTTTCAGTCAGATTCACTCGTAATTATGGCTCTCGCTGAGGTTTGTGGACTCGATAATATCGTGAATTTTCATTCATTCAGTGAGAATAATCAGTTGCAACATGAAATCGAGAATTACAGTAGGAATTTTGGTAATAATCTGTCTCTAGCTGTTCCTCCGTACGCAAATGTAAGTGAGGTTATGTTTGAGAGGTGTTTGAGTTAATTTCGCAGTATCATTCAGGTTATTTTATTATTCATGCTAACATTTTTTGGGTTTTTTTTAATTTATAAAGCCTGCTGAGGGACTCGCACAGCTCGCTAGCATTCCAGATGACAATGGGAAACATTTGAAAATCAAATTTGATCATGGAACTACAACTCTTGGATTTCGGTATCAAGGAGGTGTCATTTTGGCTGTTGATTCGAGAGCTACTGGGGGACAATTTATTGGTACCCTTCTATTTTATCATTCAGATTTTTATAATCAACTAAATGTTCATTTATCTAAAAAACGAGCGCTTTGGGGAGAAAATATCAAGAGATCTTTTTTGTAGATGAGAAAATTTCTCACAAAAAAAGTCTCTTGACATTTTTCTCTAAAAGCACTCGTTGTCGAGATAATTAAATTTTTTTTGGTCAATTATTTTTTTAGGCTCTCAGAGTATGAAAAAAATTGTGGAAATAAATGATTACTTGCTTGGTACATTGGCTGGTGGTGCTGCTGATTGTGTCTACTGGGATCGAGTACTAGCCAAACAGTGTCGTATGTACGAATTGAGGAATAGAGAACGTATATCAGTTGCTGCAGCCAGTAAACTCATGTCCAATATGGTTTACAATTACAAAGGGATGGGATTGTCAATGGGTGAGACTGGTTAATTCTCTCGAATCAATACAAACTGAGTAAATAAAAAATAAAAAAATCTTGGAAATTGATTTTAGGCATGATGCTCGCTGGATGGGATAAACGTGGTCCTGGACTTTACTACGTAGATTCAGAGGGCACCAGAACACCAGGAAAAGTGTTTAGTGTAGGTTCAGGATCAGTATTTGCATTTGGAGTTTTGGATTCTGGATATGACTGGAATCTTACTGATGAGGCTGCTTATGATCTGGGTAGACGAGCTATTTATCATGCTACACACAGGGATGCTTACTCTGGTGGCATTATCAGAGGTAAAACACGTGTTCAACTATTTTTAATTAATTAGTCAAGTTAAATATCAAATTATTTCAGTAACGATTGGTTTTAGAAAAAAATGTCAGTAGACACTTTTTGTAGAGAATTTTCTCAGCTATAAAAAAGGTCTATTGACATTATCTCCAGAAATCCATAGTTTTCAAGATAAATGGACATTAATAAAAATGGGAAATGATTTTTTACAGTTTATCACATGAAAGAGACTGGCTGGGTCCACATTTCTGATGAGGACTGCAAAGATCTCCACTACATGTACCAGGAGGAGAAGAAAAACGCTACTAATTGATAAAATTAAGATAAACCTCAATCAATTCTCTAAAAAAATTTTTATTTCTCATTTATCATGTACTTGAAGGAATAAAATACTTTCAAAAAAAATTCTCAATCATTTTTATCATCATTACGAGGTTTCAGGGCATTCAAAAGTTTCATTGTAACGAACATATTCTTCTTGAGGTTCTTCATGTTGTCGTTGACATTATTCGCCATTTTTTGGATGTCTTGAAGATTCTGAAGATAAAAAATATGAAATAATATAAACAAATTAATCAATAATCAATTGAATTCAATAATAAAATTTAAAAAACATACCATTTTAACATGTTGATACAACAAATGTGTATTTTCATCAGAATATTTCAACGAGGGCTCGTAAAATGAAGCTGAAGAAGCTATCGACTCATTAGCCATTTTATTCTCAACAAAATTCAATCAAAAATTACAATATTTTGTGCAAAATTGATCGATAAATTCAAAAAAAAATTCTTTTATTTTATTCCAACATTCATTTGTTCTTCTTCTCATAATTTTCTAGTTCTCTCCACCACCACAACTGCGCATGGCGCCACCAACTAATCCCAGCGATCGTTCGTTTGTTGTAAAGGCAAGAATAATTGTAATTTTTTTCCAGCAAAAAAATTATTTTCACGTAATTTCATTCGTGTTGTTTCAAGTAAAAAAGTTGTCGAATATTTTAGAGCATTTTGGAGCGTAAAAATAATATTAATTGATTATTTAAACTCTGTTGCGTCACGTTGAAACATTCCAGATATTTCCACAATAATTTGTCCCTTTGATACGTGGGAAAATGTCTCTGTTTGGAGGAATGCTGGGAGATCTCGAGGATGATCCTATTTTCGGGTGAGTTGAGGCTATTCCATTGGATATTGATTATTATTAAAAATTGATATTTTATTATGAAATTTTTTAATTATCATGATTACAAAAGCTTTTGGTTATATCACGGTCATGACTCAATTGTAGATTAATTATAATTTTATTTCAATTTTTATTGTTCATCAGCTGTTGAGTGTCAATTGTCAATAATCAATTTTCATTGATCTATTGATTTTTGTTGCCAAGGGCAATATTCCATTAATTCACAATTTTCCATCATGGAGTCTGACATCTATGAGTGGATTTAATTTTTTATTTATTCAATAAATTTTTGAAATTTAGTAAATTATCAGTGATTCATTGACAGCTGTAGAGACTCAATGACAGGTAGAATTAATTGAATTTTTAATGATTTAGTTATTTTGATAAAACGTGATAATTAGTTTTTGTTGAATATCTCGAAATCGAGGAGAGATGGAAAAATTTTTAATAATACATTTTTTATAGCCCTCATTGTGCTCTAGAAAAAAGGTTTCTTTGTAAATTTTTCCATCTCCCATAGATTCCAAGATATCCATCAAAAATTGTTGAATTGTCTCGTTTTACTATTTAACACCTGAATTTCCCGTTAAAATTCCCTTTTTTATCATCATCATCATAATCATCATTAGGTCTCACATGCAATCCATGCAACACATGAATAGCATGATGAACTCACTGTTCAGCAATCCGTTTGGAATGATGACACCAGCTCTGATGGGTCCAGAGCCACGTGGACGTCAGAGCCATCGTCACAATCAGATGATGCCCTTTGGATTTGGAATGCCAGCATTCAATATGAACAACATGTTCTCTCAATTTGTAAGTGTCAAGAAGATTTAAAAAATTTGGTCTAAAAAATTTTTAAATCCATTTTTTATCAAATTACAGAATTTAATTCAATTTTTTAAACAAAAAATGGAATTTAAATTTCAGGATAACATGGCCCAGGGTCCAAATTGTCATGGAATGTCATCCACTTCGATTATGACTTATACCAGTGGACCAGATGGACGTCCTCAGGTTTATCAAGCCTCAAGATCAACTCGTGCTGTCCCAGGAGGAGTCAAAGAGACCCAAGAGACTGTTTATGATTCTCGTTCTGGTACCAAGAAAATGGCAATTGGGCATCATATTGGAGAGAGAGCGCATGTCATTGAGAAACAGAAGAATCTCAACAATGGAGATGAAGAGGAACATCATGAGTTTATTAATCTTGAAGAAGGTTTGTCATTTTATTTATCAATAATGATTTCAATTGATAAAATTCAACTTTGAAATCACTATTTTCAAGATATCTCGTGATTGAAGAGAGATGGAAAAATTTTCATAGATATATTTTTTGTAGAGAATAATTTGAGCTACAAAAAAGGTTATTATGAAAATTTTGATAACTCCATTGGATTCAAAGATATTCATTGATTTAGATATTTATTATGAATTAATAGAAGAAGCAGACACTTTTAATCAGGAGTGGGAACAACGTGCCAGAGGCACACGTGGACATCGTAATGATCGTGCTATTGAGCATGGATCACAGCACAGAAAACGCACTGAGCCAAGACGTCTTGCCCTTACTGACGGTACTGCAAGGTATGTCAAAAAAATGTGCAATAATTTCACTCAAAGTAGTAATTTATTATTTCACTGCATCCTATGATTTTTTAAATACAAAAAAAAAAGAAAATCTCTTCTAAATAGATTTTATAACGTCTAGTGTTGTCTGCACGATTATCTCGCTGTATAAAAAAATTAATTCACTTTATTCATGATGAATATGTGTACAGACGTAGGATGAACAGATCAAGAAAACCATTAGTAGAAGATTGAGGAAAATGAGAAGCAGAAGAGAGAGGGCAGCTTTCACTGAATATCTTCAATTATTTTCTTAAAGTAGTTTCTCACTGTCTCAATTTTTAATATTGAAATATCATTTTTGAGAATAAATATTCACATCAATATAAAAATTCTGACGCAATCCCAGTTTAATAATAATAATTGATTGTAAAATAGAAAATAACCCAGATCTGAGTAATTGATCATAATTCATTCGTCACTGGTTTGTGAGGATATTACATAATTATTTATTATTTATGGTTTATCAATTGGGGAATGCTTTTAGTAGTCGTTCAAGGTGGGCACCAACAGCAAGAAGAAGCATAAGATCTAATTACTCTAGTCCTAGCACTTCCAGGTGAGTTTTAGTTTCTGTTGTAGCTTCTTTTTTAAATAAATTCAACAGAATCATCATCATCCTTGGAGATGTCCAGTCGTTTCCTCCTCAATCTGCTTTAGTCGGTGAAATTATTGCATGAATCATTGTTTATTAGTCTCTCTGTCTATCTGCATGAATATTTTTATTCAATTTTAAGAAAATTTTTATTTAAAAATATTACCATAAAATTATAAATGCAAAGTACATAAAAATTGGTATGGAATATTGTCATTTTATTTATTGCAGGTACTCCCCAAAGTATTAATTAGAAAAAAAAAAAAAAAAAAAATGAAAATTAATGAAGAAAGTGGTGACGTTTGTAAGCAACGTAAGTACGTTGTGAGAATTTTTGTTTATTTATTTGAAAGAAAAAAAGATCGGAATAATTTTTAATAAAAAAGTGAGGGGGGAACGGCATGTTTTATTCTCATCAGACTCATTAAATTTTTAAAAATTTCTTTTTATTCACAATTTCATTTAATTAATCAATAATAGTGTTTCATCATCAAGTACTTCATAATGCCAATGTTTTATGTACTTTTGAGCCATTGATTGCCATTTAATATCGTGTGATCAACCTCAATCAGTGCAATTGGGGGGAATCGAATAATTTAAAAAGTAAATTTTCATTTAATCACGTTTTTTTTTTAGTACTGCAGATGGAGAAACAAGACCAAAAACACCAGAGGCAACGAGCAGTCGTAAACGTGAGCATGACGATGAGACAGAGACAACTCATAAGCGTCACATGTCAAATAGTCATGATTAGTTGAATCAGTTGACTTTGAAATAACTTAATTTAATGGCTCGAACTAAAATAAATGTGAAAGCTTAAACAATATTACTATTTGCCACTTGGCTGTAATTTATATTCTCCAGTACAAGTATTTCCATTAATATCAATGTAGTTTTTGTCGTTGGACATAGCACATTTCACATCTACAGGATTTGTTGATGTGTTTAGAGAGAAGAAAAAAAATTTTGTGATTTTTTTTTGTCCGATGTTATTGATGAATTGAAAGGAATAATGACACAAAATGGTATCTCATAAGTTAGTATATATTTTTGTCAGAGGTGTGATTACATCTTGAAACCGAGTATTAGGTAAATTAATGGTTGAAGGGAGATGATTTAACATTGTGTGAGACAAATAGAATAGAATTTTACTTTTGTCCCATTTGTAAACATTCGATTTTCATTTTTTAAGGAAATATAATTCATGATATAAGTATATTCAATTTTTCGTATTTATTCTGTAATTAACCTTTCACTGAAATTTTTATTAATTTTTTTATTTCAACATCATGACCCCAATTGACAATTTTTCACTCGAAAATGTTTAAAAAATTGTTTATTAATTGGTAATTAATTTTTAAAATTTCCATATTTCAATCCCTCGTGACGTCACAAGGTCTCTTGGAGGGTTAACCAATCACAGGATGTATTTAAGTCAACCTAACTCAATCTGTGGGCGTGTCTCAGCCAATCAGGGACTACAACTCCCCACCCTCGGACACTCGGCCAATAGGAAGCTACCCAAGTGACCTTGAGACATCATAACCTCAAAATTGATCTCAGAAACTACTGATTTTCAATTAATTATCATAAATTATCTACGAGACATTTTACTATATTTTTAAATTGAGAGAAATATTGACGCCATCTTTCGGTGAAGTTTACAGACTCACTTAAACACAATAATAAATGTTTCTGTGTTTGACTCCAGTATTTTCATCGATAAATAACTGGATAATGAATCCAAATAACCTCTCGTGAAGCTATTATGGAATTATCTTCACAGAAACGTGCGAAAATTTGTAAACGAAAGAGACTAGCTAAAAATAGACGACGAAATCAAAGAAAAGTTGAGGTTAGAAGTGCAAAACGTAGGAAAATTACCAACAATGTTTCATGCCCTTTGACTGATGATATTAATTTTTCTACTATGACTGCGGATACTTTCTGGGAAAATTACAAAGTCGCTCAGGATTGGCAACAGAAGTGAGTGTAAAAATTTATAATCAATCACTTTTCCACTGTTTTATTTTCTTTAAAAAAAATTGAGAATCAATACGAACGTTCTGAACGTTTATTTAAATAATAATAATTAAATAGGAAATAACTCAGGTCCTCAAAAGGGCAAATGGCAATTTTTGAGTTTTGAGGTTAGAAAAAAAGATGAAAAAAATGTTGAAAAACTTTATAAATCAATTAAATAATTCACTCCATCCAATTTTTAATATTTCAGACACAATATTGCCTGGTGGAAGTCACGTTGCATTGCCCTTGAACACGAGAATCAAGTTCTACGAGATAAATTACGAGAGCTAGCTAAAAATCACAATAATCGTCATGAAAAACCCTCAAATTCCCGTTATAATACATCAAATAATTCACCTGAAGAAGGAAATTTGGAGTTTCATGTGGACGAGGAGATGCTCAATTTTCTGGAGCAGAGTATTCGTCACAAAATGGAGTTGAAGAAAACTCGTGAGTCTGAACAACTCAATTCAATGATACACGAGAATAACGAATGTTCACCCCCTATTCGAGAGATTCAGGATCACGAGAGGATGGAGAATGCTGTGGAATTGTATGGAACATTAGCCTCCAGGATAATAGCCATGGAAACTGCTCTTCAGGTGACTGTCGATCGACACAAGGATCGAGCTAAGCCCCACTACTGGCCAAATATTCCATTAAAACCGTGAGAATATTTATTTAAAATGTAACTCAATATTTCTGAACAGTTGTATATTCTTGAAGGATAATCGATAAAATAGAGCAATTTTTTTTTTAGTAAAAAGAATGTTTTATTTATTGAATATTTATTATTTCAAAATTAACAACAATAAATTGTTTTTTATTGATTTTTTCGAACGAAAAAACGTTCACTCTTTGGTGCAATCCTCTGGTAGTCTGCAACATCCCGAAGAATCTCTCAAATATCCATCATCACACCGACTAGCTCTAGTGAATTTAGTACATTGCTAGGTAAAAATTTAACGATAAAATTATTGTTGAATTACTCACAAAAAAATTAAAATTATAACGATAGTCATTCTCTTACGATTCTTGGACAAAATCGAGGATTCGGTTTAGGATTTTCACACGTAGGCTCACACATTCTCCCACACAAATCAGATTTTTCATTTTCCCTACATACATTGTGTTCAGCAACTGTTAAGAAAATTGTTTAAAATTAATTTTTCCTTTTAAAACTTTTTAAAAGACGTTTTTAATTCACCGCCGAACTCATTGATCAGTAATTGAAATAAAATAATTAAAATATTTACCTGTGATGGTGGCCAACGCAATACTTGCGATCAGGATTGCTTGTAGTAAAGACATTGTTGTACTATTTTAAAAAATATGAGTCGGTTATGAAAAGCGACGAAATGTTTCTTCCTTATATACGTTATGCAAAAAAGATAACAAATCCCCTCCTCACCCCTTCTCCCGTCGTAATTAACATCATGGAAAAAAAACACTTTTAAAAATATTTAAATAAAAAAACACTCAACATGAAAAATTGTTCTGGAATTTCAGATTAAAATTATCAATGATGAATTTTTTTAGAATTTCAAGGAAAAATGTTTTAAAAATATTTTCTCAATTAATTCTAATATAAATATACCTTGTGAACACTTTAAATGTTACAATATTTGCCATTATCATCATGATAATCAGGGATAGGCAAAATAAATTGTCTTCATTGTCCCAAAATCTCTGGGGTTTAATTTACATTGTAAATCTGTTTCCTTGTCCGTTCATCACGTAGACATTATTACTTACAAATACTGCGTAATTACTCATGTACACTTTGAGCGTCACGAAACAAGAGAGGCGCTAACGACAATACGTGATAATTGCACGAGGTTATTATTCATCAAATCAACGAGAGCTGAATATAATGTATAATTTCTTTATTAATTAATTTTATTATTAAGTATCATTAACTCATTGAGTCTTATTTGGGACATTGAGCTTGTAGAACGCATATTCCAGTTTGTTCATTCCTCAAATATGGCTGTTGGCATCTACATTCTTGTTTGCATCCCTTAAAAATTGAATTTTCAATTGAAAATCTTTTATTGACGAATTATCTCGATAATGAGTGATTCTGAAGGAAAATATCAAGAGACCTTTTTTGTTGAAAATTTTATAAGCTACAAAAAATGTCTTTTGACATTTCCTCCTAAAATCGTCCGTTTTCGATATATCTGCACAATTCAGTATTGAATTGGTAAAACGGTTTAAATCGATTTTATCCTGGCGGTAGTTTTCGATGAATATCTCGGAATCTAAGAGAGATAGTGAAATTTTTATAATAACCTTTTTTGTAGAGTAAAATGAGAGCTACAAAAAAGGTCTCTATAAAAATATCTCTATCTCCCATAGATTCCAAGATATTCATCAAAAACTGACTCTAGGATGAACCGTTTTACCAATTCACTACTGAATTACGAAAATTAATTAAAAAAATGGATTAAAATCACCTCTGGATTGATTTTACATTGACGAATATCTGGATTACTGCATTTCGCTTCACACTTACTACCACACGGTTCCAATTTAGCATTGGGACCACACTCGTTGGCACCAGTGACTGCAGAATAAAAAAAATCGTCAATTCAAGAAGATTTTCAACATATCGAGAGTTCAATTAACTAAAATACGTACCAGCACTGAACATGACAACAGCTAAACACACAAGAAAAAATCCCATCATGCTTGGAAGCAGTACTCGCTGCAATTGACGGTATTCACCAGCAGAGTCTCATATTTGTAGCGCTGTGAATTCAGCCTTGCCATTGTTTCATTCTCATCCAATCACACTGTTTTCATATGACTAATTGCAAGAAAACAGACTGAAGGAAAACAAGAGACAATGCGCAATAAAAACACGATATTTATCTTACGATAAAAATCAATTCATCTGCACTTTATGTAAAAAAAATACCTGAAACATTGAATTCTACAAATAAAATACTCACAATTCCGATTTAAGGAGATATGATTAAAGTGGATGCATCAGTCTCCTCTAACTCGGTCGCCTGGAAAAAAATTGAAGACTGTAGGAACAAAATAGAAAAAAAATTCTAGGGCCTTTGAATAATAAAAATGAGAATCGAAAGAAAAGACGAGTTGTTTTGAACAAGACGTCAGAGAAAAACCTTTGGTGGTAGAATGAGGGGGATAAAAGTTGAAATAAAACAATTTTTCAAATAGTTAAATAGAGAGAGAGAGAGAGGGAGGATGAAGTGAGTGAGGTGTGTAGTTTGCCTCCGGCATGAATAGACTATAAAACGGTGGTAAGACAAGGGCCATTATACTGCCACGTAGAGTCGAGTCAGCCCAATCTCAAGTGTTAGTCTCTCAACCTCGTTGTGTTGTCCCCTTTTTTTTACCCAACTCTGGATATCCTCTTGACTTTATCATTCAAAGGATAAAATTCCCCTTTCCAATTTTTTTCTTCAGTCTATCCTATTGTTTCATAATAATGTATGTAGATTATTTATTTATTTTATTTTATTCTTTAGAGAACTAACAGCAAATGCCAATTAGAGGGTCAAATCATTATATAAATACATCAATATTAAAAATAAAAAGAAAATTAGATATCATTTGCACATAAATATAGATGACGATATAAATTTAGATTTATACTTAAAATTAGATCTAGATGGTGAACAGTACATATTATTACAAAAATGAAGATTTACATATCTATCAGTCAGTAATATATATATATATACACATGACAGTACACATAATAGATATTTACATATTCTCTTTTATCATTATCTTTATTTTTCATGCTCTCCTAAACACCAGCTTTTTAATGATCCTCATACTCACAAGAATTTTTTTTATTACTCTTTATTCTCCCTGAAAGTGTCAAATTTCTTTGATTATCCTAGCATCGAGCAATGCTTCATTTGCAACGAGTGATAATAAGAGAAATGATTAAAGTCAGTTTCTTCTTGAGATGTTTTTTTTTTGTCAGGGTTATCACTTTTTCACGTAGAGTCATGACACATTTTTCATCTTTCTGGTGTTGTCAATGTCTCGGATATTAAATTCAAGGTGATTAGAATTTTTAATTTGTCATATTCATTTTCTTATTTTCAGATATTAATAACCAGTTGTAGAAGTTGAAAGGAGCAAACATAATTATAAGATACGTGAAATGAATGAAAATCTTGAGAGATGGAAATCACGATTTTAAAGTTGTCGGATTTTATAATTCAGAGGAAATTTTTGCCTCATGCATTATTCCAAATTTTATGAATTTTTTAATACAAAAAACTATTCAAGATTCAGTTGAATTCTTTATGAATAAAAAACTTGTGAAGCATTCGTGTTTTTATTTCAAAATTGATCTTTTCAATTTTTTGATAATTTTTTTCAATAAAAAAAAAAAAAAACAAATTAATTGAGAATTTTGATGAGAAAATTCCTAAACACGTAATAACATTTTACTGTGTGACGTTATGAGTTTTACCCGGAGGTAAAACTCAAGGTTAAAGGTTTTATAATCTTGGTTATTGCTATTGGGAACTCTAAAACTCCCTTTTCTACGTCCAGATAATTATAACCCTTTATTCACTCCGCCTCGGCTAACTTCGGCGGTGAGCTCACGGGGGGTTCGCTCACTCGGCGGATGTCGGATGGAAGGATCTCGGAAGGGTTAAGGTGTTATTGAACACTCGCGTATTAATCGGTAAAAGTATGGTATATTCACGATAGTTGTTAAAATACACGACAATGTTCGTAAATGGGTCGGTATACGCGTAATTAAGATGTTAGCTCGACTTGGAACTTGGACTCGCTATTATTGTCTTTTGGCCGAAGGCCTGAGCCTGGAGATGTTCGCGACTCCACTCCCTATCGTACTCTGGTCTCTAGTGAGTCCAGAAGACCCACCAAAGCTCGCCAAAGTTCCAAGTTGCTGAGCTAAGCAGTCTCACGGTTTTTTCCACTAATACTCTTTTATGCCATCATTGACACAAACTAAGACAGTCAAACAGTTCAGGCCACCTGAACTGGACTTGCAAAAATCGTGGGACTGCTTACCACGATGTCCAAATGACACCGTGGGACTGCTGACCAAAGTCTGGATGGCAGGAAAGAGAAATCACATTTCTCATTCCTCTCATCCAGCTATTGTTTAACTTTTCCATTAATTAATAACTAAATCGACGTATTGGTCGATCCCAATACGTCACAACTGATATTATGACATATTTCATAGAATTTTCGTGTGCCTTGCTCATTAATCCAGGTCTTACCTCACTTGGATCATCTTTCATTGAAGCTCAACTGCACTCAACCTCCATTTCCTTCTGTACTAAAACAGTGAAGGCACTTTATGACAGCTCGTTAGAAAGTTTTGATCAATTAAATCGTGTGTGACCTATTTTGATGGAGTGCACATTAAACCGCGGCATATCACTCCATTAAACATTGGATGATTGAATTTTTGGTGATGAAAAAGAAAAAAAAAAAATTTGCTAAAAAACAATAAAAACATTTACCACATTTTCCATTTGAGTTTCTGTAACAAAAAAAAAAGGTACAAAATACTGAAAAAATTGAGTTTTCAAAGGATTTTTATAAATATTTTGTCCATTGAAATGAACATGAGAGCGAGAGCTGCACTCAGGCATAATGTATGGACTCTCTAGTGACATCAGACGAATGAAGACTTGATGGAGTGGAGAGGTGGTCCATTAATACCTAGCTCTCGGCAAGTAAACTGGGACCATTGGAATATCGTCCAATGAACAATGAACCAGAAGCCATTTGCTCACTCCCTTTCACTCCTCAGCTGGTCATTGTGGCAAATATTTGCCAGTTGCACTGGCAATCCTGCGTGATTGCTTCTAGGCAAGTAGAGCTACCTAATTGGGAGTTTTCGCGAATTGTCCCATCCAGACTTATTCAGCATTGTTCTGGAGAATTCGGATGTTTCCAGGAATATAAAGTTGATGAGTTGCGATAATTATTTCTGAGTTAAAATTCTCTTCAAGGAAATATTGAGGGTGAAAAAACATGTTTCATATCCTCTTTGATTTATATTTAAACTCGAAGGAGTGAAATTACTGAATGCACGATTTATTGAGGAAATAGAAAAAGAAAAATTGTTCATCATAGCCCGTGGGCTACAGTTTCAACATGAATTGAGGGGTTTCAGGGATGCTCTATATAAACATGGTGGTATTTACGTCATCCGATGATCCCTCGTCTGGAGCTTGATTCTACTGGTGTTCATTTTACATGCACTCGCACTGATTTAATTATCCTGGTATAGTCTCTCTGACTAGCTACCACGTAACAAGATTCACTGATTCTCCTGACTTATAAGACGACAGGCAATGCAATTATACAAATAAATATAGAAATTTTCAATTAAATTAATTTTTTTTGTTAAAAAAAAAAATTAATCATTGATCTTGGGAACACGAGCTGATGGATCAATCCCAGAGATGCGGCTATGAGAAGTTTCCTCATTCCTAGAGGGGAATGAGAATGAATCCAGAGCTGGTTATTCTTTTTAATAAAATCGATTTCAATTCATTTATTATTTATATAGCTATATAGAGATCAGTGAATATTGTGAAAAAGAACACTTAAACTATTAAATGATTTATTAATTAATTAATAAAAATTGCGGGGGTCATTAGACGTTGTCTAAATGATTTTTGGACTATATTCGTACAACGGGAGGGGGGGGGGGGGGGTCAGAATAAATTTAACCCTATGGGATTGCCTCTGGGATGGCGTCCCATCCCAGAGCACAACGCAGAGGTATTTATTTGTTCCATAAATAAATGGTTAATTGTTTGATAATGATTTGAAGGATCATTAGACATTGTCTAGATGATTTTTGGAGTATTTGCATACCAGAGAATGACTAATGCCCCCCCAATTATTATTAAAAATTAAATAATTGATTTATGAAATAAATAAATACCTCTGGGATTTGCTCTGGGATTGGACGCAATCCCAGAGGTAATCCCAGAGGTGATCCCAGAGGGACGAATTCCGTCAGAATCCCCTCCACGGGTATGAATATACTCTAAAAATCATCTAGACAATATTATGAGACATTAAATAATTGACATCATGTGAGCTCTCGCGCGCGACGACCTTATAGTCAATGCCAGACATCCGTTTTTGGATGTTTGATCAGCCAAGAAGAGATGTCAAAGTTTCGAAAATTTCAAAAAATCAAATTTTCTCGAAAACCAGAAGAGATAGCGACTTCTCGTCTTCTCCAATCGATTTTTGAGATGATTTGGGCTTGGGGGGTGCGGAACCCAGAGTGTGAGAGGCCAAAAGCTGCTTATCGATGATTGATAGGCCAAAAACAGGAGTTAAAGTTTTGAAACTTCAAAAAATCAAATTTTCTCGAAAACCAAAGGAGATAGCGACTTCTAGTCTTCTCCAATCGATTTTCGAGATGATTTGAGCTTGGGCGGTGCGGAACCCAGAGTGTGAGAGGCCAAAAGCTGTTTATCGATGATTGATAGGCCAAAAACAGGAGTTAAAGTTTTGAAATTTCAAAAAATCAAATTTTCTCGAAAACCAGAAGAGATAGCGACTTCTCGTCTTCTCCAATCGATTTTTGAGATGATTTGGGCTTGGGGGGTGCGGAACCCAGAGTGTGAGAGGCCAAAAGCTGCTTATCGATGATTGATAGGCCAAAAACAGGAGTTAAAGTTTTGAAATTTCAAAAAATCAAATTTTCTCGAAAACCAAAGGAGATAGCGACTTCTCGTCTTCTCCAATCGATTTTTGAGATGATTTGGGCTTGGGGGGTGCGGAACCCAGAGTGTGAGAGGCCAAAAGCTGCTTATCGATGATTGATAGGCCAAAAACAGGAGTTAAAGTTTTGAAATTTCAAAAAATCAAATTTTCTCGAAAACCAAAGGAGATAGCGACTTCTCGTCTTCTCCAATCGATTTTTGAGATGATTTGGGCTTGGGAGGTGCGGAACCCAGAGTGTGAGAGGCCAAAAGCTGCTTATCGATGATTGATAGGCCAAAAACAGGAGTTAAAGTTTTGAAATTTCAAAAAATGAATTTTCTCGAAAACCAGAAGAGATAGCGACTTCTCGTCTTCTCCAATCGATTTTTGAGATGATTTGGGCTTGGGGGGTGCGGAACCCAGAGTGTGAGAGGCCAAAAGCTGCTTATCGATGATTGATAGGCCAAAAACAGGAGTTAAAGTTTTGAAATTTCAAAAAATGAATTTTCTCGAAAACCAGAAGAGATAGCGACTTCTCGTCTTCTCCAATCGATTTTTGAGATGATTTGGGCTTGGGAGGTGCGGAACCCAGAGTGTGAGAGGCCAAAAGCTGCTTATCGATGATTGATAGGCCAAAAACAGGAGTTAAAGTTTTGAAATTTCAAAAAATCAAATTTTCTCGAAAACCAAAGGAGATAGCGACTTCTCGTCTTCTCCAATCGATTTTTGAGATGATTTGGGCTTGGGGGGTGCGGAACCCAGAGTGTGAGAGGCCAAAAGCTGCTTATCGATGATTGATAGGCCAAAAACAGGAGTTAAAGTTTTGAAATTTCAAAAAATCAAATTTTCTCGAAAACCAAAGGAGATAGCGACTTCTCGTCTTCTCCAATCGATTTTTGAGATGATTTGGGCTTAGGAGGTGCGGAACCCAGAGTGTGAGAGGCCAAAAGCTGCTTATCGATGATTGATAGGCCAAAAACAGGAGTTAAAGTTTTGAAACTTCAAAAAATCAAATTTTCTCGAAAACCAGAAGAGATAGCGACTTCTCGTCTTCTCCAATCGATTTTTGAGATGATTTGGGCTTGGGGGGTGCGGAACCCAGAGTGTGAGAGGCCAAAAGCTGCTTATCGATGATTGATAGGCCAAAAACAGGAGTTAAAGTTTTGAAATTTCAAAAAATGAATTTTCTCGAAAACCAGAAGAGATAGCGACTTCTCGTCTTCTCCAATCGATTTTTGAGATGATTTGGGCTTGGGGGGTGCGGAACCCAGAGTGTGAGAGGCCAAAAGCTGCTTATCGATGATTGATAGGCCAAAAACAGGAGTTAAAGTTTTGAAATTTCAAAAAATGAATTTTCTCGAAAACCAGAAGAGATAGCGACTTCTCGTCTTCTCCAATCGATTTTTGAGATGATTTGGGCTTGGGAGGTGCGGAACCCAGAGTGTGAGAGGCCAAAAGCTGCTTATCGATGATTGATAGGCCAAAAACAGGAGTTAAAGTTTTGAAATTTCAAAAAATCAAATTTTCTCGAAAACCAAAGGAGATAGCGACTTCTCGTCTTCTCCAATCGATTTTTGAGATGATTTGGGCTTGGGGGGTGCGGAACCCAGAGTGTGAGAGGCCAAAAGCTGCTTATCGATGATTGATAGGCCAAAAACAGGAGTTAAAGTTTTGAAATTTCAAAAAATCAAATTTTCTCGAAAACCAAAGGAGATAGCGACTTCTCGTCTTCTCCAATCGATTTTTGAGATGATTTGGGCTTAGGAGGTGCGGAACCCAGAGTGTGAGAGGCCAAAAGCTGCTTATCGATGATTGATAGGCCAAAAACAGGAGTTAAAGTTTTGAAACTTCAAAAAATCAAATTTTCTCGAAAACCAGAAGAGATAGCGACTTCTCGTCTTCTCCAATCGATTTTTGAGATGATTTGGGCTTGGGGGGTGCGGAACCCAGAGTGTGAGAGGCCAAAAGCTGCTTATCGATGATTGATAGGCCAAAAACAGGAGTTAAAGTTTTGAAATTTCAAAAAATGAATTTTCTCGAAAACCAGAAGAGATAGCGACTTCTCGTCTTCTCCAATCGATTTTTGAGATGATTTGGGCTTGGGAGGTGCGGAACCCAGAGTGTGAGAGGCCAAAAGCTGCTTATCGATGATTGATAGGCCAAAAACAGGAGTTAAAGTTTTGAAATTTCAAAAAATCAAATTTTCTCGAAAACCAGAAGAGATAGCGACTTCTCGTCTTCTCCAATCGATTTTTGAGATGATTTGGGCTTGGGATGTGCGGAACCCAGAGTGTGAGAGGCCAAAAGCTGCTTATCGATGATTGATAGGCCAAAAACAGGAGTTAAAGTTTTGAAATTTCAAAAAATCAAATTTTCTCGAAAACCAGAAGAGATAGCGACTTCTCGTCTTCTCCAATCGATTTTTGAGATGATTTGGGCTTGGGGGGTGCGGAACCCAGAGTGTGAGAGGCCAAAAGCTGCTTATCGATGATTGATAGGCCAAAAACAGGAGTTAAAGTTTTGAAACTTCAAAAAATCAAATTTTCTCGAAAACCAAAGGAGATAGCGACTTCTCGTCTTCTCCAATCGATTTTTGAGATGATTTGGGCTTGGGCGGTGCGGAACCCAGAGTGTGAGAGGCCAAAAGCTGCTTATCGATGATTGATAGGCCAAAAACAGGAGTTAAAGTTTTGAAACTTCAAAAAATCAAATTTTCTCGAAAACCAAAGGAGATAGCGACTTCTAGTCTTCTCCAATCGATTTTCGAGATGATTTGAGCTTGGGCGGTGCGGAACCCAGAGTGTGAGAGGCCAAAAGCTGTTTATCGATGATTGATAGGCCAAAAACAGGAGTTAAAGTTTTGAAATTTCAAAAAATCAAATTTTCTCGAAAACCAGAAGAGATAGCGACTTCTCGTCTTCTCCAATCGATTTTTGAGATGATTTGGGCTTGGGGGGTGCGGAACCCAGAGTGTGAGAGGCCAAAAGCTGCTTATCGATGATTGATAGGCCAAAAACAGGAGTTAAAGTTTTGAAATTTCAAAAAATCAAATTTTCTCGAAAACCAAAGGAGATAGCGACTTCTCGTCTTCTCCAATCGATTTTTGAGATGATTTGGGCTTGGGGGGTGCGGAACCCAGAGTGTGAGAGGCCAAAAGCTGCTTATCGATGATTGATAGGCCAAAAACAGGAGTTAAAGTTTTGAAATTTCAAAAAATCAAATTTTCTCGAAAACCAAAGGAGATAGCGACTTCTCGTCTTCTCCAATCGATTTTTGAGATGATTTGGGCTTGGGAGGTGCGGAACCCAGAGTGTGAGAGGCCAAAAGCTGCTTATCGATGATTGATAGGCCAAAAACAGGAGTTAAAGTTTTGAAATTTCAAAAAATGAATTTTCTCGAAAACCAGAAGAGATAGCGACTTCTCGTCTTCTCCAATCGATTTTTGAGATGATTTGGGCTTGGGGGGTGCGGAACCCAGAGTGTGAGAGGCCAAAAGCTGCTTATCGATGATTGATAGGCCAAAAACAGGAGTTAAAGTTTTGAAATTTCAAAAAATGAATTTTCTCGAAAACCAGAAGAGATAGCGACTTCTCGTCTTCTCCAATCGATTTTTGAGATGATTTGGGCTTGGGGGGTGCGGAACCCAGAGTGTGAGAGGCCAAAAGCTGCTTATCGATGATTGATAGGCCAAAAACAGGAGTTAAAGTTTTGAAATTTCAAAAAATCAAATTTTCTCGAAAACCAAAGGAGATAGCGACTTCTCGTCTTCTCCAATCGATTTTTGAGATGATTTGGGCTTGGGGGGTGCGGAACCCAGAGTGTGAGAGGCCAAAAGCTGCTTATCGATGATTGATAGGCCAAAAACAGGAGTTAAAGTTTTGAAATTTCAAAAAATCAAATTTTCTCGAAAACCAAAGGAGATAGCGACTTCTCGTCTTCTCCAATCGATTTTTGAGATGATTTGGGCTTAGGAGGTGCGGAACCCAGAGTGTGAGAGGCCAAAAGCTGCTTATCGATGATTGATAGGCCAAAAACAGGAGTTAAAGTTTTGAAACTTCAAAAAATCAAATTTTCTCGAAAACCAGAAGAGATAGCGACTTCTCGTCTTCTCCAATCGATTTTTGAGATGATTTGGGCTTGGGGGGTGCGGAACCCAGAGTGTGAGAGGCCAAAAGCTGCTTATCGATGATTGATAGGCCAAAAACAGGAGTTAAAGTTTTGAAATTTCAAAAAATGAATTTTCTCGAAAACCAGAAGAGATAGCGACTTCTCGTCTTCTCCAATCGATTTTTGAGATGATTTGGGCTTGGGGGGTGCGGAACCCAGAGTGTGAGAGGCCAAAAGCTGCTTATCGATGATTGATAGGCCAAAAACAGGAGTTAAAGTTTTGAAATTTCAAAAAATGAATTTTCTCGAAAACCAGAAGAGATAGCGACTTCTCGTCTTCTCCAATCGATTTTTGAGATGATTTGGGCTTAGGAGGTGCGGAACCCAGAGTGTGAGAGGCCAAAAGCTGCTTATCGATGATTGATAGGCCAAAAACAGGAGTTAAAGTTTTGAAACTTCAAAAAATCAAATTTTCTCGAAAACCAGAAGAGATAGCGACTTCTCGTCTTCTCCAATCGATTTTTGAGATGATTTGGGCTTGGGGGGTGCGGAACCCAGAGTGTGAGAGGCCAAAAGCTGCTTATCGATGATTGATAGGCCAAAAACAGGAGTTAAAGTTTTGAAATTTCAAAAAATGAATTTTCTCGAAAACCAGAAGAGATAGCGACTTCTCGTCTTCTCCAATCGATTTTTGAGATGATTTGGGCTTGGGAGGTGCGGAACCCAGAGTGTGAGAGGCCAAAAGCTGCTTATCGATGATTGATAGGCCAAAAACAGGAGTTAAAGTTTTGAAATTTCAAAAAATCAAATTTTCTCGAAAACCAAAGGAGATAGCGACTTCTCGTCTTCTCCAATCGATTTTTGAGATGATTTGGGCTTGGGGGGTGCGGAACCCAGAGTGTGAGAGGCCAAAAGCTGCTTATCGATGATTGATAGGCCAAAAACAGGAGTTAAAGTTTTGAAATTTCAAAAAATCAAATTTTCTCGAAAACCAAAGGAGATAGCGACTTCTCGTCTTCTCCAATCGATTTTTGAGATGATTTGGGCTTAGGAGGTGCGGAACCCAGAGTGTGAGAGGCCAAAAGCTGCTTATCGATGATTGATAGGCCAAAAACAGGAGTTAAAGTTTTGAAACTTCAAAAAATCAAATTTTCTCGAAAACCAGAAGAGATAGCGACTTCTCGTCTTCTCCAATCGATTTTTGAGATGATTTGGGCTTGGGGGGTGCGGAACCCAGAGTGTGAGAGGCCAAAAGCTGCTTATCGATGATTGATAGGCCAAAAACAGGAGTTAAAGTTTTGAAATTTCAAAAAATGAATTTTCTCGAAAACCAGAAGAGATAGCGACTTCTCGTCTTCTCCAATCGATTTTTGAGATGATTTGGGCTTGGGAGGTGCGGAACCCAGAGTGTGAGAGGCCAAAAGCTGCTTATCGATGATTGATAGGCCAAAAACAGGAGTTAAAGTTTTGAAATTTCAAAAAATCAAATTTTCTCGAAAACCAGAAGAGATAGCGACTTCTCGTCTTCTCCAATCGATTTTTGAGATGATTTGGGCTTGGGATGTGCGGAACCCAGAGTGTGAGAGGCCAAAAGCTGCTTATCGATGATTGATAGGCCAAAAACAGGAGTTAAAGTTTTGAAATTTCAAAAAATCAAATTTTCTCGAAAACCAGAAGAGATAGCGACTTCTCGTCTTCTCCAATCGATTTTTGAGATGATTTGGGCTTGGGGGGTGCGGAACCCAGAGTGTGAGAGGCCAAAAGCTGCTTATCGATGATTGATAGGCCAAAAACAGGAGTTAAAGTTTTGAAACTTCAAAAAATCAAATTTTCTCGAAAACCAAAGGAGATAGCGACTTCTCGTCTTCTCCAATCGATTTTTGAGATGATTTGGGCTTGGGAGGTGCGGAACCCAGAGTGTGAGAGGCCAAAAGCTGCTTATCGATGATTGATAGGCCAAAAACAGGAGTTAAAATTTTGAAACTTCAAAAAATCAAATTTTCTCGAAAACCAAAGGAGATAGCGACTTCTAGTCTTCTCCAATCGATTTTCGAGATGATTTGGGCTTGGGAGGTGCGGAACCCAGAGTGTGAGAGGCCAAAAGCTGCTTATCGATGATTGATAGGCCAAAAACAGGAGTTAAAGTTTTGAAACTTCAAAAAATCAAATTTTCTCGAAAACCAGAAGAGATAGCGACTTCTCGTCTTCTCCAATCGATTTTTGAGATGATTTGGGCTTGGGGGGTGCGGAACCCAGAGTGTGAGAGGCCAAAAGCTGCTTATCGATGATTGATAGGCCAAAAACAGGAGTTAAAGTTTTGAAATTTCAAAAAATCAAATTTTCTCGAAAACCAAAGGAGATAGCGACTTCTAGTCTTCTCCAATCGATTTTCGAGATGATTTGAGCTTGGGAGGTGCGGAACCCAGAGTGTGAGAGGCCAAAAGCTGTTTATCGATGATTGATAGGCCAAAAACAGGAGTTAAAGTTTTGAAATTTCAAAAAATCAAATTTTCTCGAAAACCAGAAGAGATAGCGACTTCTCGTCTTCTCCAATCGATTTTTGAGATGATTTGGGCTTGGGGGGTGCGGAACCCAGAGTGTGAGAGGCCAAAAGCTGCTTATCGATGATTGATAGGCCAAAAACAGGAGTTAAAGTTTTGAAACTTCAAAAAATCAAATTTTCTCGAAAACCAAAGGAGATAGCGACTTCTAGTCTTCTCCAATCGATTTTCGAGATGATTTGAGCTTGGGCGGTGCGGAACCCAGAGTGTGAGAGGCCAAAAGCTGTTTATCGATGATTGATAGGCCAAAAACAGGAGTTAAAGTTTTGAAATTTCAAAAAATCAAATTTTCTCGAAAACCAGAAGAGATAGCGACTTCTCGTCTTCTCCAATCGATTTTTGAGATGATTTGGGCTTGGGGGGTGCGGAACCCAGAGTGTGAGAGGCCAAAAGCTGCTTATCGATGATTGATAGGCCAAAAACAGGAGTTAAAGTTTTGAAATTTCAAAAAATCAAATTTTCTCGAAAACCAAAGGAGATAGCGACTTCTCGTCTTCTCCAATCGATTTTCGAGATGATTTGAGCTTGGGAGGTGCGGAACCCAGAGTGTGAGAGGCCAAAAGCTGTTTATCGATGATTGATAGGCCAAAAACAGGAGTTAAAGTTTTGAAACTTCAAAAAATCAAATTTTCTCGAAAACCAGAAGAGATAGCGACTTCTCGTCTTCTCCAATCGATTTTTGAGATGATTTGGGCTTGGGGGGTGCGGAACCCAGAGTGTGAGAGGCCAAAAGCTGCTTATCGATGATTGATAGGCCAAAAACAGGAGTTAAAGTTTTGAAATTTCAAAAAATGAATTTTCTCGAAAACCAGAAGAGATAGCGACTTCTCGTCTTCTCCAATCGATTTTTGAGATGATTTGGGCTTGGGGGGTGCGGAACCCAGAGTGTGAGAGGCCAAAAGCTGCTTATCGATGATTGATAGGCCAAAAACAGGAGTTAAAGTTTTGAAACTTCAAAAAATCAAATTTTCTCGAAAACCAAAGGAGATAGCGACTTCTCGTCTTCTCCAATCGATTTTTGAGATGATTTGGGCTTGGGAGGTGCGGAACCCAGAGTGTGAGAGGCCAAAAGCTGCTTATCGATGATTGATAGGCCAAAAACAGGAGTTAAAGTTTTGAAACTTCAAAAAATCAAATTTTCTCGAAAACCAAAGGAGATAGCGACTTCTAGTCTTCTCCAATCGATTTTCGAGATGATTTGAGCTTGGGCGGTGCGGAACCCAGAGTGTGAGAGGCCAAAAGCTGTTTATCGATGATTGATAGGCCAAAAACAGGAGTTAAAGTTTTGAAATTTCAAAAAATCAAATTTTCTCGAAAACCAGAAGAGATAGCGACTTCTCGTCTTCTCCAATCGATTTTTGAGATGATTTGGGCTTGGGGGGTGCGGAACCCAGAGTGTGAGAGGCCAAAAGCTGCTTATCGATGATTGATAGGCCAAAAACAGGAGTTAAAGTTTTGAAATTTCAAAAAATCAAATTTTCTCGAAAACCAAAGGAGATAGCGACTTCTCGTCTTCTCCAATCGATTTTTGAGATGATTTGGGCTTGGGGGGTGCGGAACCCAGAGTGTGAGAGGCCAAAAGCTGCTTATCGATGATTGATAGGCCAAAAACAGGAGTTAAAGTTTTGAAATTTCAAAAAATCAAATTTTCTCGAAAACCAAAGGAGATAGCGACTTCTCGTCTTCTCCAATCGATTTTTGAGATGATTTGGGCTTGGGAGGTGCGGAACCCAGAGTGTGAGAGGCCAAAAGCTGCTTATCGATGATTGATAGGCCAAAAACAGGAGTTAAAGTTTTGAAATTTCAAAAAATGAATTTTCTCGAAAACCAGAAGAGATAGCGACTTCTCGTCTTCTCCAATCGATTTTTGAGATGATTTGGGCTTGGGAGGTGCGGAACCCAGAGTGTGAGAGGCCAAAAGCTGCTTATCGATGATTGATAGGCCAAAAACAGGAGTTAAAGTTTTGAAATTTCAAAAAATCAAATTTTCTCGAAAACCAAAGGAGATAGCGACTTCTCGTCTTCTCCAATCGATTTTTGAGATGATTTGGGCTTGGGGGGTGCGGAACCCAGAGTGTGAGAGGCCAAAAGCTGCTTATCGATGATTGATAGGCCAAAAACAGGAGTTAAAGTTTTGAAATTTCAAAAAATCAAATTTTCTCGAAAACCAAAGGAGATAGCGACTTCTCGTCTTCTCCAATCGATTTTTGAGATGATTTGGGCTTAGGAGGTGCGGAACCCAGAGTGTGAGAGGCCAAAAGCTGCTTATCGATGATTGATAGGCCAAAAACAGGAGTTAAAGTTTTGAAACTTCAAAAAATCAAATTTTCTCGAAAACCAGAAGAGATAGCGACTTCTCGTCTTCTCCAATCGATTTTTGAGATGATTTGGGCTTGGGGGGTGCGGAACCCAGAGTGTGAGAGGCCAAAAGCTGCTTATCGATGATTGATAGGCCAAAAACAGGAGTTAAAGTTTTGAAATTTCAAAAAATGAATTTTCTCGAAAACCAGAAGAGATAGCGACTTCTCGTCTTCTCCAATCGATTTTTGAGATGATTTGGGCTTGGGGGGTGCGGAACCCAGAGTGTGAGAGGCCAAAAGCTGCTTATCGATGATTGATAGGCCAAAAACAGGAGTTAAAGTTTTGAAATTTCAAAAAATGAATTTTCTCGAAAACCAGAAGAGATAGCGACTTCTCGTCTTCTCCAATCGATTTTTGAGATGATTTGGGCTTGGGAGGTGCGGAACCCAGAGTGTGAGAGGCCAAAAGCTGCTTATCGATGATTGATAGGCCAAAAACAGGAGTTAAAGTTTTGAAATTTCAAAAAATCAAATTTTCTCGAAAACCAAAGGAGATAGCGACTTCTCGTCTTCTCCAATCGATTTTTGAGATGATTTGGGCTTGGGGGGTGCGGAACCCAGAGTGTGAGAGGCCAAAAGCTGCTTATCGATGATTGATAGGCCAAAAACAGGAGTTAAAGTTTTGAAATTTCAAAAAATCAAATTTTCTCGAAAACCAAAGGAGATAGCGACTTCTCGTCTTCTCCAATCGATTTTTGAGATGATTTGGGCTTAGGAGGTGCGGAACCCAGAGTGTGAGAGGCCAAAAGCTGCTTATCGATGATTGATAGGCCAAAAACAGGAGTTAAAGTTTTGAAACTTCAAAAAATCAAATTTTCTCGAAAACCAGAAGAGATAGCGACTTCTCGTCTTCTCCAATCGATTTTTGAGATGATTTGGGCTTGGGGGGTGCGGAACCCAGAGTGTGAGAGGCCAAAAGCTGCTTATCGATGATTGATAGGCCAAAAACAGGAGTTAAAGTTTTGAAATTTCAAAAAATGAATTTTCTCGAAAACCAGAAGAGATAGCGACTTCTCGTCTTCTCCAATCGATTTTTGAGATGATTTGGGCTTGGGAGGTGCGGAACCCAGAGTGTGAGAGGCCAAAAGCTGCTTATCGATGATTGATAGGCCAAAAACAGGAGTTAAAGTTTTGAAATTTCAAAAAATCAAATTTTCTCGAAAACCAGAAGAGATAGCGACTTCTCGTCTTCTCCAATCGATTTTTGAGATGATTTGGGCTTGGGATGTGCGGAACCCAGAGTGTGAGAGGCCAAAAGCTGCTTATCGATGATTGATAGGCCAAAAACAGGAGTTAAAGTTTTGAAATTTCAAAAAATCAAATTTTCTCGAAAACCAGAAGAGATAGCGACTTCTCGTCTTCTCCAATCGATTTTTGAGATGATTTGGGCTTGGGGGGTGCGGAACCCAGAGTGTGAGAGGCCAAAAGCTGCTTATCGATGATTGATAGGCCAAAAACAGGAGTTAAAGTTTTGAAACTTCAAAAAATCAAATTTTCTCGAAAACCAAAGGAGATAGCGACTTCTCGTCTTCTCCAATCGATTTTTGAGATGATTTGGGCTTGGGAGGTGCGGAACCCAGAGTGTGAGAGGCCAAAAGCTGCTTATCGATGATTGATAGGCCAAAAACAGGAGTTAAAATTTTGAAACTTCAAAAAATCAAATTTTCTCGAAAACCAAAGGAGATAGCGACTTCTAGTCTTCTCCAATCGATTTTCGAGATGATTTGAGCTTGGGAGGTGCGGAACCCAGAGTGTGAGAGGCCAAAAGCTGTTTATCGATGATTGATAGGCCAAAAACAGGAGTTAAAGTTTTGAAACTTCAAAAAATCAAATTTTCTCGAAAACCAGAAAAGATAGCGACTTCTCGTCTTCTCCAATCGATTTTTGAGATGATTTGGGCTTGGGGGGTGCGGAACCCAGAGTGTGAGAGGCCAAAAGCTGCTTATCGATGATTGATAGGCCAAAAACAGGAGTTAAAGTTTTGAAACTTCAAAAAATCAAATTTTCTCGAAAACCAGAAGAGATAGCGACTTCTCGTCTTCTCCAATCGATTTTTGAGATGATTTGGGCTTGGGGGGTGCGGAACCCAGAGTGTGAGAGGCCAAAAGCTGCTTATCGATGATTGATAGGCCAAAAACAGGAGTTAAAGTTTTGAAATTTCAAAAAATCAAATTTTCTCGAAAACCAGAAGAGATAGCGACTTCTCGTCTTCTCCAATCGATTTTTGAGATGATTTGGGCTTGGGGGGTGCGGAACCCAGAGTGTGAGAGGCCAAAAGCTGCTTATCGATGATTGATAGGCCAAAAACAGGAGTTAAAGTTTTGAAATTTCAAAAAATCAAATTTTCTCGAAAACCAAAGGAGATAGCGACTTCTCGTCTTCTCCAATCGATTTTTGAGATGATTTGGGCTTGGGTGGTGCGGAACCCAGAGTGTGAGAGGCCAAAAGCTGCTTATCGATGATTGATAGGCCAAAAACAGGAGTTAAAGTTTTGAAACTTCAAAAAATCAAATTTTCTCGAAAACCAAAGGAGATAGCGACTTCTCGTCTTCTCCAATCGATTTTTGAGATGATTTGGGCTTGGGTGGTGCGGAACCCAGAGTGTGAGAGGCCAAAAGCTGCTTATCGATGATTGATAGGCCAAAAACAGGAGTTAAAGTTTTGAAACTTCAAAAAATCAAATTTTCTCGAAAACCAAAGGAGATAGCAACTTCTAGTCTTCTCCAATCGATTTTCGAGATGATTTGAGCTTGGGAGGTGCGGAACCCAGAGTGTGAGAGGCCAAAAGCTGTTTATCGATGATTGATAGGCCAAAAACAGGAGTTAAAGTTTTGAAATTTCAAAAAATCAAATTTTCTCGAAAACCAAAGGAGATAGCGACTTCTCGTCTTCTCCAATCGATTTTTGAGATGATTTGGGCTTGGGGGGTGCGGAACCCAGAGTGTGAGAGGCCAAAAGCTGCTTATCGATGATTGATAGGCCAAAAACAGGAGTTAAAGTTTTGAAATTTCAAAAAATCAAATTTTCTCGAAAACCAAAGGAGATAGCGACTTCTCGTCTTCTCCAATCGATTTTTGAGATGATTTGGGCTTGGGAGGTGCGGAACCCAGAGTGTGAGAGGCCAAAAGCTGCTTATCGATGATTGATAGGCCAAAAACAGGAGTTAAAGTTTTGAAATTTCAAAAAATGAATTTTCTCGAAAACCAGAAGAGATAGCGACTTCTCGTCTTCTCCAATCGATTTTTGAGATGATTTGGGCTTGGGAGGTGCGGAACCCAGAGTGTGAGAGGCCAAAAGCTGCTTATCGATGATTGATAGGCCAAAAACAGGAGTTAAAGTTTTGAAATTTCAAAAAATCAAATTTTCTCGAAAACCAAAGGAGATAGCGACTTCTCGTCTTCTCCAATCGATTTTTGAGATGATTTGGGCTTGGGGGGTGCGGAACCCAGAGTGTGAGAGGCCAAAAGCTGCTTATCGATGATTGATAGGCCAAAAACAGGAGTTAAAGTTTTGAAATTTCAAAAAATCAAATTTTCTCGAAAACCAAAGGAGATAGCGACTTCTCGTCTTCTCCAATCGATTTTTGAGATGATTTGGGCTTAGGAGGTGCGGAACCCAGAGTGTGAGAGGCCAAAAGCTGCTTATCGATGATTGATAGGCCAAAAACAGGAGTTAAAGTTTTGAAACTTCAAAAAATCAAATTTTCTCGAAAACCAGAAGAGATAGCGACTTCTCGTCTTCTCCAATCGATTTTTGAGATGATTTGGGCTTGGGGGGTGCGGAACCCAGAGTGTGAGAGGCCAAAAGCTGCTTATCGATGATTGATAGGCCAAAAACAGGAGTTAAAGTTTTGAAATTTCAAAAAATGAATTTTCTCGAAAACCAGAAGAGATAGCGACTTCTCGTCTTCTCCAATCGATTTTTGAGATGATTTGGGCTTGGGGGGTGCGGAACCCAGAGTGTGAGAGGCCAAAAGCTGCTTATCGATGATTGATAGGCCAAAAACAGGAGTTAAAGTTTTGAAATTTCAAAAAATGAATTTTCTCGAAAACCAGAAGAGATAGCGACTTCTCGTCTTCTCCAATCGATTTTTGAGATGATTTGGGCTTGGGAGGTGCGGAACCCAGAGTGTGAGAGGCCAAAAGCTGCTTATCGATGATTGATAGGCCAAAAACAGGAGTTAAAGTTTTGAAATTTCAAAAAATCAAATTTTCTCGAAAACCAGAAGAGATAGCGACTTCTCGTCTTCTCCAATCGATTTTTGAGATGATTTGGGCTTGGGATGTGCGGAACCCAGAGTGTGAGAGGCCAAAAGCTGCTTATCGATGATTGATAGGCCAAAAACAGGAGTTAAAGTTTTGAAATTTCAAAAAATCAAATTTTCTCGAAAACCAGAAGAGATAGCGACTTCTCGTCTTCTCCAATCGATTTTTGAGATGATTTGGGCTTGGGGGGTGCGGAACCCAGAGTGTGAGAGGCCAAAAGCTGCTTATCGATGATTGATAGGCCAAAAACAGGATGTAATGAATTTGAAATACCCTTCACAATCCCCACTCCATAAAATATCAAAATAATTCGGGCATTTGAAGAAAGTTGGCGCTGGACTCCTTGCTGGGGGTCCCAAGACACACGAAACCTGAACTCTCGCTCTCTTGCCTTCGGGACGTCATACTAATGGGTCAGTCTATCTTTTGTTTGATTATCATATATCATTGAGGTTAGAGCATTATTAATATTTAATTATTTATACCCATCTCGAACAATTAAATTAATTGAAATTTACATTATTTTTCTAATTAACGTTCAATTGAATTTTTATAATTATATTTTGACGAATATCTTGAATTAATACTTGATTGAAATTGGACAAAGAATTTCGGCGTTGAATTCTAATTTAATCTATTTTTTTTTTTTTATTATCATAAAATTATTATTATTAGTACTATTATTTTTTTTTCATTAATTAATTTACAAATATCCTGTCGAACAATCAAAAATAAATCAGAAATAATTCTTGTGAATACACGGTACCAAAATTCATCAATTATTTGTTTCCACTCATTTCTATTCGTATTCTTAATATATTCTCGTTTGTTTCAAATAAACCAGTAAATGCACAATTGAATTATCATCCATTAATACTTCTTTTATAATTATTATTATTTCTATATGAAGGATGTAAAATTTAATTTTTAAATTTTGAAGATTGAGAAAATAACGAAAATATTACAAATTGGCGCCCAACGTAGAGGTACGATATTCTCGACGCTTTCGCGAGTAGTATTGTAGAAATTGTGAATGTCAACAACGCCGACCTCGAGTCGAACCACACGATCAAATAAACAAGCTATACTCAAAAGTCCTCTAACAGTTCATAGTAAAAAAGAAAAACCTCTTGAACAGCGAAATATTCTCAGAAAATCTCCTCTTGATCAAATTATTAATTCTGAACGGTGTCATAGGGAATTAAACATGGAAAAACAACTTGAAGAATTAAGACAAGCCCTTGCTGCAGAGCAAGCTAAAACAAAAAAAGCTACGGAAGATGCAGAAAAACGTCGAAAGCAAGCCGAGGAGCTTTACAGAGACAATCAAGCATTGCAGACTCAGAAGACTCACATAGAGGAATCTCTACGTGCAGCGCAACAGGCGGCTCGGCAAGTCACACAAGCTCAACCTCAGATACAGGTTAATAACGTAAGTGATGAAATTGTTAGAGGTTTGACAAGTCAAATGCCCTATATGCAAATGAATGCACAGGCACCACAATTTAGTGTAAAAACAAATCCAAAAGAATTTATCCAAGAAATTAGAGATTATTTTCGATTAAAAAACATTCAAGTAGATTTTGAATTACAATTTCTTGAGACTTTTCTATCAGGCCAAGTAAAGATATGGTATAAAGCCAATAAAGATCACATAAATTCATTTGCTCAATTCGAGGAAAAATTCCTACAACAATTTTATTCAGTACCAGCACGAGTTGCATGGAAAAGTCGATGGTTGATTGAAAGGTACTCTAAGAATAGCGGTACATTACAGGAATATTTTTATGCTCAACGCAATAAGGCGAGATTTTTTGATCCTCCTCTTTCTCAGTACGAAATTAATTTCACAATCGTTCAACAAATGCCTGAAAATATAGCATTAGCGATGGCTACAGTTGATTACAATAACACTCATGCGGTAACACAATCATTAGCACAATTAGATATCGCACAAATGAGAATTCAAAATATGGGTGTACAATCAATGATGACTAATCAAATTGATAATAATAATGATATTTTTCCCGGTTATTATTGGGGCCACGGGGCCCACTCAGCACCGAATAATCAGCCAAGAAACGGAATAAATAACAATCGTAATAACATGCGAGGTAAACAGGCGAACCCTGGAAATGGGGGATACCGGCAAAACCGGGGTAATCCGATGGTTCCACAAATGATTCTTCCCGATACTCGATTTCCTCCACCTAATGTCGTACAATATGCAGATAATTCATCGTGTTACCATCAGATGCGCACTCAATCTGTAGGACTACAAAATGTTAATTGTACTGAACAAAATAATTCATCAACACCGGGCTACCCATCCCAATGTTCATCTTATGATGTTAACGGTATTTCAACGATTGATAATTCTTATTCTTGTAATTTTGTTGATTTCGTTGAGGATATTAGAAGTGAATTCAATGGGATACCTTCAGTACCCAAAATTAATAAACAGAAATTTGAGGCATGCCCTCATGTTATCGTTAAAATTTTTGATCAACGCGTAGAAGCACTACTCGACACAGGTAGTCAAGTTACAGCGATATCCGAGGAATTCTATAAGGAATTAAAACGTACACATAATTTTGAGATATTGCCTGTGACAGGGGTGCAAATTACACTTGCGGTCAGTAGGAAATCAGTCACTATTAATCAACAAATCTTAATTCCAATGTATGTTGATAATCTTATGATTAAATGTCCTGTGTTGATTATTCCTGGTCTAAATCAGCGATTACTTTTGGGTAGTGATTGGTGTCGACGAAACCGAGCTATTATCGATTATTCTCAAGGTTGTTTATCTCTCTTAAGTACTAGGCTGTCTAATGGAACTGTGTCGTTTGAGCGGGGGCCACCAGACCAAATAAATTATATTAGTATTGGTGCCATTGAAGGTTACCAGAGTTGTTCAAATGAAATTGAGCGTTGTAATGAATACAACGATGTTATTATTGAAATTGAAGAGAATTATGGGTATGGTGACTCCGGCTCATTCGTTGCTAATGTCACGACAATAGATCCAGGTCAGTTTGTAATTGTAGAGGGATTAATAGAAAGATATAGTGCGTTATTTTCTGACATCCCAGGGTGCACAAGTGTCTATGAACATAAAATCAAGGTTATCGCTGAGAAACCCGTGGTGAGACGTTCTTATCCCGTGCCCTTGGCATTACGAGATGCAGTAGATAAAGAGATTCGAAATATGCTTGAAATGGGGGTGATTGAGCGGTCAACCAGCCAATACTGTAACCCCATGCGTATTGTAAAGAAAAAAGAAACGCAGAAAATTCGTTTGTGTCTCGATGCTAGATTTATTAATGCAATTATTGAAGGTGATAATGAAACACCTCCTCTTATCCAAGAATTGATGCAGAAATTCAATGGTGCGAAAGTATTTACTACAGTAGACTTAACTAGTGGCTATTGGCAAGTCCCACTTGAAAAAAAATCTCGTCAATATACCGCGTTTTTGCACGGATCTACTCTTTACCAATTTACTCGTATTCCATTCGGGTTGAAGACAGCAGGTAGTGGTTTTATTAGGGCCTTGAGTCTGGCGTTAGGAGAAGAATTTAATGATTATCTAACTTATTATATTGATGATTTATTGATTGCGTCTAAAAACGTGGAAGAACACACAAAACATTTGAACTTGGTATTCGAACGTTTGGAAAAATTTAATTTTACTATAAAATTGGAAAAGGCTAAATTTTATCGATCAGAGGTACCATTTTTGGGTTTTATTCTATCTAGCGAGGGTATTCGCCCTGAGGATGGTAAATTACAGACGATTAGAGATTTTGCTACCCCCAAGAATCGCACGGAGTTGCAGCAGTTCTTGGGAGTATGCAATTATTATCGTCAATTCAGTGTCGCCCATGCCAAATTTGTTGATCCTTTCAGGCCACTATTGAAGAATGATTCATCATGGAAATGGACGCAATATCATGATCGAGCCTATGAGGAGTTGAAAGATAATTTTGTAAAATGTATTGTTTTGTCACATTATGATCTAAATAGAGAATTTCGAGTGCAAACTGATGGATCAGATATTGGAATTTGTGGAATATTATATCAGATAGATGACGAAGGTCATCATCGTGTCATATCATTGGTTAGTCGTGGGTTGACATCTGCTGAACGTAATTACACAACAACCGAGAAGGAACTCCTTGCTGTGGTATATTCAGTAGAGAAATTTAGAGTGTATTTGATTGGTAGAAAATTCAGGATCATAACTGACCATAAGGCATTAACGTTTCTGAATATTTCTCCTTATCATACAGCTCGTTTGTCTCGCTGGAATCTATCATTGCAGGAATATGAGTTCTCGGTGGAACATTGCAAAGGTGTTGACAACATTGTGGCAGATTTTTTCAGTAGAAACCCAATTAGTAAATTCCATGTACAAGATCCAAGCAAATTATCAATCAATGAACTTTTATGTTGTGATAATATTAATGATTCTGAAGGGACTAACACAATATTGGTCTCTATTAGTCACCTAGAATTGCGAAATGATGTCAAGAGGCATTTAAAAAATCTTCGTGAGACTCAAGGGTCTGATAAACAGTTAATAGAGTATATTGATGAAAAAATAAGTAGTGACAATGGTGATCTATTCCACCAACATGAAGGTGTCTGGTTCCATCGAGCTAGAAATACTGAAGCGTGGCGCGTGTGTATCCCAGATCATTTGCGTGAGGTGATTGCTATCTCCGAGCATGAGCGTATTGGACACTGCGGAGTCTATAAAACGATGAGTCAAGTACAGAGAAATTTTTGGTGGAAGAATATGGGAAAAAATATCAAAAAAGTAGTAGTTAGTTGTGATATTTGCCAAAGAACTAAACATTTAAATCGTAGTGTTGAGGGTGAATATGGTTGTGTGAGAGCAGATAATCCTGGAGAGTTGGTAACAGTGGATTTTTATGGGCCTTTACCACGTTCAATCGGTGGTGTTGAATACATATTTGTAGTATTGGATGCTTTCTCCAAGTATGTCAAATTGTATCCAATAAAAAAGGCCAATACAAAGACAGTTTTACGCAAGATTCTCCTGGATTACTCTCAAGAAGTTAATAAACCATTGAGGATCTTAGCTGATAATGGAACTCAGTTCCGTGCTAATGCATGGACCCAGGAATTGAATGATAATAACATTAAAACTAGCTTTTGTTCCATTCGACATCCACAATCTAACCCAACCGAGCGAGTCATGCGTGAGTTAGGGAGGATGTTTCGCCTGCTTTGCTCCTCGAGACATACCTCTTGGGCTAAAGTAGTACCTATGATTGAGCAATATTTAAATTATACGACACACTGCACTACGGGATTCGCGCCTTATGAACTTCATTATGGTCAGGTGATTAAAGATAAAGTACGGGATTTAATATCGTATCCAAAACCAGATGTTGTCACGAGTCATGATCAGATGATATTGTTAGCCAGAGAGAAAATAAAAAAGGGGTTTGAACAGCGGAGGAGACATCAAAAAATCCAGCCACCTATTGATTTGAAAGTAGGAGATAAAGTGCTTCTTAGAGTACCTCACTTGTCAAGTAATACAGACAGAGTTATACATAAATTTTTTCATTTGTATGAAGGACCATATGTCATTAAAAAAAATGATAGGGACAAATGCATTTGTTCTTGAAAGTAGTGATACGTCAATTGAATTGAAAGGGACCTATAACCGTACCAGTCTGAGAAAGTTTGTTGAGCGAGTTGAGTCGCTTGCTGATGCTGAGTAGTCTGAGCGAGTAATGTTGATTTATTGATATTTGAAGATCTCCAAATTATTTGCTATGGTGTATGAAAGAATATGAGGCTTTGTGATGTTCATAAATTCTGATGATGATGATTATATTTTAATATTAATTCCGTTTGTATGTAAAACCAAATAGTCGAGAATATCTGCTGACTGCTATGAATTTTAAATTATAATTAATGTGATTCTTTAGTACGACGTAATGGATTATCGATGGGCTGAGATAAAATGACTAATGTTAATCCTAAGGTGATATTGAATTAAAATTGTTATATGCTATAAAATTTATAGATAATTTAACAATGCAATGAAGAAGGACATTTAATAATTTTTATGAAGGCAAGAGTTAGATATAGTAAAAGATAGACTGACAACACCTTATTTCAATGTAAACTATGTTATTCTGATTGTATAATTATTGAATGTGATATGGTAATATGTTAAATGTCGATAGAAAGTGAAGGTTGATATGACTAAATCCATTAACTGATGTAATTTTTGATTTTGGTGTTTAATGAGAATTTATTATTGTTCATAGCTTGGCTGGCTCGTTGGTGTACGTTTGGTGGGTATAGAGAGAGAGAGAGACGGAATTATGATCATCTAAAATTGCTAATATAATCAATGGAGGCAATCAGGAGCTGTAATCTGAAGAACTATATCTAAATGCACCAACTAGACTCATGGAAAAGTGATACCAGAAGTAGAATCAAGGATGAGAGCCATGAATTTGTGTGAAAATGCTGATTGTAGTCGATACATGAACTGTATCATTAATCCTGGATCGAGTAGGGATTAATTGTATGATCAGTTTCATGTGTCAATTTATAATGGAGTATTTGTTGGATAAATTTGTTGATCCACTTATCGAGATAAAGATCCTGTCAATCTGGGGGATGACAACATCATCCCTGTAGTATATTCAAATTGTTGGAGTACCAAAATTCTATGATGAGCAACCTTGTGGGCATCAGGAAGGAAAGAGTCGTACGTTAACCATCATAAACTTGGAAACTATTATTATCAGATGAAATTTTCTTTTTTTTTGTCTTCTGTTACGATGGTCCATGCAACAAAAAAGGGGGATGATGTAATGAATTTGAAATACCCTTCACAATCCCCACTCCATAAAATATCAAAATAATTCGGGCATTTGAAGAAAGTTGGCGCTGGACTCCTTGCTGGGGGTCCCAAGACACACGAAACCTGAACTCTCGCTCTCTTGCCTTCGGGACGTCATACTAATGGGTCAGTCTATCTTTTGTTTGATTATCATATATCATTGAGGTTAGAGCATTATTAATATTTAATTATTTATACCCATCTCGAACAATTAAATTAATTGAAATTTACATTATTTTTCTAATTAACGTTCAATTGAATTTTTATAATTATATTTTGACGAATATCTTGAATTAATACTTGATTGAAATTGGACAAAGAATTTCGGCGTTGAATTCTAATTTAATCTATTTTTTTTTTTTTATTATCATAAAATTATTATTATTAGTACTATTATTTTTTTTTCATTAATTAATTTACAAATATCCTGTCGAACAATCAAAAATAAATCAGAAATAATTCTTGTGAATACACGGTACCAAAATTCATCAATTATTTGTTTCCACTCATTTCTATTCGTATTCTTAATATATTCTCGTTTGTTTCAAATAAACCAGTAAATGCACAATTGAATTATCATCCATTAATACTTCTTTTATAATTATTATTATTTCTATATGAAGGATGTAAAATTTAATTTTTAAATTTTGAAGATTGAGAAAATAACGAAAATATTACAAGGAGTTAAAGTTTTGAAACTTCAAAAAATCAAATTTTCTCGAAAACCAAAGGAGATAGCGACTTCTCGTCTTCTCCAATCGATTTTTGAGATGATTTGGGCTTGGGAGGTGCGGAACCCAGAGTGTGAGAGGCCAAAAGCTGCTTATCGATGATTGATAGGCCAAAAACAGGAGTTAAAATTTTGAAACTTCAAAAAATCAAATTTTCTCGAAAACCAAAGGAGATAGCGACTTCTAGTCTTCTCCAATCGATTTTCGAGATGATTTGAGCTTGGGAGGTGCGGAACCCAGAGTGTGAGAGGCCAAAAGCTGTTTATCGATGATTGATAGGCCAAAAACAGGAGTTAAAGTTTTGAAACTTCAAAAAATCAAATTTTCTCGAAAACCAGAAAAGATAGCGACTTCTAGTCTTCTCCAATCGATTTTCGAGATGATTTGAGCTTGGGAGGTGCGGAACCCAGAGTGTGAGAGGCCAAAAGCTGTTTATCGATGATTGATAGGCCAAAAACAGGAGTTAAAGTTTTGAAACTTCAAAAAATCAAATTTTCTCGAAAACCAAAGGAGATAGCGACTTCTCGTCTTCTCCAATCGATTTTCGAGATGATTTGGGCTTGGGGGGTGCGGAACCCAGAGTGTGAGAGGCCAAAAGCTGCTTATCGATGATTGATAGGCCAAAAACAGGAGTTAAAGTTTTGAAATTTCAAAAAATCAAATTTTCTCGAAAACCAGAAGAGATAGCGACTTCTCGTCTTCTCCAATCGATTTTTGAGATGATTTGGGCTTGGGGGGTGCGGAACCCAGAGTGTGAGAGGCCAAAAGCTGCTTATCGATGATTGATAGGCCAAAAACAGGAGTTAAAGTTTTGAAACTTCAAAAAATCAAATTTTCTCGAAAACCAAAGGAGATAGCGACTTCTAGTCTTCTCCAATCGATTTTCGAGATGATTTGAGCTTGGGAGGTGCGGAACCCAGAGTGTGAGAGGCCAAAAGCTGCTTATCGATGATTGATAGGCCAAAAACAGGAGTTAAAGTTTTGAAATTTCAAAAAATCAAATTTTCTCGAAAACCAGAAGAGATAGCGACTTCTCGTCTTCTCCAATCGATTTTTGAGATGATTTGGGCTTGGGGGGTGCGGAACCCAGAGTGTGAGAGGCCAAAAGCTGCTTATCGATGATTGATAGGCCAAAAACAGGAGTTAAAGTTTTGAAATTTCAAAAAATCAAATTTTCTCGAAAACCAAAGGAGATAGCGACTTCTCGTCTTCTCCAATCGATTTTTGAGATGATTTGGGCTTGGGTGGTGCGGAACCCAGAGTGTGAGAGGCCAAAAGCTGCTTATCGATGATTGATAGGCCAAAAACAGGAGTTAAAGTTTTGAAACTTCAAAAAATCAAATTTTCTCGAAAACCAAAGGAGATAGCGACTTCTCGTCTTCTCCAATCGATTTTTGAGATGATTTGGGCTTGGGTGGTGCGGAACCCAGAGTGTGAGAGGCCAAAAGCTGCTTATCGATGATTGATAGGCCAAAAACAGGAGTTAAAGTTTTGAAACTTCAAAAAATCAAATTTTCTCGAAAACCAAAGGAGATAGCAACTTCTAGTCTTCTCCAATCGATTTTCGAGATGATTTGAGCTTGGGAGGTGCGGAACCCAGAGTGTGAGAGGCCAAAAGCTGTTTATCGATGATTGATAGGCCAAAAACAGGAGTTAAAGTTTTGAAACTTCAAAAAATCAAATTTTCTCGAAAACCAGAAGAGATAGCGACTTCTCGTCTTCTCCAATCGATTTTTGAGATGATTTGGGCTTGGGGGGTGCGGAACCCAGAGTGTGAGAGGCCAAAAGCTGCTTATCGATGATTGATAGGCCAAAAACAGGAGTTAAAGTTTTGAAACTTCAAAAAATGAATTTTCTCGAAAACCAAAGGAGATAGCGACTTCTCGTCTTCTCCAATCGATTTTTGAGATGATTTGGGCTTGGGAGGTGCGGAACCCAGAGTGTGAGAGGCCAAAAGCTGCTTATCGATGATTGATAGGCCAAAAACAGGAGTTAAAGTTTTGAAATTTCAAAAAATCAAATTTTCTCGAAAACCAGAAGAGATAGCGACTTCTCGTCTTCTCCAATCGATTTTTGAGATGATTTGGGCTTGGGAGGTGCGGAACCCAGAGTGTGAGAGGCCAAAAGCTGCTTATCGATGATTGATAGGCCAAAAACAGGAGTTAAAGTTTTGAAACTTCAAAAAATCAAATTTTCTCGAAAACCAAAGGAGATAGCGACTTCTCGTCTTCTCCAATCGATTTTTGAGATGATTTGGGCTTGGGTGGTGCGGAACCCAGAGTGTGAGAGGCCAAAAGCTGTTTATCGATGATTGATAGGCCAAAAACAGGAGTTAAAGTTTTGAAATTTCAAAAAATCAAATTTTCTCGAAAACCAGAAGAGATAGCGACTTCTCGTCTTCCCCAATCGATTTTTGAGATGATTTGGGCTTGGGAGGTGCGGAACCCAGAGTGTGAGAGGCCAAAAGCTGTTTATCGATGATTGATAGGCCAAAAACAGGAGTTAAAGTTTTGAAACTTCAAAAAATCAAATTTTCTCGAAAACCAGAAGAGATAGCGACTTCTCGTCTTCTCCAATCGATTTTTGAGATGATTTGGGCTTGGGGGGTGCGGAACCCAGAGTGTGAGAGGCCAAAAGCTGCTTATCGATGATTGATAGGCCAAAAACAGGAGTTAAAGTTTTGAAACTTCAAAAAATCAAATTTTCTCGAAAACCAGAAGAGATAGCGACTTCTCGTCTTCTCCAATCGATTTTTAAGATTATTTGGGCTTGGGGGGTGCGGAACCCAGAGTGTGAGAGGCCAAAAGCTGCTTATCGATGATTGATAGGCCAAAAACAGGAGTTAAAGTTTTGAAACTTCAAAAAATCAAATTTTCTCGAAAACCAGAAGAGATAGCGACTTCTCGTCTTCTGCAATCGATTTTTGAGATGATTTGGGCTTGGGAGGTGCGGAACCCAGAGTGTGAGAGGCCAAAAGCTGCTTATCGATGATTGATAGGCCAAAAACAGGAGTTAAAGTTTTGAAACTTCAAAAAATCAAATTTTCTCGAAAACCAAAGGAGATAGCGACTTCTCGTCTTCTCCAATCGATTTTTGAGATGATTTGGGCTTGGGTGGTGCGGAACCCAGAGTGTGAGAGGCCAAAAGCTGTTTATCGATGATTGATAGGCCAAAAACAGGAGTTAAAGTTTTGAAATTTCAAAAAATCAAATTTTCTCGAAAACCAGAAGAGATAGCGACTTCTCGTCTTCCCCAATCGATTTTTGAGATGATTTGGGCTTGGGAGGTGCGGAACCCAGAGTGTGAGAGGCCAAAAGCTGTTTATCGATGATTGATAGGCCAAAAACAGGAGTTAAAGTTTTGAAACTTCAAAAAATCAAATTTTCTCGAAAACCAGAAGAGATAGCGACTTCTCGTCTTCTCCAATCGATTTTTGAGATGATTTGGGCTTGGGGGGTGCGGAACCCAGAGTGTGAGAGGCCAAAAGCTGCTTATCGATGATTGATAGGCCAAAAACAGGAGTTAAAGTTTTGAAACTTCAAAAAATCAAATTTTCTCGAAAACCAGAAGAGATAGCGACTTCTCGTCTTCTCCAATCGATTTTTAAGATTATTTGGGCTTGGGGGGTGCGGAACCCAGAGTGTGAGAGGCCAAAAGCTGCTTATCGATGATTGATAGGCCAAAAACAGGAGTTAAAGTTTTGAAACTTCAAAAAATCAAATTTTCTCGAAAACCAGAAGAGATAGCGACTTCTCGTCTTCTGCAATCGATTTTTGAGATGATTTGGGCTTGGGAGGTGCGGAACCCAGAGTGTGAGAGGCCAAAAGCTGTTTATCGATGATTGATAGGCCAAAAACAGGAGTTAAAGTTTTGAAACTTCAAAAAATCAAATTTTCTCGAAAACCAAAGGAGATAGCGACTTCTCGTCTTCTCCAATCGATTTTTGAGATGATTTGGGCTTGGGGGGTGCGGAACCCAGAGTGTGAGAGGCCAAAAGCTGCTTATCGATGATTGATAGGCCAAAAACAGGAGTTAAAGTTTTGAAACTTCAAAAAATCAAATTTTCTCGAAAACCAAAGGAGATAGCGACTTCTCGTCTTCTCCAATCGATTTTTGAGATGATTTGGGCTTGGGAGGTGCGGAACCCAGAGTGTGAGAGGCCAAAAGCTGCTTATCGATGATTGATAGGCCAAAAACAGGAGTTAAAGTTTTGAAATTTCAAAAAATCAAATTTTCTCGAAAACCAAAGGAGATAGCGACTTCTCGTCTTCTCCAATCGATTTTTGAGATGATTTGGGCTTGGGGGGTGCGGAACCCAGAGTGTGAGAGGCCAAAAGCTGCTTATCGATGATTGATAGGCCAAAAACAGGAGTTAAAGTTTTGAAATTTCAAAAAATCAAATTTTCTCGAAAACCAAAGGAGATAGCGACTTCTCGTCTTCTCCAATCGATTTTTGAGATGATTTGGGCTTGGGGGGTGCGGAACCCAGAGTGTGAGAGGCCAAAAGCTGCTTATCGATGATTGATAGGCCAAAAACAGGAGTTAAAGTTTTGAAATTTCAAAAAATCAAATTTTCTCGAAAACCAAAGGAGATAGCGACTTCTCGTCTTCTCCAATCGATTTTTGAGATGATTTGGGCTTAGGAGGTGCGGAACCCAGAGTGTGAGAGGCCAAAAGCTGCTTATCGATGATTGATAGGCCAAAAACAGGAGTTAAAGTTTTGAAACTTCAAAAAATCAAATTTTCTCGAAAACCAGAAGAGATAGCGACTTCTCGTCTTCTCCAATCGATTTTTGAGATGATTTGGGCTTGTGGGGTGCGGAACCCAGAGTGTGAGAGGCCAAAAGCTGCTTATCGATGATTGATAGGCCAAAAACAGGAGTTAAAGTTTTGAAACTTCAAAAAATCAAATTTTCTCGAAAACCAAAGGAGATAGCGACTTCTCGTCTTCTCCAATCGATTTTTGAGATGATTTGGGCTTGGGAGGTGCGGAACCCAGAGTGTGAGAGGCCAAAAGCTGCTTATCGATGATTGATAGGCCAAAAACAGGAGTTAAAATTTTGAAACTTCAAAAAATCAAATTTTCTCGAAAACCAAAGGAGATAGCGACTTCTAGTCTTCTCCAATCGATTTTCGAGATGATTTGAGCTTGGGAGGTGCGGAACCCAGAGTGTGAGAGGCCAAAAGCTGTTTATCGATGATTGATAGGCCAAAAACAGGAGTTAAAGTTTTGAAACTTCAAAAAATCAAATTTTCTCGAAAACCAGAAAAGATAGCGACTTCTAGTCTTCTCCAATCGATTTTCGAGATGATTTGAGCTTGGGAGGTGCGGAACCCAGAGTGTGAGAGGCCAAAAGCTGTTTATCGATGATTGATAGGCCAAAAACAGGAGTTAAAGTTTTGAAACTTCAAAAAATCAAATTTTCTCGAAAACCAAAGGAGATAGCGACTTCTCGTCTTCTCCAATCGATTTTCGAGATGATTTGGGCTTGGGGGGTGCGGAACCCAGAGTGTGAGAGGCCAAAAGCTGCTTATCGATGATTGATAGGCCAAAAACAGGAGTTAAAGTTTTGAAATTTCAAAAAATCAAATTTTCTCGAAAACCAGAAGAGATAGCGACTTCTCGTCTTCTCCAATCGATTTTTGAGATGATTTGGGCTTGGGAGGTGCGGAACCCAGAGTGTGAGAGGCCAAAAGCTGTTTATCGATGATTGATAGGCCAAAAACAGGAGTTAAAGTTTTGAAACTTCAAAAAATCAAATTTTCTCGAAAACCAGAAGAGATAGCGACTTCTCGTCTTCTCCAATCGATTTTTGAGATGATTTGGGCTTGGGGGGTGCGGAACCCAGAGTGTGAGAGGCCAAAAGCTGCTTATCGATGATTGATAGGCCAAAAACAGGAGTTAAAGTTTTGAAACTTCAAAAAATCAAATTTTCTCGAAAACCAGAAGAGATAGCGACTTCTCGTCTTCTCCAATCGATTTTTAAGATTATTTGGGCTTGGGAGGTGCGGAACCCAGAGTGTGAGAGGCCAAAAGCTGCTTATCGATGATTGATAGGCCAAAAACAGGAGTTAAAGTTTTGAAACTTCAAAAAATCAAATTTTCTCGAAAACCAGAAGAGATAGCGACTTCTCGTCTTCTGCAATCGATTTTTGAGATGATTTGGGCTTGGGAGGTGCGGAACCCAGAGTGTGAGAGGCCAAAAGCTGCTTATCGATGATTGATAGGCCAAAAACAGGAGTTAAAGTTTTGAAATTTCAAAAAATCAAATTTTCTTGAAAACCAAAGGAGATAGCGACTTCTAGTCTTCTCCAATCGATTTTCGAGATGATTTGAGCTTGGGAGGTGCGGAACCCAGAGTGTGAGAGGCCAAAAGCTGTTTATCGATGATTGATAGGCCAAAAACAGGAGTTAAAGTTTTGAAATTTCAAAAAATCAAATTTTCTCGAAAACCAGAAGAGGTAGCGACTTCTCGTCTTCTCCAATCGATTTTTGAGATGATTTGGGCTTGGGAGGTGCGGAACCCAGAGTGTGAGAGGCCAAAAGCTGCTTATCGATGATTGATAGGCCAAAAACAGGAGTTAAAGTTTTGAAACTTCAAAAAATCAAATTTTCTCGAAAACCAAAGGAGATAGCGACTTCTCGTCTTCTCCAATCGATTTTTGAGATGATTTGGGCTTGGGTGGTGCGGAACCCAGAGTGTGAGAGGCCAAAAGCTGCTTATCGATGATTGATAGGCCAAAAACAGGAGTTAAAGTTTTGAAACTTCAAAAAATCAAATTTTCTCGAAAACCAAAGGAGATAGCGACTTCTCGTCTTCTCCAATCGATTTTTGAGATGATTTGGGCTTGGGGGGTGCGGAACCCAGAGTGTGAGAGGCCAAAAGCTGCTTATCGATGATTGATAGGCCAAAAACAGGAGTTAAAGTTTTGAAATTTCAAAAAATCAAATTTTCTCGAAAACCAGAAGAGATAGCGACTTCTCGTCTTCTCCAATCGATTTTTGAGATGATTTGGGCTTGGGGGGTGCGGAACCCAGAGTGTGAGAGGCCAAAAGCTGCTTATCGATGATTGATAGGCCAAAAACAGGAGTTAAAGTTTTGAAATTTCAAAAAATCAAATTTTCTCGAAAACCAGAAGAGATAGCGACTTCTCGTCTTCTCCAATCGATTTTTGAGATGATTTGGGCTTGGGAGGTGCGGAACCCAGAGTGTGAGAGGCCAAAAGCTGCTTATCGATGATTGATAGGCCAAAAACAGGAGTTAAAGTTTTGAAATTTCAAAAAATCAAATTTTCTCGAAAACCAGAAGAGATAGCGACTTCTCGTCTTCTCCAATCGATTTTTGAGATGATTTGAGCTTGGGGGGTGCGGAACCCAGAGTCTGGCACGCCCGGAACATGTTTTCCGATGATTTGTTCAAAACAAAAGGCTCCAACTACACGTGAACTGCGCGTAGTTTGATTCAAATAAAAAAATAACATCCTCGTAGTCATGGAAATCATTGATCGATTCATCGATCAGTCGGGAGGCGAATAAAAGGTTGACAATCAATACAATCATTCATTGTTAATCAACTTTATGATAAAGGAAAGGATTTATGAAATAAATAAATCCCAGAGGTAATCCCAGAGGTTCAAATTCAGTCAGAATCCTCCCCGCGGGTTAGAATATACTCTTAAAATCATCCAGACAATATTATTAAACATGAAATAATTGTTTTATGAAATAAATAAATACCTCTGGGATTTGCTCTGGGACTGGACGCCATCCCAGAGGTTTAAATTTAGTCTGACCCCCCCCCCCCCCCGGGTATAAATATAATCCAAAAATCATTTAGATAACGCAATCGTTATTAATTAATCAATAAATAATTGCATAGTTTAAGTAATCATTTTCACAATATCCAATGATCTCTATGTAGAGATATCAATAATAAATGAATTGAAATCGATTCTATTAAAGAGAATCACCAGCTCTGGGTTCAATCTCATTCCCCTCTGGTAACGAGGAAACTTCTCGTAATGGGAATATCTATGGGATACTATGGGACTGATCCATCAGGGCGAGGGTCCAACGAAGAAAATAATCCAAGTGAAAATATATACATTTGAAGAAAAAAAATTTTCTACTCTTTTTTTCTAAATTCAACTGTACACATCATACGATACAACCTGCCAGTTATCTGAAGACCACGATGTCATGGTATCCTCCATAAATTCTCCAGGGAGTGGGTTTCCTCTTGCCATAAAAAGCCTAGGGTAATCTAATCGATCTCAATGGTAAAGCACACGGAGAGCTTTCACTATCTTTCTTCTGTCTCATGAATATATCGATAAAAATTTTCGAAGGTGAATAAAAAGCAATGTAGATCTACCGAGAATATAAAAAAAAATTAAGTAAATGAATTGTGAGGATAAACATGTAAAAACTTAACTGTCTGGGAATACAATTGAGTTTAGAGAGAAAAAAAATGCCCTCTATATTTACTTATAACGTCGGAAATTGAATTGAATTATTCACAAAAATTTCTCAATTTATTTTTCTTTTTTACTATCAATTATTTATTCATTTGACATTGAATAATCTCTCTATATAATAAAATTCTAATTCAGCTAACGCTTCAGCGTTTCAGTGCTTTAATATAAGACGCCCTCAAGGTCGGTCCAAGGTCGGTACAAGGTCGGGGCAAGGTCGGGGGCTCATGATCGGGGGTTCATGGTCGGCCCAAGAGACCATGTTTTTCTGATAAAGAAAATTAATTAAGTATTATAAAGCCATCAAAATAATTTGGTCCTATATTTTAATAAATCCATTTTTATCGAATTATTTCAAGTATTTTTTTCAATTATGTGTGTCATTTTTTTCAATAGTCGTGGCATTATGTGTGTGTGTGTGTGTGTGTATGTGTAAACGTCACATCTAAGGGGTGGAGCGAGCGAAGCGAGCGGGGGGGGCGAAGCCCCCCCTGGGGTTGGCGAGCACAGCGAGCAGGGGGCAGAGCCCCCTGGTTGATAATAAAAATAATGATAATTAATTAATTAATTTATAAATGCAAAATTAATTATTATTAATTAAATATTAATAACAAGACAAGAACAACAATGGGGGTACCAAAATTAAACTGTCAAAACATTTCGTTACGGAAATTTAATCTCAACCCCCAACTTTCCCAACACGTGTTAAAACTTTTACTACTTCTCCAGTGTAAATCCCCTGTCAAACTACTTTTTGCCGTTGCGTAATATGCAAGTTTAACTATGATATCCAGAAGGGTATGTGCTGATAGTAAGAGCGACGAATGAAAATGTTGAAGGCACATTGTGACACACATATACTTCTCAGGATAATGTAAAATCGTGGACACAAGCGTCTGCGTACTGGCTCCCAACGTTTTCATGTATCCCAGGCGGGAGGTTTCGTGTGATAGCTTTCAGTGGGTTTTGATAGTTTGCGTACCGCTATCACTCGGTGCGGATGTTTCTCCATGAAATTATCGATATTAAACGCTTAAAAAATTATCCATCAATTTTTAATAATAAAGTTTGAAATGGATTGATAATATGCAAAAGGGTAAAATACAAATATTAAAAAGAAAAATATTTAATTAATGAATTTATTTATTATTAATTTCTTAAAATAATTAAAAAAAGTGTAAAAACTTTTTAATCAAAAATTTTTAATCGAATAATTAGAAGAGTTGATTTTTTCATAATTACTCAAACGAAATTATTGTTCTCTGTTGAATTTGTTGAGTGGAAAAGTTTTTTATTTTCGTGAAGTACTGTTATTTCAAGTTTTCAACGGGAGAGTGAGTAAAAATAAAAAAAATAGTATGATTGTTCAACCGGCAATTAATGGTATTATATAGGTCGGAGGATTCTCAAGTGCTGGACAAATATCCCTAGATTAATTGGTTGGTCAGTCACGTGGTGATTTTAATTACCATTCGACAGTGTTTTTCTTCAGTAAAAAACATTTGTTCTGATTCGAAATTTTATGTTGAAATAATATTTTTTTTTTGAATGAATTATTTTTGATCATTTGTGCAAGGAACTGATGCAATTGAATTCTGAAATTTTGTGAGAACCATTGAAACATCATGATGTCCAGTCAGAACATGTCTCCCGTCATTTCCTTTGTGCATCAAGGAGCCATTGAATTGACCGTCAGTATCTGCAAATCACAGAGAATGGTCAAAGCGACCCACTCGAGTTCTTTGGATGCGTAACGAGGTAAGAGGAAATTTCATTTGTACTTTTTTCTTTCATTTTATTCTGTTATTAGTAATATTGTGTGGTGAATAATTGATCAAATATTCCATTGATTCATTAGTTTGATTTTAATTGTTTGAATGATAAAAACCCTCTGATCTTAAAATAATGGTCTGACCCTCAAATGAGGGCTTGTTCCTGGAATAAGGATCTGTACTCTAAATCCGGGTCTGACCCTTAAATGAGGGCTCGAGCCTGAATTAATATTTGACCCTCAAATGATGGTCTGTACCCTGAATCAGGATTTGACCTTCAAATGAGGGTCTGCACCCCAAATCAGGGCCTGACCCTTAAATGAAGGCTCGACCCTGAAATAATATCTGACCCTCAAATGAGGGTCTGTGCCCTAAATCAGGGTCTGACCCTTAAACGAGGGCTCAACCCTGAAATAAGGGTCTGTACTCTAAATAAGGGCTTGACCCTAAATTAATATCCGACCCTAGAACCCTTTGACCCTTTTATAAAACCCAAAATACTTACATATCCCCAAAGGTGGAAAATATGAATGGGTTGGAAAAGAGGTCAACAATAATCCAATGAACATTCACTCCTAAAACAGTTACTGGCCCAACCAACTCTTCATCACCTGCTCTACGATACCCTCAACCACATTTTTTTACACATATCCTGGAAAAATTACATGTTAATGGGTGTTAAAATTCAACACTTCAACACGGAAAACCCTGTACCAAGGGTGTTTTATACGCTAATGTCGGAGTAATTACTCCCTGAGGATTCCATCAAAGGAGAAATGTACGTAGGTGGTGGGATATGTTGAAGCTACCATCAACAGTCAAACGAAAGAGAATGTTGGTTAGTCTTGACGCGTCAGTAGGATTTGTAAGGCATTCCTTATTGCTCTCTCCGTGGAGAAAATTTATTTAATATTAATTGCGGAAAATTATTATGACGAAAAAAAAATTTTAATTGATCATTTTAGGTAATTTCATTGAAAAAACAGATTTTAATTTTTTTAAAAAATTACCCGTCTTGCCCCATGACACTATTTGTAATATAATTTTGTTGAATTCTCGATAAGGAAGAATTGTTTTTAATTTTTGAAAATATTTTTATTTTTTTCGTTCGAATGAAATATCAAATAATTTTTTATTTAAAGATAATACTAAAAATAATTGATAAAAATTGATGGGATTAATCAGTGCCCAGGATAATGAGGTATGAATAATATGAGATATGACTGACCAAGAGACAATGAAATTTAGCTGACAAAGTCTAATTGTATGTTACAATTATACACCCAGAAAATTATAATTTGCATGCATGAAATGTTTAAAATAGAGGAGGAAATGTGAATCATTATTATCAATGATTCAGCAAGTTGTGTGTGTTGGTGTCAATCGTGAATAGGTGGTAAATCGATATGAAATGAAAATTTAATGCCACCCCAAAACTTTCCACCCACTTTCGAATGCCAGTCTCATGTGCATCTCCTGAGCCCCCAAGGGGTTGACGGCTCCGTATATTTTCCACACTGATGCATGAAAACTCACTCATTTATTTTCACATTACGATGACATAAAACCGATGCAACCTGGATATATTTTACTCATTTTCACCCACATTTCTCACTTTTTTTTTTCATCTTTTTGTCCTATATTTTGGTTTATTCCTCTTGGTAGAAGTTACACGTTCCGACGGCAAGACACTTTTATCTTCAACGAAATGGTGAAAACATTTTCTGTGAACGTGCTCAGTATTTTTTATAACATAATTTGGATAACTTGTACTTTTATTGATTTAATTTTCTTTTTTGGATTTTTGTGAAGAATAGAGAATTTGCATGAATTTTTATTAATTTTTTTATTTCAACATCATGACTCGAATTGACAATTTTTCACTCGAAAATGTTTCAAAAATTGTTTATTAATTGGTAATTAATTTTAAAAATTTCCATATTTCAATCGCTCGTGACGTCACAAGGTCTCTTGGAGGCTGAACCAATCACAGGACGTATTTAAGTCAACCTAACTCAATCTGTGGGCGTGTCGCAGCCCATCAGGGACTACGACTCCCCACTCTTGGACACTCGGCCAATGGGAAGCTACCCACGTGACCTTGTAACGTCATAACCTCAAAATTGATCTCAGAAACTACTGATTTTTAATCAATCATAATAGATTATCTAGAACGTATTTCACAATATTTTTTCCTATTTGCTATAAAGAATCCCTATTCAGAATAATTTTGGGTCTTCAGATGATTAATTAATGCGTTCATCCGAGAATAATTAGGAACATGATACCCAAAATCATTAAATAATCCCAGCAAATGTATTTACACGTCGAGAAATATAAACACAAGACAAAAAGAATAGAATAGAATGAATGAAGACATACGATATCCTCTTGAGAATGAATAGCACACGATATAAAACATGTTGAGATTTGCTGATTTATATCATGTAATGCGTTTGGCCATCTGACCCCCTCCGGATATTAAGTTGCCTGGATGCCGTTAGGATCCTCCATCATCTTGGGATTCAGGGGCCTGGTATATCAAGCAGAGATGAGCGTTATAACTCTCCTGTACATTTTTTTCCCCCCCTTTAAATTGGTATGCGCCAGTCGATCCAGTCTAAAGGTCAATGAGCATTCTCAAACGTTTGACCATCATTTCATTCGAAGATTGCATTGGAAAAAATTCTGAAAATTGAAAGAACAAGAGCATTGATTTTTTGTCAATTTCATCACTTTCTTGACCATTTCCACATGGTTCCCTCTCCTCCATGCAATTTATTATGCAGAAACTATTGTTTTATTCACATGAAAATTCACTGCTCCCTGTCAAAGTTATCCGAAGAGAAGATAAAACTCGATTGTTACGATTGTCTGACGACACTGCAACTTTTACTACTTCAATGTGAATTATATTCTCCCTGTGGAACAGTATAACAGATTGAGAAAAAGAAAAAAATGATTCTTGGGTGGGTGACAAACTCTAACGCTCTGATATCTCCACCTGTCACCATCAATCTGTCATGTCTGGGCCAGATGAGGGTAGAATAAAAGGTGAATAGTTATTTGAAATTTTATCCCTATTCCCTATGACATCTTTTTTGAGGTTATATTGTCTCTATTTGAAAAAAAAAATGATCAAATAGAATTAATCTTTAATTTCTTAAATAATGAAGGATTTAAATTTTATGATAAATTGGGAAGACCTTAAATAGCTCAATTTTTTTTGTTTTTTTGTAACAAATTATGTTTATTGATCCTGTTTACATTCTTTGGTTGTGGATACAAACAAATTTTATAAAAAAGACATCCTTTTGGCATAAGAATAGATATTACTAAATAATTTATGCTTAAAAGTAATTGCAATTTTAGTATTGCTGGTTTAAAAATTAATTTTTGTGTTAATAAACCGAGATTAAGCAATCTAATTGGTCTTGGCTGTTTATTAATGTACTCGATTGGTAAAAGAAGAGGATAATTCTAAAAACCCAATCAAAATCCCTTAAATAGCTCAATTGAAAGAGTAACAGACCTGTAATCCGTAGATACAGGGTTCAAATCCCCCACCTGAGTTGAAATTTTTTCCCCCATTTATTACCCCTGAAATACATTCGTTATCACAGACAATGATGTGAAATGGACAGATGTTAAACCACTGATTAAAATTTCCAGATGTACGAGGTGCGGTCTGATGCTGGCTGGCTGAGTCGTCGAACAACCGACGACTGATTATGTCGTCGGGTCACACCGGATACCACCTTGCTAGTTTCCTCCTGTCATTTCCTACTGTGGCCCTTCGTCTCTCCGCATCACACTGTCTCCTAACTCTGATCATTATTCTCGAATTGGGCATCATCTGCGCCAATGATTACTCGATCAATTCAAACTTCTTGGGTGTGAATGGAACGAATCTATTTGCCCTCAAATGGAAGAGAACGATCCATAAAAGTTCTCCATCAGGCGCAGATGTGAGTCATAATAAAACAGATGGATTTATCGAGTCATACTGCGACTCAATAAATTGCACAAAAAATAATGAAACCAACGAGTCGAATAGAACAATCGAAGCATTCACTGGTTCTCACAAGTCCAATCACAATGAAAATAATGAGAATGTGTTGTATAATGCTGAGATGAGTAAAGGACAAGAGTTTGAAACAGCTGAGGATCTCGTTAGTTTGAGTTTTGGCACAGTGACACCGAAAACGTGGGACAAGGTGGACGTGACAATTCTCGGGCTTTTCGAGTTGACACAGGGCAATGAGGCAAGACCCGAGGGACCCAGTGAACTACAAGCCGCCAACTTTGCCATTGATAGGATCAACGAGATGGACATTCTTCCGAGATTTCGATTGAAATTGTTACGTAATGATACACGGGTGAGTCGTTATTTTCTTTGTTCAATGATAAAAGAGTCTGGGGACTATTTACGCTTCTGTTGATTCATTCACAATCATTTCTCTGGATTTCTTGGATGAATCGTACCAATGGATAAATAAATAAAATTTGTTTGATATTGATAGGTCGAGTGGTTTGATGACTGGAGGGATTCCATCAATGGAGAATTTTATCCTAGTCTTCATAATCAACATCTGACATTTGTTTTCATGTTGACTCATGCGAATTCAGATATATTCGTTACATTCATATTTTATCCAGGGAATATATCATTGCAATTTGTGTCGTGGAGTCATTTATCATCTGATAATGACAAGAGAATGAGGAGAATAGTGTGTATGATAGAAAAGAAAACGTAGAAATAGTTAATTCAACAAGTTGAGTATCTTCAGACACTTTTTCAACTTTTTATTCTTTTCATCTCTAGTTTTTCTTTCAACCCACTCATGCGGTCCATTTCCCTCGTTTTTTCCTCTCTCTCGTGCCTCATTAAATGAAAGCCTCAGGCGACCACGTGGACTTTTATTCGTATTCTTCGACCCTTCGTCCGAGAAATCCCATGGGCTTCATAAAAACCTTAATTTAGCCAATTTTGCGCAGTAACAAATAGTTGACAAATAATTCGGTTTCACGAATTTAAAAAAAAAATAGGAAATCTCTGAAAAAAAACAATTCTATTAGAGATAACTATTATTGTGTTCCAACTTTACTTTCAAAGGCATTCAAAGTTCTCATCACAATACACGTACAGTCGACAGAAATGGATTAACAAGAGAATGAGTAATGAATAGCAATGTAACCGGTCCAGTAATCTCTCTCGTACCACTTGTGCAATACCAATAGAATTTGGAAAACAATCTTCTACGGACAAATTATCCAGAACTTCCTGACTATTAATTAGATTCTTAACTTTGATTACTAAATTCTTGGGAGTAATTAATTTTGAGAAAAGTGTTAAAAATCATTTTATAATACAAAAATATATTTATCTAATAAATAATAATAGTGATAAATAAATAATTGATACAGATGAATGTAGGATCATATACATAAAGAAAACAGGATATTTATTTTAACGGAATAAAAGAATAATATATTTGAAATAAAACCAAATTGATACATAGACACAATGAGCTGAGGTTGCTCTACATCTTTACTCGTCATCCACCCGATGAGAACTGACTCTCTTGTCGTACTCAAAACCATACACACACTCATTCTTTCTCAATACATCCTTTGTCTCCAAGGGTGGTCTCCTACGTCGTCACATCAACCACCCGCACTTTTCCAACGAACTCTTCAAACTCTAGCACGCACAAACTTGACCGCCATAAATCTGTCACACAACATATACACTTTTCCTCTTGCACCTCGAATGACCATACTCTTCAAAAAAAAACATTCCTTTTAAATCTCTTATTCTAAAATCCAATGTCTCTAAAGTTTAGTCTGTGAAAAACTTATTTTTCTAGCTATGGCGACATAGCGCCTTCTCACTCCTCCATACCACGTCACTTCTCTCTTTCCACCACACACACTAATTCACTCATCCAACATGAATGATTTGATACTTTGAAAGGAAAAAAAAATGCATTTTACCACTGAAAATTAATGAAAAAAAAAAAGTGATTCTCAATATATTGTACAGGTATACACCTACCTATATACGTATATGCATTGTTCGTGTAGTTTGAGTGGTCGACGTAATGGAAAGGAGCTAGCATATTCGAGATGGAAACAACTGGGCGCTGTGCTCACGTATTCTGGGACCAAGTCTGTGGTTAGCTGTGGCTTATGCTAAGCTTGTACCATCCTCACGACCAAGATAGGGAAAAGCATCAATTTAAACCACCAATAGCTGAAGATCCTCTCTACGTAAATACAAATCGCCTGGAATATCTGAAATTTATACATTATTATTTTATTCCACATGAAATAACTTGAATTCCCTGGAATACGAAACATAAATTTATTTTCACCTTAAACTTGTTGAAGACCGCTAAGGCCAACAATTGTCATCTAAACTTCACTGAAATAACTCGAATTATTATTTTTCATTATTATTATTCTGATTTAAGGTGCTGATTTCAATCTTTTTGGCGGGAAAATTTGTGATATTGAGGTTAAGAGGTGCTGACTATGAATGTCATCATGAAATTTAATATGAATCCCTCAGTTTATTAAATCTGAGGAGTTTTATTATACAAAATCCCTGGAGTTACATCGTGACTTTGATAATAACATCGTCTTCTATTCAATATTCAGTAAAATGGGGGAAAAATATCGCCATCTTGTGATGAAGAGAATATACAGAAATTTTTCACTGTAGTATTTCTTCAAAAATACTCAATATTGTTTATTAATCCTTTACACTGAGTCTATCGGTGGAAAATTGCATGATATTGGTTAGGATCGATATCCCTTTGGTAGCACAATCTCCACGAGTCACTATCGGGTTTAGTAGCTCACAAAGAGCCGGGACAGTGTTGAGATTGTGGGAAGAGAAAAGAGCAAGTCCGGTTTTCTCTGTGCTTTTGAGGAAAGGAGGGGAGAGATAGCTTTTATACGACGTATCAAGTTGTTGTTAGGGTACTGATAAGACTGAAGAGGGTTTTCTGTGCTGTAGGGACATAATATATTTCCGGTTTTATCTCATTTAATTTTCTTCATGTACAATTGGACATTTTGTTGTGTTTCTGAACTAGTCGTTGAGTGTATGCAACAAAAAAAAAAATAATTGAATATTTTTAATTAATGATCTGACATTGAAATCAATTAATCATAATGCAGAAATTTTCATCAACTTGAATGAGAAAAATTGTCCGTAATATTCACCACTTTTCAATCTGTCTCCTGAACTAAAATCTCCAATTTTCTACATAAAATCCACCATTTGTCGAAGGAAAACATTTTCTCTCTGAAAATCAATTCGTTGAATGTATATTTCGAGAGCCGGAAAATTTGTATTTTTACGAGGGAGTGAATAAAAAACTGGTCGATTGAGAGTAATATAATGGAAAATCTGAAAACCCAGTAGAATAGCCAAAAAAAAAAATAAAAATCGAATCAGAATTCTGTACAAATATGAGAATAATAATGATGAAAAACGTATTTCAATTTTTTTCCAATCCCATGAATTTGATATTTAAACGATTGAAGCGTCGGAAATACTCTCTGGTGCTTGGATAAAGGTATCAGATCGACAAATTGTCGGATCAATCAGTTCTACAGGAGTTGTATACCACGTGAAGTATATGATTGTAACAGGATGTGAAATTGAATGCGAGACCACTGAAAAGCCCACAGAATTCAACAGACTCATCATTTTATTTATCTCGTTCATTTCTTTAATCCAAAAATGAAAGATTATCCCTGAGAACATGTATTACGCTCTGGACTTGGATTACACTAGATAATCTCGGTCTTTCACATGAGAATATCAGATTAAATTCTTTACTCATATTTTATTTATTTTCTTTTTGAGAAAGGGCGCAATGAATTCCCTTTTCATTGGATCAAGAAAATTGAAAATGAGGGAGATAGAGTTAATTAATTTTTTTTTTAAATTCAATTTCAAATAGTAAAAAATATTGTGAAATATGTCCTAGATAATTTATGATAATTAATTAAAAATCAGTCGTTTCTGAGATCAATTTTGAGGTTATGATGTCATGTGATCACTTGGGTAGCTTCCCATTGGCCGAGTGTCCGAGGGTGGGGAGTTGTAGTCCCTGATTGGCTGAGACACGCCCACAGATTGAGTTAGGTTGACTTAAATACGCCCTGTGATTGGTTCAGCCTCCAAGAGACCTTGTGACGTCACGAGCGATTGAAATATGGAAATTTTAAAAATTAATTACCAATTAATAAACAATTTTTGAAACATTTTCGAGTGAAAAATTGTTAATTCGGGTCATGATGTTGAAATAAAAAAATTAATAAAAGGGTAGATAAAAAAAATAATCTCAAAGTGTTGGAGCCATTTGGTATTTTATGCATAGGCTCGACACTTCTTCTGGGGTCGGAAAATCCCATCAATCTCCATTTTGAGCCTACGTTCACCCTTCGATCTCTGCAATGAACGATTCAAGTGGATAAAATTTAGTAATACCCGAAAAAAAGAGACGTAGGAAGTGTATAAATTGAACGAGGGATGAGAAATGATGAAAATAGGGGTAAAGTGGAGAATAAATATCTGGAGAATCGAGGGGTTTTTGTGAGTGTAATGGAGTTAGTATAGAAAATTTGGGGATAAGAAAGGTGAAGAGGAGAAATTATCAGGAGGATGAGAAAAAATAAACGGAGTAAATTAAGTTAAATAAGTTTTGGACATGTTCTAGGGTTTTTTTAATCGTTTTCATTTTTTGCATGTCATTAAATATCGAATTATCTCGATGAAAAATCATTTTAGAAAAAAATGTCAATAGACATTTTTTGTTGGAAATTTTCTCAGCTACAAAAAATGTCTTTTGACATTTTCTCCTCAAATCCTTAATTTCCGAGATAAATCTATTATTAATGAAAACTTAATCTGATTAGTTCAACCAATGAGACACCAGAATCTCGAATTATTCGCAGTGAAAGATGAGAAACATTGAACGCAGAATAAACACCAATTTTCATCTCCCGCGAGGCAGGAATGATAAAAAATTATGAACACTCCAGTGACACGTCGTAATTAATTTTTTTTTTTTGTCCGACCTCACATGCGATATTTTTAATCTCATTCTTCATACGAATTTACGTGCATGAAACAGAATGGCAGGGTAAATGCTAGTTAATTTTTTCAAAGGTAGAAAAAACGTTAAAAAATGAAAAACATAAATGAGATGATTTTTTTAAAAGAATTTCTAGTATACGAAATATTTAAATTGCTGAGAATGATTAAAATTCATGAGTTAACTAGGGTATGAGTGCACAATAATCATAAATTTCCAATTTAGTAAAAAAAATTGTCAATCAACTTTATGATAATGGAATTAATTCATAAAGAGTCGTTACTCCAACTGCATTCGGACAATTTCATTGTAAAAAGTAGAATATACCGAATTTTGGTAATTATTAGCATAATGAGTTGACTTTACAATCACGGAAAATTGTTAAATTCTCTTTTTTGAAGAAGGATAATCCGATTATTTCCAATTGTCTCATCGACAAACTCAATATTCTCTATCATTCTATCTCACTTTTTCCATTGATAAATTTTACATTTTCACCTCTCAATTCAACCCAGGGGTAATTTGGAATCGATGGACTATTTTTTTAATTTTTTTTAATTAAAAAAAGTGATTTTTTTTAATTTAAAAAATCTTTTTTTTTTAATTAAAAAATCTTTTTTCTTTTTTAAATAAAAAAAAAATCGTTTTTTTTTTTAATTAAAAAAATCTTGGTTTTTTTAATTGAAAAAAATTTATTTATTTTCCTCTGATTTATAAAATAAGAGTAGTATCATGCTGATGATGGTGATCAAGTGTGCTCTCTTCACCCATTGACACCCAGTGACTAATGATCAATTATGAAAGATTTCACCAAATGCTTGAACAACTTGTCACCTCCATTCAATTTTATTTAATTAACGGTATAATAATAATCAATTTTTTTTTCTTGTCCAAGTGATACACTAAATTGATTTATATTTTTAACCAATTAAAAAATGTGTAATTAAACAAGGAATAGACAAACTTGGAAACTTTTCATTGGACACTTGAGTTGTAATTGCAACACTTTAACACACTTATATCTTCAATCCAACGGAGCGAATATTGTTTCAATGTTGAGAGAAGGCAAACTTTCGATAATCCTTTCACCAAGTTTTATCCTTTCCTCCTTGCAACCCAGTGGATGAAAAAAGAATGAGTATTTTGTGCTACTGGCAGCCCGAAAACTCTATACAATTTTCAAGTAGCTTTTCCTCAACTCTTGGGCGATATTAAAAGTCCCCTTACACGGTACAATTGTAATTTTAAATGCAAAAAATTTGATATTTGGAGAAAAATAAATTAATCCTTAAATTGTTTTTGAAGGATATCTCAGGATTGGAGGGAGATGGTAATTTTTTTATGAGAACCTTTTTTGTAGAGAAAAATGAGAGCTACAAAAAAGATTATTATTAAAATTTTGGTATTTTCATTATTTATCGAGATATTTATTGAATTGTAACAAGTCGATTTTTCTCATTTCGATAGATATTGAATTATCTCGATAATGATTGATTTTAAGAGAAAATGTTAAAAGACCTTTTTTGTAGTCCAAAAAATTTTCTACAAAAAAGGTCTTTTGACATTTCTCTCCAAAATGACTCATTAAAGACAAATATTGCCTTTTGTTTTCAGTGTGATCCAGGTGTTGGAGTAGATCGTTTTTTCCACGCATTATATACAGCAAAAATCGGTACAATAATGCCATTTTTACTGGGCACAGCGTGTTCCGAAGTAACTGAGACACTAGCAAAAATCGTACCCTACTGGAATATCGTTCAGGTGTCATTTGGCTCAACAGCACCAGCATTATCTGATCAATCAGAATTTCCACTCTTCCTGAGAACAGTTGCACCAGACTCGAGTCACAATTCAGCAAGAATTGCTCTCATAAAGTATTTTGGATGGGATACTGTGACAACACTGTCACAAAATGGTGACATGTATTCACTGGTAAGTCGACAAACAACAAAACTGCAATGTACGATATGAGAATGAGTTTATAGTTTACGGTAAAGTTATCCCTTGAGGCTTTCATTGTCAGGAAGTTGTGAGATTATTTATGTATACAAAATCCAGTGATCAGAGTCTCTTGATGGGAATACTTGTTGCTGTAAGTTAATAGGAGAGTTTGGAAATTTGACAAGTTTATGATAATTACTTTTGTGGGACACAAATGGCCTTTTGACAATGAATATTCCATAAAATCGATATTCTTCTAATAATTAAATTTCAACATTCTTCTTAATTATTCATTTATCTCCTTAACAAGTGATTTTAGAGAAAAATGTTAAAAGACCTTTTTTGCAGATGAAAAGATTCTCAACAAAAAATGTCTTCTGACATTTTTCTCTAAAATTCATAATTATCAAGATAATTTGATATTTAAAAAAACGTGAAAAATTAATTTTCTTGTATCTCTCTCAGGCTGTTAACGATCTCGTAACTGAATTAGAACAAGCCAATATCACCTGTACAGCAACCATAACATTCAGTGAAAATGACTACAGGGAACAGCTGACGACTCTCAAGGTGAGGATTACGGATATTGTCACTAAAATCTGTGACCCGTAGTGTGTTATTCAGTACGACAGTTTGGTGATGCACAATCTTGGATTCTTTCATGAAAAATAACATGTCTGAGAGGAATTCGAGGCACAATATCACCTATAGTGGATTTTTCATGCTTTCGTGATTCTCAAATGTATTTTAAAACGATTGCAAGAGATCAAATTGTGGAACAACTTGTTGAGATAATATTTTCTCTTTTTTTTTCCAGGATTTAGATACACGCATTATCATAGGGAGTTTCTCACCTAAATTAGCACCTCGAGTATTTTGTGAGGTGAGTGTCAAGGGATTAATTCACTCAACAATTTTTTTTATTTTATCCTTAATCTATTTGTCTCCATAGGAGAGGAAAAAACTCATACTATTATCAAATTGTATGGGATTTATTTTAAAAAATGTTAAAAAACAAATGTCAGAAAACTCTGAAGATACTTCAAAGTGAAACGTAAGGGATTAGAAGCCCAGGACCAATATTCATGTTCTCTCTAGCATATCACCACAAACTTGGAGCATTTGGAAATATTCCAGTTGAGGAAAGCTTGAATTTACTCTCCTCTTTCCAAATTAAATTAAAATCCAATCAGTGATTTATTTATTTAAAAAAAAAAAAAAATCAATTTTTAAACAAATTCAGTTCATCATCTCTTTTTGAATAATTTTTTTCCTCTTGAGCCCTTGAATAAATCCCACTGCACAGAGTTTCACTCACAATTCTGATATGAGTACTATTTTTTTTTCATTACTCTACACTCATATCAGAAACATGAGACACGTCTCTCGATTGCTGATTGATTGTATCAATTGGCCTGTGAATTTTTCAGATGGCACATCTCCCATCACCCCAGTGAATACCATGAAATCAGGGCAATTGTATTTGAAACTCCGTGTCAAGTTGGAAAAAAATAGATAATAATATCTTCACAGATTTTTTTTCTTTTTTCAATTGTTTTAACGAGAAAGTATGAAACCGGATAATTAGCTGGTAGTGAACAAAGGGTATTCGTAACGATGTTACCATAAACTAGGTAAAGCTAACAAGTGGTGGAAATAATAGGGAAAATAATTGCTTTCACTTAGAAATCAGAGTTTATTTTGTTTCAAAGAAAAAAATTGAGAAAAATCAAAATAACAATTTTAGTCATTTTAAATTGAATCTTCAGAGATTAAACATAATCATTATATCCCCTATGAAACTGCTCAAGAGAGTTAGGAAATTAATTATGCATACAACGACTTGAACTTTGATTGGAAGAACAAATAAAAACTTTACCGATTCAGATATTTATCTTCTCTCATTTCTAAAGGCATTTAAACTTGGTATGCATGGTGGAGATTATGCCTGGATACTTCCTGATGAAACTATTGACCTCTCGGGAACGACTGGTGATTGGTATACAGCAGGACTAGATGGCTGCTCATCATCACAACTTGGACAGACATTGAATGGTGTTATTATTGTTAAAAGTCATGGTACTGTACTCCCTGAGGAAATTAGCTCATCTGGTTTGGTAAATATGATTATATTCATTTTTTTTTTGTCTTTTTTGAGTGGAAATTAAAAAAAAAAAATTCAATGATTATTCGTCAAATTATCGTACAATTTCAATTTTTACATGAAAAATTTTCTGAAACGAGGAGAATTGAAAAAAAATTTAATTAACAATTTTGTGTGCACAAAGTGGCACTCAACAGGCATTAAATTGATCATGTTCATTTTATATTTAATCATGTACAGTGTGAAATATTAATGACTTTGGTAAAAGCTTCATCAATCCACATTTTTAATGAGAAAAAAAAAAAAATAGAGGTAAATGCAGGAGAACAATTCGTAAGCTTTTAGTAAACTGTTCGTATGATTTCTCCGTGGAGAGTTTGAAAAATAAAAGATTAGTCGATTCCAGCTGATATCGAGGTGGAAAAAAAAAAGGAATAAGCGTTATTTTTAGAGTGATATAGAATCCATTGTGACTTTTTTCGTTGTATTGCTGGTGTTTAAAAGATGAATCTGTCCATTTTTAACTGGAGAATGGACTCGTGTCGATTGAAATAACCACGAGATACTGTTGGCAAATGCCTGTGGCATTTCTCTGGCTTCTTCATTCTGCTTTTATTGTCCTACGGAAGAATTGTTCACGGTTAAAAGTTTTTTTTATACTTTTTTCTCATCATTTTGAGGTTTTAAATAATTTATAATTAATTTAAAAAATACTATTCTCATTCGTAAATAATATAATCTATATGAAAAATATAAATATTGGAAATTTACTGGGAAATTAAATCGTAGAATTGAGTTTAAAATATGAAATAATAAAATTTATATTTATTTTATTTTAGACTAGCATTGAATTTGCCTCGGAGCTTGCTAAAAGAGGTGTTACCCTATCTCGATTTGCTGCCCAAACATACGACGCTGTTTGGGCAATGGGTATTGCATTGTCAACAGTTGAGACAATTTTGAATCAACGTAACACTAGTATTGCTGAATATACTCATTCAAGACGTGACATAGCTTATGATCTTCATGCTGAGCTCAAGAATTTAAATTTTCTTGGCGTTTCGGTGAGTTTTTTTTTATACCTCAACCCTTTACCAAAATGCACGTGCAACAGATAAATCCTCTTTGAAATTCATCCAAGGACAGAGTTTAGCAATTGAGGGGTGGGGGGTATTAAAAATCGATGGGTATAAGTAATGTCGTTTTATCATCAGGGGCCGGTGTCATTCGATGGAGCAGATAGAGTTGGAATAACAGCATTTTATCAGATGCATGGTAAGTACTGAATATAAATATATAATTATCTCGATAATGAGCAATTTTATGAGATAATGTTGAGAGACACTTTTTGTAGACAATTTTGTCATCTACAAAAAATATATTTAACCATTTTCTCCTAAAATCAATAGTTTTCGAGATAAATTGATAATTGGATAAAAATGATTTTATAAATTTTGAGTAGATGTGAAATTTGAAACAAAACATCATCTCCCAAGTGCAGGTGTTACCTGAATTAGCTCTTGTATAGATATATGAGTCAATACTATTGAATAGATAATTGTTCAATCGAAAGGTCAAGCTTTCGGTTTTCACTTGCTGGATTAAGTGCCTTCGAGATATATTGAAATTTCTATTCAGTTTATATCTCATTTGTTTGGGGATATTCGTGGGTATTTCACTGTAAAACTAATCACTTGGACCCCATCATCCATTCTCCACTGGCTACCCTCATTCAAGTCTCGTCAATTACTTAAATTTATCACTAAATCCAGCAATTCTCCTTTCCCTACCCCTTTTAAAAGCTCATTCAATCACAAGTAAAATTCCGTTACTATCGATACTAAATTCTATTGATAGACTGAGAGGGATTTAATTTAAAATTGATAATAATATCTGTTTTTATCATCTTGAGATATTGAAAGATTCATTCCCTTCAATTTTCTACTATAATACTTGAAAATTGTTCAAGAAACTATTGATTGAACTATAACCAACCCTCAGACTCTATTGACGTTATTGCATTTCCGGGAAAACCACGTCAAGGGTCGACCCGTCACCCACCCAATTCTCCCCAATTGACCCATTCCATTTCAGAAACACCTCGTAATGCCAGGTGGTGATTCAACGTCGGAGGAACTCCATTAGATGCCAATCACTCGAGGGAAATGTTTTCTGAATAAAAAAAAGGACTAGTTGGATCCCATTGAAATTTAAATATCAGAAAAATGAATACAACGAACATGCGCATGAATTTAAAATTTAAATAAATGCCCATTGGGCATTCTCTGGGCGATATACGAGTGTTCAAAGTGAAACATTTGAACAATTACAATTGGTCACCCTCTCGATGTCCAGTTTTCCCGATAATAAAACATTGTCTGGTTGCATGGAACTGCAAAAATTAGTTAAAATGAAAAGTTTGAGGATTATTGAACTGATGAATATGAGTATTTATAGGTCATGTCGTTAGGAGAATTGCTATTTATACACCTGAAGATAATTTATTGATGATGAATTGTCCTGGATGCGCTAATGTCAGATGGCCAGGAGGTCATCCACCAGTAGCAAGACGAGTATTCAGGTGAGAAGTTTCTTGTTTGACTCCCTCAATAAACCAGAAACTTAATGTAATATTTTTATTAACAAAAAATATAGAATTCGAATGGTGACAATCGATCCAGCAGCCTTTCTTGCAGTAGCTTGTCTTGCCAGTGTAGGAATGACTTTAGCCCTCTCATTTCTTGCCTTCAATCTTCATTTTCGTCGGCACAAGTGAGTGATGAACTGAAATTAACATTAAATCGTTGACAGTAAATAAATTAAATGATTAATCACCACAGGAATATAAAGCTCTCCAGTCCTAGGCTAAATAACATGGCTGCTGTTGGTTGTGCCCTAGTTTATGGGGCAGTTATACTTCTTGGGCTTGATCATGCAACATTGCCACACAATTATTTTCCAACTGTATGCACTGTAAGTGTAAAAGTCATATTAAACTTAACATAACAATCAATGTTCTTTTTAAATATCAAAATATCTCGATTGTCAATGATTTTACAGAAAAATATCAAGAGACATTTTTTGTCCAAAATTAAATGATGTACAAAAAAGGTCTTATAACATTAACTCCTAAAATCACTCATTATCGAGTTAATTACATAATAAATCATCTGGTATTGATAATTATTTGTAAAATATTCTCAGGCACGTGTCTATCTCCTCTCGGCTGGTTTTTCCCTCGCTTTTGGCTCCATGTTCACCAAGACCTACCGAGTGCATCGTATTTTTACTAGAAGTCGTAGTGGTGTCGTTAAAAATAAGGTATTTGATTTTTATGACTTTTGGTAAATAAAAGAGAAATAAATTTCTTCACTTAATTACCTTCAATTAAATTGTTACAGTTACTCCAGGACACTCAATTGATCAGTTTAATTTTTATTCTCCTACTAATTGATGGGCTAGTAGTGACACTGTGGGTGTCACTGGATCCAATGGAACGATATTTACGAAATCTTACGTTAGAGATAAGTCCACAGGATCGTGGAGTGGTATATCAGCCTCAGGTATTCACTATTGTTGGATTATTCAATGGGAATTTGGAATTCAGGGTAATTCATGCATTATTGTGTTAATAGGTTGAAGTCTGTCGTTCTCAACACACCAATGGCTGGTTGGCATCCCTTTATGCTTACAAAGGATTGCTGCTAGTCGTTGGAGTGTATATGGCTTGGGAAACGAGGTAATTATTTCAAAAAAAAAAAAACTCTTGGATTCATTGATAGAATTTTCTTCTGATGAATTCAATATTTTTTTCTTCAAATCTAGACACGTGAAAATACCAGCTCTCAATGACTCTCAATACATCGGCATGAGCGTGTACTCGGTGGTGATAACATCTGGAATTGTCGTTGTACTAGCTAATTTAATGTCTGATCGTGCTACACTCGCTTTTGTGACAATTACAGCACTGATATTGGCATCTACAACAGCAACACTGACACTTCTCTTTTTACCACAATTAGCTCATATACTTGGGGGTGAACGAGCTGATCCTGTTGTTCAGAGTTTGGGGCTCAAGATTGAGTGCAATACTAGAAGATTTGTTCAGGATGATCGAAGGTGTTTATTACAATTTTTTTCATATTAATCGATTTAGTATTCTACCGATATCTCGGGAACAAATGATTTTTCGAGAAAATGTCAAAAGGTGTTTTTTTTAGCTCATAAAATTTTCGATAAAAAATGTCTTTTGACATTTTTTCTCAAAACCACTCATTTTCTAAATAATTCCACATTAAAAAAATATGTGAAAAATTGATCGATTTGTTACATTTCAATTGATAATTTGTTTTGTAAAATTATGAATTAAATATATCATTGTTTTTTAATTATTGATATAGAGAATTGCAGTATAGAGTCGAAGTACAAAATCGTGTTTACCGTCGCGAGATGGCACAGTTGGAATTTGAATTAGCAAGGCTGGAAAAACAATTGGGACAAGAGCCAATTGATCCGTCTCATGCATCGTCCAGTGCATCTATTCCTCAACGAAATCCAAGTATCAGTGGTGGATTACCACTATTGTTGTTGAGTGTTTTACCACCTGTTATTCCACGAGCGAGTTGGCCATCTGCCAATTCTTCTGGTAAGGCGATGACATTTTTAGAAGGATATTTATCTTCTCTGGATTATTGAGTAGAACAAATCCAAATTATTTCACATTTTTGTTGATGAGTCATTTATCTCGAAAACTATTGACTTCAGGGAAAAATGTTAAGAGACATTTTTTGTAGCTTATAAAATTACCTACAAAACATGTCTCTTGACATTTTTTCGTAGAGTTACCCAGTAATGAGATAAAATATTAATTCTAAAATTTATCAAACATCTTTTTAATCTACTCAACAAAAAGAAAATTCTTAAAAATACAATAACACTATATTATCACTTGGTCCTTCTCCCATCATTTAGGTATTACAGAAAGGTGACACAATTCCGTTTATCTGCACGCATTTGCCTGCCAGCATAACTCCCCCATATTAACATTAATCTGAATGATTATTCCACTAATTTATCTGCTCGTTTGATTCCCAAAAAATTAGACAGAGAAAGTAAAAATAGGGATATTGAAATAATGTTAATAATACAATGTTACAAATTTAGCATAGGAATTAAAGTTGGAGAGGCTATTCATTAAAGTTTCATAGTCATATCTCAGCGATTGCATTAAAAATAAAATAAAAACAATTTAATTCAGAGAATTATTATTTTTTATTCTCAAGTAAATCGAATAGATAAGTGAATAAAAATTAAGGAATAGTTAAAAACTATAGGAAAACCTATAAATGCTTTAAATTTCGTTGCATCCAAGAGAAATAGAAAATGCAGTAAAGTTTGAATGAAGATAAATACTTTGATAAAATTAGGCATACGTCGAGGAACCGTAGCATTTAGCAGTCAACCGGATTTGGAGCCAAATGATCCTCGTAGAAGCCTAGCTGACATATATAAACTCCAGTGGAGACGTGAAACAGAGGGGCCAAATCGTCTGGGGGTCTTTCAGCGTCTCTGCAGCCTCTTTGGAAGTAATCCCAACAGTCGAAAGACTTCAACAGCTTCTATGACTGGTTTGTGATAAAAAAAGACATGATCATATTGATGCTGGAGAAAATCTGGATATTTGAAATTATAATTTCTCAATTCCAGGTGTTGCCTCAGCTCTCAGGGTACATATGGGATACATAGCTGGACTGGTACCAGGCACAAAGGCTTCCTCCACTTGTCATATAAATGCCCAAGGAATACGTCTACCCCATCCAAGATGTGGCTCCGGTCCAATTATCAGCATAACTAGTGATGAAGACAGAAGACTCAGTCTTGGATTGAGAAGAAAAGAGAGCAGTGAGCCACGAGTCAACTTTAGCATACCACTGAGTAAGAAAATTAAGGATTTGTCACGTTTTTCAAATTAAAATAATCACTTTTTCATTTTAATTACTGAATAATATATATTATTAAAATGAAAAAACTCGTGTTAACTCTTGAATTATTTATACATCAATTATTCAATAAATTTATTGATGAATTAGTCTCTCGCTTGACTAGTTTTTCTCATTCGTTTTTTGGAGGTTATGATTAAGAAATCAAAAGTATAATAATTTATGATTTTATAATTTTAGAAAGTAACTCTGAAAATTCATCCCGTGAAAAAATAAAAGGCTCACCACGCTTTCCCCATCGGATTATGCCAGCAAATAGTTTAGGAACAATTCCACTTGGCACAGATGGATCGATGGTACATCGTTGGCATTCAATGGACGATGCATCACGCTCTAAAGTTACAAATACAACACCTAGAAATACCAATGGACCACCAAATTACGATGTATGGGCAACCCACCAAGTTGGTATTCCCTTGAGTGAATTAGCAAATAGTATTCGTGGTAAACGTAAGCCAGATATTCAACAATCACTGGTCATACCAGCTGATTCAAATGTCAGCCCTGATGATATTCTACTTGGCAATGATCTAAGGAAACTCTTCAGAGAAAATAGCTCATCATTGACCCTAACTGAGGACAGTAATGCTGATGCTTCGATTAATATTGTCGACTGTTTGACAGCTAATAGTGAACAAATTGAATCTTCAAATGATATTGATAAACAAGAGATTATGAATTCAGATAATTTTGATGAATTGAACAAAGACGAAAGGGATAATACGTAGAAACACTAGTGTTGTGTTTGTTTTTGTGCCAAATAATGGAGAATAATGAATCAAAATAGTACGGTACATTGAAATGTGGGCTTAACAATGCTTTTGGAACTCGACTGGGACCAAATATGTGAAGATGGAATTAACATTGTAACACAGTTAATTATTGTATTGTTGGATGCCCCAAATTTCTAGTACCTGGTGAACATTGAACGTAAATCATCACATTAATACTAATGTTTAAATAGTATATAGAAGGTGAAGTGAAATTCTCTTCTTGTTCCATCAAACGTAGTTATTCATTTTCATGGAATTAGAACGATAAAATATTTTTTTTCGTGTTATTTAAGAGTGTTTTATGTGTGTAAATATATAGGTGTTAATAATGAAATGTGTAATTCATCAAAAATTTATTGAACAAGATAGATAATGGAATTAAATACTATGTCATTATTTTTAATTTATGCTACTCTTTTAAAAGGTTAAAAAAAAAAATGACTAAAAATGCTCATTCATTATGATGTACTTTATTCATGAATAATTCGTTATTAACATAATTATGTCTTCGTATCATATCATTATAAAAATGTTGTACGATATTTACAATGCTCACATTTCTACATCGAAAACATTTATGATCTCAGTTTGATACTTTTTATTTCATATATTTTTAGGGCTGAATATATACAGCAGATTCTTTGGAGTTTTTTTTCTTCAATTATTTAACATTCAACTAGTGAAATAAAAGGAAAAAAAAGTAAAATTAAAAAAAAAAAAAAATGAAATTTCAACTGTTAGTCTCTATTTTTTAGTAATTTATATTCATAAATAAACATGAGGGATATGAAACATTTCATTCAACATCCACAATTTAATTTTATTTATTTATAAATCAATTGAGAGTACAAAATAGAATTAAACAAAATGAAAAATTCAATGGAGTGCTGCAATTGATAATACTTGTATTACTTATTTAAACAAAAGAAGAAAAAAATGATGAAAATAAGATACAATATTTCAAAAACTATCATGAAAGTAGCATTGATATTCTCGTAAGAATACTCCCACCCTTGGCATCATTATCACCACTGTGTTGATTAATTTGCCTCACAACATCCGGTTTTTTCCACACCTCAGTCTTCTTTTCATCCATTCTCATTGCATTTCTTGCCTCAATTCTCGTATGATTGAGAAAAGCCATTCCATGTACTCTCAAATGCTTATCAACAGCAGATTTATCTTCAAAAACAGCCATACAAACGTAACACTGATTTGGCTCAGCTGTTCTTGCATCCAAAAAGCCTTCGATATCAGGTGCATATAGAGAATTTTGAGCAAGATAAGATACTGTATCAACAATTCCATGAAATGCTTTTAGATGCATTTGAAGACTATTAGCAACAACAAAATTTTCACCACACTCAAGACAAACCAAAAAATGTCCCTTGATTCTGTGTTTATTAGCAAAATGTTCTCTCAATATCTTGACATCTTCAAATAATTGTTCACATTTTTTACATTTAAAATTTCCCTCAATCTGTTCAAGCCTCTCCTGTGTAACACAAATACCAGATAATGAATTGTCCTCAATTTTTGTCATACCACCCCTTCTTTTTCGTCTTGAGGCACCTCTTGGTGATGTAGATTCAATTTTTCTCTTTTTACACTCAATCACTTTAGTCTCCATCTCCACATCACCAGGTACTTTTTCAAGTTTTGCAGTTACTGTACATAATTTATATTCTCGATGATGTTTAACAGCAAAATGATGTTTAATAACTTCCCAAGCAGTTGTTATACTCTCATGACACAAATGACACTTGAAATTCAAGGGTTTATAGTTTAATTCTTCTGATCCATCTAGAGCTATTCTCCAAGGTTTTTTTGGCCTTCCTCTTCGTTTCAAAGCCTCTGCTGATTCACGAAGAATTTCAATACGTTCTTCCAGGGTAAGCTCTCTATTTGGAGGTGGTAGTGTTACAATATCATCAGATTTATCCAGTTCAGTATCACTGGATACCTCTGAATACTCATTATTCTCACTCTCAACTATCAATTTATCCTGTCCAACTCCAGAATCTTCAGTTGCAGCAGTCATGTGCTCTTCAACTGGTGCTGAATGATGATTATCAAAGAGTCCAGTTGATGGAGACAACAGGGGTGCTTCATTGGATGTAGTTACAGGTGTTGATGGACATGTGGTAATAAATTCATCCTTCTTTGGGGTTTCTAATGAAACACCTTCAGCTGTTGTCGGAGTTGTTAGAGTCAGTGAAACACTTTCAGGTGTCTTTGGTGTTGTTGATGATGCAGTTGATACTTTCTGGTCATTCACTTGATTACTGTTCTTATCAATTAAATTCAATTTCAGCATAATTGGACGTTGTTGGGTGAGATTATTAGTTAAATAACTGACTGGAACAGCAACGAGTTTACCAGATTTGAGTGCTTGTATATGATACTTTTTTTGAGAATTGTTTGCATTATTAACAACTTGATTAGCACCTTGATTTATACTCTGTACATTAACAATTCTGGGTATTGTTCCTCCAGTTGAAACAATCGGTGTAATATTTTCAGAAGATGTCTTCATTCTTATAATCTTAGAAGTTGTTTTATTCTGAGAAGAGACCTGTTCAAATGCTGTTGGTGCTATTGAGCATGCATTAACAATTTTAGGAACAATCATCTCCTTTTTATTAATTCTTGGTTTAATTATTGGACGTTCCAATCGCAAATTAAAATTAGATGCAAAGAAATTTAATGTTCCAGGTGTTATAATTTCACTCAATCTCTCACTGTGATTCATAAAAACATGATCTTGTATTTCATGCTCATTACCACTAACATTTCTCTTGAAGAAACCACAAAATGGACAGGTATAATATATTATCCTAGCAATTTCACGATGACTATACATATGTTGACTGAAATTTTCGGGTGAAACTAGACATCCACCAAAATCGCAGATAATCAAAGACTCTAGATCTGATAATGGTGTGAAATTTGGGTGATCTTTGGCGTAATGGAGAAGATATTCGCAGTAGGAAGATGATGCTGTTGGACATCGTGGACAAACAATAACAGATTTACTGTGAACCTCGTAATAGTGTCTAGCAAGTGATTCAATAGTTAAAAATCCCTCCATTTCACATACTTTACAACCAAATATCTCCTGAGTGTACAAATGAAAGCATTTTGTCCAAATATGAATCTCCAAACTCTGCATATTATTGAAAATTGTAAAGCACTCGGGACAAGTGTAAGGTGGTCTACTATTGTGAAATTTCAAGTGTTCTTTGAATCGTTCAGCATTACCCTGTCTAGCTTTGCACAAATGACAGATAAAATTGTAACACTGACAGTAATCAGCCTCTGGAATTGATGGCTTTGATATTCCTGCAATATATTTTTTAGGCTTCTCTTTCTTCAGACACTCTGGACAAATATTGTATGAATTATTTTGATAATCCCACGCAGTAAATCTATTTTTAAAATCATTATCTATCTTCTTATCAGCACTATTCATCATTTCATTCGATGCAGTCTCCAGATATCCTTTTAACAGTCTCAGGGCATTTGAATTCTTATTCATAATTGCTGTAGAGTCTACAAAACCAGATGTTGAAAAATCTTTACAAAATTTTGTTACACTGTCAATTATCGGTGAAATTCTCTGCTTCGAGTAGTTGAGCAATTTTTTTCGAAACTCTAGATTGTATTTTTTTAGCAATACTTCAAACCCTTTTGTTCCAATGTATTCCAGGGTATTTAAATTGGTATTGTTGTGAAATTCAGAGGCTAAGTAGTTTCTGGGAAGGTGAATTTTACGATTTTGCAGGGCTGGAGATAGTAATTGGGGGACTATTGGTTGTTGGTGATTAGGTGTTGGTGGTTTTGTGCCTCCTCGTGATTTTTTTGGTTTTTGTAATTCTTTTGACAACAAATTACCACTTGGAATTGGCTTGATTATGTATTTTTTACCATTTTGTATCACGAGTTTACCACCTGGTGGTAATTTTATCATTTTATCAGAAATTTTTGTCAAGTTTGAGAGGACTGGAGTAGAAACACTGGGTGTCACAACAGTATTTGTTGCCTCTGATATTCCAGCGATTGAAGTTGTTGTATTATCAATTATTAATCCCCTCTCTACACTCGTTGTACTCTCATCCTTCTTAGCCATCGTTATCTCACTATTTTTAACTATATCTACAGTCACTTTTGATATAGCCTCAGAAGACATATCATCATTAAAATTCCCATGTTCACTCGAATTTTTCGATAAACTACTGAAACTCTTTTTGAGTGACTCAAGAGTTGGTACATCAGAGAATTTGGCTGTTGTTGATTTAAAAGCAGATGTCATTTTAGGTGGTGAATTTGGAATTTGTGGTTTTGGTGGTGATGGTGTTATTTTAGGTTTTGATGGTTTAAATACTTTAACTGTTGGACCACAATCGACAAATGTTATATCATTGGAATTTGGTGAAACAGCTCTAGAAAGTATTTCTCCATGTGATTCTCCATCAGAATGATCAGCAAATTCATCACCAGAGTCAATGAGATATTTTTTCAATAATTCACCAATTGGTGAATCATCAGATGGCTCTGATATCCACCATTTTGTATTGTGATTAAAATTTCTTAGTACATCTGCCACATGTTTTTGTTTAACAAAAGCATATTCCATTATTGCTTTGCACGCTTCATGGAGATGTGATTCTTCAGAATTATCAAATTCAGATGGTATTGACATTAGCATTATGTAAGCCATATCAATTGATGTTACACCGTGATGTTTTAAATGTGAAAAAAATTGACACTTATTGTAGAATACCTGTACTGAGCCCATTTTTTGACCTCTTTTCAAGCCTCTCCTACTCAAACGTGCACGATTTTTATTCTCAATATTCTGACAAAGAAGACACATTGATTTTTCTTCTTGTGTGTGAGTGCAATTAACGTGAAAACAGTGGGAACACCAGTAGCCAAGTACAAAACTCTTGCGATTTTCATGATTATCTAAACTGGATTTAAAGCGAAATCTGAAATACAATATTGATAATAAAAAAATTTATAATAATTCATTGAAATATTAATTGCAATAAAAAATTTCAATACTCACGAATCATTGCAGTATTTACACACATATAGTGGAGTAACTTCATCATTTCTACTCTTCAATTTATCTGGAATCTCAGCAGGTACATGTGGTTTAGCTTCAACAATGAAAATTGCCTCTTTCAATGCATTAAAATACTCAGTACCCCATCTCAATTCATGTTTACGATTTTTACGAAGTTTTGGAATTTCAAGTCTCTCATTAAATGGAGTTTTAGCACGAGAGCTACCTCCAGGCAACGATCGTTCACCAGTATTCATCATTCTAATGATTTTTCTCTAGAGTATCACCAGAAATGGTATAAATGAAATATCAATTTATTGATTCTCCTCTTATTCTATTATCAAACAATTACTTTTGCATTCCAATGGCAGTTTATCACTCTGTACTCAAGTCATAGTGAGTCCATTATTGTTTTGAGGGTTATAGATATTTTCTTATTTGCACGATTAAATTGGACATACAATTGTAAATATTATCTCTTGATAGATGAATTATTCAATTTTTCTTGTTTTAGAATTTATGAAATACAAAATTTCTTTGCTCACGCGACATGTATACAAATAGAACAATTATTGTATTGCAATATACTTCTTTGTAGCTACGTAGTGGGCCCTCTATTATTGTCAAATATGGCCGGGTGGCCAGGGCATGCTGCGTCGGTAAAGAAGAAACAAACGAATGGTTAAACTGGTGACGCCATCTTGCGGAAGAAGGGGCAATTATTCATTCTTGAGGCGGGACATTCAAATTACGGATTAAATATTGATCTGTTACACTTTTTATCAGATAAAGAGTAATTTTTTAAAAATATTGTATCAATAAATTTGTACAACATTGATTGAATAATAAAAATTGATGAATAAATACATAAATTGATGATAAAAATTGATGAATCAAAAGCGCAAGCTCAACATCAGAGAGCTTTTGAATCAATACAATGGCCGACTGAGCAAATCAGTCAGGATTTGTCCATCGTGAAGCTCACATCATTACAATTTAAAGTGTTAAATATAAAACAAACACATAGCCTTGGTGATAATTATTAAAATTTTTCGAATAGATATGAATTAATCGATCATAAATTCATGATAATAAATTTGATAAATATCTTGAGTTTAAATACTTGTGTTTTAATGAAAAATAATAATTGAGTCCTCATAAGGAGGCTCATCTCGAGGTAACTGACCGTGCGCAACGGTGCTACTAAGGTCGTTGCTGCCTCCAGGATTGCATTTAACGAGTGGACGAATCCAATAATTATATTTACTATTGGAGATAAATAATAATCAATTGTGAGACGAGTATTTATTGGTCAAAGGGGCCTTGAATTGAAGAAAAAAAAAAAAAAAAAAAAAAAAAAAAAAACAACGATTTAAAAATTTTTTCAAAGAGTCAGATTTTTTTTTTTTTCTCTCTCTCGTCAATTAATTATTCACGATAATTGAAAGACTCAAATTATTGGGTCATTTGATACGTCCCGCGCCCTTAAAACACATAAACAAATATCTAGTGGGTAGTGATTGTTTGTTTCGTCCTAATTTTTCGAAACAACCCCAAAACGGCAACCCGTCGTCGTTGTTTACGTGCTGCGAGTGGTCGCAAGAGATTAGGGAGAAAAAATTTAAGGTCAACGGTGACATGGAAGAAAAGTCATCGGCAAGATTTTCTGAGTATTTATTTGCTAAAATGGGTGGACACGATGTCTCAGCCTCACAGGGGCCAAGAAAGGTGACGGCAGATACTAGAAAATGGATTAGTGAAAATATGCTACTGTTGGTTACATTGAGCGGTGTTTTACTTGGTGTTGTATTGGGTAATTTATATTTAATATTTTTTATTAAATCTGTCATAAAAACAAAATTATTTCATTTTATCTAGATTTTAATAATTTTTTTTTTCTTTTTTTTTAGAGAAAAATGAGAGGTAGAAAAAAATATTATTTATTAAAATTTCTCCATTTCTTCTAGATTTCAAGATATTCATCAAAAAAGGAAATACCAATAGTTGGTATAATCAATGACGCATTCACATATTCTTATTTTATCCTATTATTACGTAAACTTCACATTCAAGAGAGGGATAGAGTCATATGTGATCGATATATGTAAACATATCGATCTGCCTTTAATAATGACATTAGAGTGTACTCCCATGACTCAATCCATCGATACCTCATCAATTACCAGTATTGACCTTCATTTCTAATACAGTCCAATGGGATGTCATGCTTCAACTACTTTTTTTTCTATACAATTGTGACCTTGTTATTGAACTTTTAAAATTGGTGTCCAATGTATAGTTATTGTCGTGGGATCACTTGGGGAAGCTATTGATAATAATTTCGCTTGATTTGTCTCTATCGAATTAATTATTCTCAATAGGAAACTTTTATTAATTTTTTTATTTCAACATCATGACTCCAATTAACAATTTTTCACTCGAAAATGTTTCAAAAATTGTTTATTAATTGGTAATTAATTTTTAAAATTTCCATATTTCAATCTCTCGTGACGTCACAAGGTCTCTTGGAGGGTTAACCAATCACAGGACGTATTTAAGTCAACCTAACTCAATCTGTGGGCGTGTCTCAGCCAATCAGGGACTACGACTCCCCACCCTCGTACACTCGGCCAATGGGAAGCTACCCAAGTGACCTTGAGACGTCATAACCTCAAAATTTGTCTCAGAAACTACTGATTGGCTATTAATTTGTTATAAAGAATGCGTAGATGACAAGTTTAAGAGAAACTGATTATTTGATAATTTTTTTTTCAATCTTCTCCTCCGACCAAATAATGAGTTAACAAATTAGTTGCATGATAAAGGTTTCATAATCTTCAACCCAACTTGGAAGACTCAAGTACACCAATACCAAAAATAATCAATGTATTTAACAAAGGTCAAACAGAACAGGTGAATTGTTTGAGGATCTTGGTACCAGTCAACACCAATCACGTGGGTATTATTCACGCGAGAATCTGCCGATGATTCAACTATCAACCCCTCCCCCCCAAAATGACCCAGTTTTTGAATAATCACTTATGCAATATCATCTCGTTAAAGAGAGGTGTCAATATGTGGCTTCAGAATTATTGAATTGATTAATATTCAATTTATTTATTTCAATTTTTTTTTCTTTCAACTTTCAGGTTTTGGCCTGCGACCTCTGGGACTCGGTGGTGATGCTGTTATGCTGATAAGTTATCCTGGAGAGTTATTCATGAGATTACTAAAATTGATGATTCTTCCCCTTGTGATAGCTAGTTTAATTTCTGGTAAATAATATTAAAAAAAAAAAATAAATTATTAACAATTTTATTAATAATATTTTTTTAACTCCAGGATCAGCAAGTTTGAATGCTAAAATGAATGGTAAAATAGCTGTACGAACTCTCGTTTATTTCATTCTAACTTCCCTCTTCAATGCAATTCTTGGAGTTGCTCTTGCCCTGTTGATACATCCAGGTAATCCTGGACTGAGGGAATCTATATCTTCATCAACACAAACTCGTGCTGTTAATATTCTTGACAGTCTCCTAGATCTTGGCAGGTAATTGTAAAAATTTATCGTCAATAATTTCTCATTTTTATTATTTATTCAATGACAAACATTTATGGGGAAAAATACTCGTATCGTATTGAGACTAAAATAGATTTCTATCGATTAGTTATACACTCAAGTGCATTCTACTGTGCCAAACTTTGTATAGTCAAAGTAAGCCAATTCAAGGGAACAAAGGGGTGTTTATTTCACTGAAAAAAAAGAAGAAAACTACCTGACACTGATTGAGCACTGTTAATATTCCGGGTGTGCCAAAGTATCAAGGTTGAGTTCAATACAGATTCTATATAAGTTTAATATTTTCAGGAACATGTTTCCAGACAATCTATTCCAAGCAGCTTTCCAACAGGCTCACACAGTATATATACCTAAACAACAAACACCACAAAACGAGAGTGACAAATTTTTGAATTCCAAGGATATACCTGAAGATCAATTGATAAGAGTTATACAGTACAGAAGTGGCACTAATACCCTGGGAATTGTATTTTTTTGCCTTGTATTTGGTACTTTTCTTGGTACACTTGGTGAGAAGAAAGGACAAACTGTTGTTGAATTTTTTAAAGCTGTTTTTGAAGTTATTATGAAGATGGTTTCTACTGTTATGTGGTGAGTTGTATTTTTATAATTAATTATTATAAAAATATGAATTGTTAAAAAAAAAATAAAAACGTCAATTTTTATTTAAGGATGACACCAATTGGAATAACATCAGTAATTGCTGGAAAAATTCTTGGAGTTGAAGATTTGGCTTTAGTTATGTCTCAGCTAGCTTGGTTCATTGTCACAGTGGTTGTTGGTGTATTCTTTTATCAGCTCGTCGTAATGCAACTTATTTACTTGGCGATCGTCAGAAAAAATCCATTTAAATTCTACGCTGGCCTGGCACAGGGAACCCTCACCGCCTTCGCAATGGCATCAACGTGAGTCAACGATCATGGAATTCGGGTTGCCCCCTTTTACCAACAATTCGCCTGCCTCACAGGGCCTTCTCCAATTTTTCAAACCCTTTTTCACTTTTTTTTCAATATCCAAATCTGCTTTTTAATCAATTTTTCCTCTTCCTTTTCTTCTTAAATTCCTGCATATCACATAGATTTTCTGTCTTGAGTTAAAACATATAATAGACAAGAAATTGATGATAGAGTATGTTTCAGCCAGCCAAGTGGAGGCTTTGCGAGGCCGTGGGCGGTACCTTTAAATCCTTTACCCAATCAATTCCATCGAGTATTGCACAGCGTTGTTTAATTATTTTCATAATTTCAACGATAATATTAAAAAGAAGAAAAACATAATTTAATGCACTTTTACCCAACTAGAGCTATTTAATTCCCAATAATGTTTTTTGACCATCTGTACACTTCCAATAGATTTCGGTAATTGAATAAATTAAATTCATCATTCCTCATCACAAATTCGTCAAAAAAAAACACTGTGAAATACTCAAAATCTTCCATTTCCGTCCCAAAGGCCTAATTGAATTTTCCTGAATGGAAAATTTAAGAAAAAAAAAAAAAGAAAATCATTGAAATTGAGAAAAAGAAAGAGATTGAGAGGTATGCAGCCCCAGGTGGCACTTAGGATGCCGATACTTCCGGTTCTATCATCATCCCTGTATTAATTCTCTTGGTAATTCTTGGAACCGGAAGTCAGCTGACTCCGTGTCACTTGGACTGGATTAAAGAGGTGTGGAAGGTGATTTAATCACTTCAGATACATCTGCATTTGGCTGTATATTTGTTGTTTAAGAAAAATTTGTAATAATTGATTTTTAAAAAATATTTTATTCAATTTATCCAACAGAGTCAAAGAATGATGAACATGGAAGTGATAAATACGTCATTTTCACACCTCAAAGAATAAAAAAAATTGCCTGATTATATCTAAAAAAAATACATGTATATATTTCGTAGAAAAATTCACTTTTCAAACGTAAATTGATATTTCTGGATAGCGAGGAGTGATTAAAGAAATTGGAAAAATATTGTTGTTAGCGTTGATCCAAAATTATGTAATTCCAGGGGATGGACAATGTGATGGATGACTGGCGAGCGGCTAAGCAGTGTCACCCAATAATTTCTATCATTAACTTTTTATTCCCTCATTTGTTTAATTAAATTATCGGCCAGGATAGCGTTGAGCAATGATGATTTTTCCAGTTTAATTAAGAGAAATATCAAAACAAAAAAATTTTAATCTATTTTTACTATTTTTCAATATTTTATTTAACTCAAATAATCAAATTTGATAAAGTGAATTCACATTTTTTTTTTTTATGAAGAAAATTACTCATTTTATTGATTGAGAAAAATGATTTTCACAGAAATTTAATCAACTAGCAAAAAAAAAAAAATACAAAAAAACACCAAAAAAGTAAAATAATTAAATTTAAACAACAGACTCTAACCGAAGATACTTTGTGTGTGGATTTAAATTTTTACAGAGACACAACAGAATGAATAAACTGTGACTGAGTGAGTTACAGTACTACTATATGAATATCAATGATGATGTATTAGATCAATCGACATGCGGCCTATTTGCAGGTGGTTTTCTAATTCATAGAAAACAGTTATGAACGAGCAATAAACTCATTGTCTGGGGGTATGTTGGTAAGTAACGATGGCCGCTGATAATGGTACAATACAAGGTTTGTTCCAGGATATGGAGTAATCATCGAGAAGGGGGAAAAAAAAAAAAATACTTTAATTTCAGATATCACATGAAATTTATCTTTCAGTTATTCCTATAATGGTCATTCTGGTAAATCGCAATTATTTCTTACAGAGTAATAAATAAATAACTAATAAAAATAAACGGATAATATCAATTATTTTTGAAAATTAATATTTAACAAGTTCTAGCATTTATTTTTATATTTTAAAAATATTATTTTTCATAGTTTTGAAGTGTGTATGGAGATGGAGCAGTGTAATTTATATTTAGCGAGCCAGAATGACCTATCAATTGTACCATTAAGGAGGCTGGCTCAATCTGGTGTACATCGGGCTGTTTTTATTCATCGATGGAACATTGATTAATTAATAAAAATTATTTTTAGTTATCAGTGTCTTTGAATTTCCTAACGTAGCTTTGCGCAGGGCGGCTGCACTTCCTGTTACTTTTCGACTGATGACCGAGAAGCTAAGTGTCGATCCAAGGGTCACCAGATTTGTTCTACCTATTGGATGCAACATTAATATGGATGGTACAGCACTTTTTGTAGCAACTGCCAGTGTTTTTATTGCACAGATGAATGGAATATTCTTGGGTTTTGGAGAAATTGTTACAGTTATGTAAGAAATTTTCTTATTATCCCATTAAACACAATTTATCTCGACAATGAGTGATTTTATTAAAAAATGTCAAGATACCTTTTTTGTAGATGAGAAAATTTCAAACAAAAAATATCTTTTGATATTTTTCTGTAGAGCCCCTCGTTGTCGAGATAATTTGATTTTTAAGAAAAAATGATTTTTTAAAATGATGTATTTTTAGACTAACTTCAACAGCAGCTAGTGTATCATCAGCATCAGTACCCAGTGCTGCTCTTGTACTTCTTCTAGTTGTATTGAGTGCCATCGATGCTCCAGTAAAAGATGTATCTCTTTTATTCGCTATAGATTGGTTTGTGTAAGTATAATAATCGTTATTTTATCAATTGGATGAATTAATAATGATGATATTGTGTAGAGACCGTGTGAGAACTACCAATAATATGCTGGGGGATTGCTATGCCGCAGCTGTTGTTGAACATCTGTCGAAAAAAGAATTGATGGCACTTGATGCTGCGGCGTATCAAGTGAGACATTTTATTCAATCAATTATTTGTTTTTTTTTTTTTTTTTATAGAATGAGAAATTGTTATGTTGATATTTTTTCTACAGTCAGAAACTGTTGTACTACCAACAACAATAGTCAATGGCTGTATATCAGCCAACAGGGTACCAGATCCTGATACTGTTGTCGTGGAAATGCAGGACGAAACACGAATATCCGGCATCGCCAAGTAAAAATACTTGTCGGTAGGGCTAGGATCATTGTACTCGACATCATTGTGGGCAATCCATTAATCATCACATTATCTACTAAATTTTGTTTAGTTTTAATTGTAATCTTTATTCATTTAACATACCGTTGATAAATCTATCTTTGAATTTAAAAAAAAATAATAATCTAATCGTTTTTTATCAATATCATTGAAACTATGGGAGATATCGAAATTTTGGAAGATACATTTTTTATAGAAAAAAATGAGAGCTACAAAAAAGGTTATTATGAAAATTACGATATCTCCTTTAGATCAAGAGATATATTCAATTTTCAAAAATAGATTTTATTCATTCTAATTGATGTGCTTATTCGATGTACACAACACAACATAACACAGTATAAGCAGAAATGTTGAACAATAACAGTGATGATAAATAATAGTAAAATTGTAAATGTTAATTTGCAGTTTGACAACCTGTCAACCCTTGCCAAACAACATTTCTGAGGAGACTGTCTGACCAACGGTCGAATCACGTTTAAAAAACGTGATTAATAATCATCGTGTTATAATATCAAAAAAATCTCACCAAACTAATGATATATACTGGATAATGTGAATACCAATAGATAATTATTTCAAGGTATCATTTATTGTGATACACGCCATTACAACTTGACAAATAATTACACATTCTTTTGGGATTTACCTGCACCCAATTGAATTCTAGTGAGTTAATTATAGGGTATAATTATTTTTGTCAGTTTTTGAAACAAAAAAAGAAAAACATTTTTTTTTTTTTTTTTCGAGAAATGATAAAAGCATATCGACGAATAGTCAATAATTATGTAGTGGTGTGAGTGAATGATGAGTAATTTGTGTTTTTGAATGAATTTTTTCTTTTTTCATCATTGAGTGATTTTTTTTCTTCTGTGATTGAGAGTAATTATTTTGTATAGATTTGACGATTATCATCGGATATATTATGGTGCCTTATTTCGATGCGCCAGTTATAAAAAAAAAAAAAAAGGAAATTTTTGGCGCGATGAAAGTACGCGTTATTTTTTCAATATATAATTTTCTCCGTATTAATATATGGTGCTCGTAGCATTTAAGTGGAGATGATGATGACGAAGAGATAAAAAAAAAATGGTGATTTTATTTTAATTGTAATTGTAGGATTGAGTAGAACAGTTATCAAGTGTTCAAGTTATTTTCAATATGTAATTCATTAAAATATACTGTTGAACCTTTTTTTTTTTAAAATAAGAGTGGAACTGTTGAGTGTTGGCACAATGAATAAATGCGTATTCAAATTTCCGACACATACGGTTAATTTAAAAATCAGAGAATCCTAAGACTGCCTCTGAAAAATGTGAAAATTAAAATTAAATCGGTAATAGCAGGGAATCAATGTTTAAGATGAATGGATAATGCATTTTATGGTGAAGTGGTGTAATTGAAAAATTGAATAATTAAACTTTTTTTCTCTACTTCATCATAAAATGAAATCTTCATCAATCATCAAAAGTGTTTAAAAAAAAAAGGGGAAATTATAATGAAAAAAAAAAAGAATAAATCATAGAAAATTTGTTCTGTACAAAACAGAATTGATGATGATCAATTCTGTTTAGGGATAAATTCCAATAAAACCGTATTCCAGAAATTTCGCTGCTCATCAAACTTGAAAGAAGGAGAGATAGAAAAAATAAAATGAAATGTTGGAAATCACAGGTCTTGTGAGGGTTTGCCAATTATAGATAGTAGGTAAAAGGTGAAATAAGTAGTGTAGTATGATTTTTATTCATTAAAAAAGGTGAAAAAAAAAGATAGAATACACCCTTAACATAGGGAATGAAAGTAAAACGAATTTACTTTTTTTATTTTCCATTTCATCTGTATTTCATCATCAATGGATAGGATATTTTCAGGTGCTAGAATGAGTTTAACTTACCTTGATTGTATCATCAAGTCTGTATGTAGAGTTATCAATACTTGGTAAAAAAACAAAAACATTAGTGTTAACTGATTGATGTGTTTATGTACTAATAAATGCAGGTTTATACAAAAAAAAAAAAATTATTGAATTAATTAAAAAATTCTACTCTCTTATTTTCTCCTTGAAAAATGGGTTAAAAAAAAAAAATAAATAAAAAGACAATTCAATATTTTCACTAAAAAAAATTCGTTTACTAAGTGAGAAATTATCCATCTCTCTGATGGCAATTTCATTTGTTTATACAATAATCTAAAATTGTATTGTACAGGATAATTTTATTTCTAACAAGGACACTTGAATAGCCACAATATCAGAATCAGTTCTTTCGTTATGATAAAATAAATGAGTGGCATCTGAACACTTTACAATCGAAGCTCTCCTAAAATCATCACACGATCATATTAAAAGAAAAAAAACTATACAATTTCATAATCGAGTTTAATCGCAATGATCATCATTGTCAGTCACTCTGAGAAATTCACTTTGTGAATTATTCTCAATTAATGATAATGAAACAATTAATAATTTATGTACAACTTCTACTTAAATCTAATTGCCAGTCTCTAAATGGTCGATCAATGAGTTAATGAAATATTTACAGTATTTAAATTGACTTTCTTCAACTTGCAATAAAAATTATCCATATACAGATTATATTACAAACACGAATCGATTGACATTGACCATAAATTGCATTTATCTCAAAAACACGTGATTTTAGAAGAAAATATCAAGAGACCTTTTTTGTAGCTTATAAAATTTCCAATAAAAAATGTCTCTTAACATTTTCCCCTAAAACCCTCCATTCTCGAGATAATCCCTCATTACCAAACTATAAATCACTTCAACTGAAAGCCCTCCAAATAAATAATTAAAAAAAAAAAACATTCTAAATTCTTAACTCATTATCGACAACCGGAATTCTATTACCCCCCTGTCTCGGAGGTGCAGAAGGCACCAGAGGACTGATACTGGGACTCCTGGTGGCCAATGGTGACAAACTAGGTGAAAAACTGGGACTCAAAGCAGCCGAAGGAAAAGTAGAGGCATCATGACTAATTGGTGATCTGGGCAGCATTCCCCTGGCTAATGCAGGTGCTGCAATGGATCTTGGTGCAACTGATGTCAATAAAGGAGGTGGTGGTGCTTTATGTACACTCTTCAGTCTAGCACTCCCTCCAGAATTTGTTGAATGAAAACTAGCAGCATCGTCCTTCAGCCTAGCAATTTCTCCAAAAACATGAGCAAGAGGTTGATACTGAGGTCCCCAATCAAGTAGATAATCCCAATTATAAGAGCCAGTGAGTTCTTCCTCACTATGAACAATGGAGCTGAGTGATCCATTCATTGAAGGACCCCCAGGCACCCCAAGACCAGAAACTGGTCCCCCACTTTCACTACCAATTTTTCCATAAATGAGAGTTGCTATTTCCGCCTCAGTGACAGCTTCATCCTCAAACAGATGTAGATTATCAAGAGGAAGTGCTTCAGGTGGTCTTCTAGGTGTTCCACTTGGTGGATCAACAATTCCCAATCTAGCAAGATACTCCTGTGTATTATGTACTGACAAATCACTGGCTGAATCAGTTGTCTGTCCCTCATTGATCATCCTAATCTCCTCGTCCTCACCATCATCCTCAGCAGAGCCTCTACCAGACGATCCACTCTGCTCACTACCAGATATCTCTGATGTAGCTTGTTGTCCACTTGATGTACCATAAGGTGGTATCTCATCGTATTTAGGTGGTGCAAATTGACAATTACCACCACCACCACCACCACCACCACCACTATTCGATCCTCCAACATTACTTCCATTAACAACATTAGCTACACTTCTTATTGGAATTGTATCAAAAGCACTTGGATCTACATAACTATTAGAACTCGTTGCATTACTCTCTCCATTCAACCCAGGCTTTATATTATTCTTCATTTTTTTACTTCTAAAGTGAAGAAATAAAAATATAGCTCCAAAACCAGCAATCAAGAGAACAAGGGCAATTAAAAGTCCTAGAGCCCAGTCAGCAAGACCTGATGACGTTGCCATAGCCATATTTGCACCAAGATTACTCGATGTTGCTATAGAATTATCACCATTGTATATATTACTACCATCGTCTTCATTATTATCAACAAATTTAATTTCTACAACAGTCATATTGGACAGAGATCCTTGTCTTCCAGAACTAGCAGACACAACCAATCTTGAGGATTCTTCAATTGTATCAAAATGAAGTTTTTTCTTTAGTATCAGAGTACCTGTTGTTCTGTTTAGCTTGAAATAAGGATGTTGTGATGTCAATTGATAAACAACTCTTCCATCTGGTCCTTTATCTCTGTCTGTAGCTGTCACATGACCAATTATACTTCCAGCCTGAGTCTGACTATTTCTCACAATAAATTTATACATTCTTTCAGTAAATTGAGGATAAAATTCATCCCTCGATTCAATCTCAATTCGTACTCTAACTTCAGCTGTTCTGCCTCCAGTGTCAGTTGCTTTTAGGGTGAATGCATAACGATTTCTTTGCTCATAATCGAATATTGAACGAGTTGTAACAGCGCCAGTTGTTGGCTCTACTTTAAATAGTTTCCAGCTGTCATCTATATCTGAAAAGCCTGAAGCTGCTGCTGATACTATTGAATAATTAACATTACCAAATATACCTCTGTCCAAGTCGGAAGCCATTGCTGAAAAAACTTTAGTGCCAATTGATTCATTCTCACCTACAAATTCCAGATACTCTGGAACAGCGAATTTTGGAGAATTGTCATTAATATCTTGGAGATTAATAACAACTTTTGTCAGGCCACAGAGGGAATTTGTATCTGTGTCACAGGCAAGGAGAATCAAATTATGAGTTTCTGGAGAAAGATCACAGTCGAGGGTTGAATTTACTGATATAATGCCTGTCGTTGTATTCACTGTGAACAGGCCAACATCATTTCCTGATGTTATCAAGTAGATAATTGTCGATGCTGGGGTATTAACTAAATCATTATCAACAGCTGAAACACTCAGAAGACTCGTGCCAGGTGGTGAGTCTTCAGGAATTGATACTTCATGACTCATCTCCACAAAAACTGGATAATTATCATTAACATCAGTGACTTCAAGGCTCACAAGTATCATTTCAGAAGCAGATAAACTTCCAGATGTTGTATTTGTATTTGAGCCCAATTGCAAAATATATCTGTCTTTAGTCTCTCGATCAAGATTCTTCACTACAATCAAATCTCCTCGGGACACTTCAAAGGTACCATCATCTCCATTAATTATATTACCATCTAGCAATCCTACATCAGTGAGTCTTAGTATTGTCGATCCTCTCGTAATATTTTCAGTAACATTAAACTGGAATTCTTTGCTCGATGATGATCTTCGTAGTCCACTCAATCGAACAATTATCGAACAGTTTGATGACAATGATGGTTTACCAGAGTCTTTGGCAACAACAGTCAGTTCAATTTCCTTGGGAAGGGGTCGAGTTAATGCTGTTTTGTTAGCTGTCACTACTCCTGTCTCTTGATTGATTGAAAAACCATCTGATGATGAAAGTAGAGAGTAATGGATTATCTTGTTGACCTCAAGGACATCATCATCTGTTGCATTAACTACGACAATATCTTCGACAGTGTCTGGCCCTTCTAATAGGGTCGTTATATAAGCAGTCTGGTAAAATCTGGGTGCATTGTCATTAACATCTGTGAGCCTGACGATGAGCTCAGTTGTGGCTTCATGAATTCCATCGCTTGCAATCACTTGAAGACTGTATTCATAATGATCCTCAGCGTCTAGAGGCTCTCGCAGTACAACTTTTCCACCGTATCGATCGATGCTAAAGGGAATTGGCTCTTTGATTCTACCGAAACGATAAGTTAGGGCTGGTGAGCTGTCTACGTCGTTGGCGGTCATTGTTGTCAATACACCACCAACTGATGTATCTGGAAAATTAGATGATACATGAGTTTATTGAAATTAATTAATTTCATTTCAATTTATATCAATCTCATCAGATAGAAAGTGTGTTAATAAGGTAATAGAACTCACAGTGTACACATTTTATGAAAAAGAAAAAAAGTCGTTAGTAAAGTGATGGAATCTCCATTGATGGATTACACCCTTCATTCATTTTTTTCATCCCAAGATACACTTATGCTCGTACTTAAAATGCATTGGATACTGCCTATCAAAGCAATTCATCTACCTGAGAGGTAGGACGTATGTACCTCAAGTCCCTCTTTAGAAATAAAAGAAGCAAAACAAATGAATGGATAAAGAAAAAGAGTAAAAATGTAATAAAATCATGAAAAATAAAAGGTACGGTACGAGTATAAAAATGAAAAGAAAAAAAACAAAAAAATGTGGAAAGTAATTTCCTTTTCGATCTTCTCTACCCTCTCCACTCCTTTTTTTTTCTCTCTCATGTTCTCATTCCGAATGATCGCGTGTATGGAATCGGTGCGAATTATCGAGAAAGGAAAATGGAATAAAATGAGAGAATGAAGAAGAAAAAAAAAAAATGAAATTCCACTCATAATTATTGATATGAAATAAGTTTAATGGATGGATATAATAGTAAATTGGGATGCAGTGATATATACAGCAGTTGGATGAGCAAGTGTGAAAAGAGAGTGCTTAAGATTTCACCATAAATTCACTGGACGACTGTTAAAGTCATGTAAATCGCTTTTCGACTGGCATTTTTCGTCTTTGAATTGCCAACTAAATTGAGAATACGTGGAGAAATAAATATGAAAGCCAACAGAATTGTTCAATTCATCTTCATCGGGATAAATAAATGAATTTTAAAAAGAAAATAATATTAAAAAATTTAATTTTCCATTAATTCATCACCAATATGATTGCCCCCATGAATTGGTTATTTACCAATTTAATCCTTTTACGTAAATGCACCGCTGTGTACACGCGATTAAAATCCTCTATATCACAAAGTCTGTATATTAAAGGCTTCTTCCTCTCATCCACATTTGGAAAGTGAGTTTGTACGATGGGGAAACGAGTTCAAGAAACCATTAAAACGCAGGCGGGGCTGAAGGATATCCTCCCCATTGGTAATTCCCTTTCGAGTAATTAAAATCTTCGATTGCCAGTTGAAGTAATTAAAATCAATTATCTATCAAGTGGCTGTTATATTCTACTCTAATTTTTTTTATTACTGAATTTTTTTTAAATTATAAAAAATCATATCATAGATCCGCCCACGTTGTTGAGGTCTTGACGTAACAAGCCACAGAGAAAATGAAGGAAGTAGAGAAAGAAAAGAAAAATGAAAAAAGTCAGACAACTTGTGCTGCAAGTATAGAGCTAAGTGGTAAAGAATTTATGCCAACATTAAAGTCCAACTGTTCCGAACAATCTGCATAACTTAGGGAGAGATAGGAGGCTACGAGTGGACTCCACCTCGTCTTCTGTTGCCATATTGTTCCTCAACCCTCCCCTGTCATTTCTTTTTTTCAAGTCACTGAAGCATTGACAGGATACGATTCAATGAAGGATCCAACGCCCCCTTTGAACTCACTCATTTTGTTAGTATTCTGACAGACAGCTGCTGGGTAACGTGTCATCACATTTGTGTTTATTGTTAGTACGAATAAAGCAATATTGATTACTTCATATATACACCCATGAGATAGCATTAAAAAGCTTAAAGTTTGATAAAAATTATTTTAAATGAATAAAAAAAATGTTCAATCTCGTAAAGAATATCTCAAATTCAACTGAAATAATAATTTACTTGGGCATCCGTGACGAATGTATAACTATCCCAGAGCAATTCTCAACTTCCGTTAATTCATGACATGTTATAAGCGTCTGCGATTCACTCCATGGCTCAATCGTGGGTATTGAAAGAGTAATCACGATAGCACAACGGTACTTAATTTTGAAAAATGCATATGATGCCCCGTAAATTGTTGAGATTTTTTTTTTTTTAATAATCAGACCGTTATAATTGAATATTTGATAATTTGCTCACCTTCAGGAATGGATATGACATTGTGACCTGGGAAGGTTGGCTGATTGTCATTGACGTCTATGACTCGTATACTCAGAGCAGTTGTTCCAGTTAGTTGAGGATTTCCTTGGTCAGTTGCTATTATTGTTAATCTGTATTTCTCACGAATTTCTCGATCAAGAACGATATTTGTTCGCACTATTCCACTGTAGGGAGGACTTATGATGAATGCATTGTCGGGATTACCGTCGACTATGTGATAAAGGATTTTACTGTTAATTCCTTGGTCAGCATCACTCGCTGATAGCTAAAGTTCAAGGGATAATGATTTTTGGATGATAGATATTGTAATGATAAATTCATAATTAACAATTTTTATACATTTCTTACCTTAACCACAAAATTTCCCTTGGCATTTCCTTCGAGAACGGTAGCCGAGTATTGACTCTGTGTAAAAATTGGTGGATTGTCATTGACATCAGATATCCTGATAATGAGCCTGGCATAAGCCTCCAAAGGATCTGGACCAGTTGTTTTAGCAATAAGTGTTAAAACTCTCTTTGAAGCATCTCGATGTATTTCCTTGGACAACTGATTATCCTTATCACGTTCCCAATGCTGACCAACTTGTTCAGAATCACCAAAATTCATCCACAACTCAGCATCAAGTTTCAATGGATCATTAACTTTAACTGTACCACTCTCCTCATCGATAATAAACGTCTCATACTCATTACCACTTCCAATTGAATAAGACATGTGCTGTCGACGTCCATCAGATCTCACAGCTGTCACCCGAATAATCTCCATATTGAACGGTGAATTTTCTTGAATAACAGCCTCATATGTATCATTTTGAAACATGAGAATTGGATTGAGATCGTCAGCATTACCAATCTTCATTTCAATAAGAGCTAATGAACTTTTTGGGGGATTACCACGGTCTTTGGCAATCACAGAGAGATGAAATGTTTTACCATAATCCTGTATCAATGTTGTTGTAGCTGTAACTACACCAGTAGTTGGATTTATTCGAAATTTTGGCTTTTCGTCTTCGTGAGTGAATGAGTAAATTATCTCTCCATTAATACCAATATCATTATCCTTAGCTTTAACTTGAAGTATATTGTGGCCAGGTTGAGTTGATGTTGGTACAACAGCTCTAAATGGATTCATATCAAAAACTGGTGGATTATCATTAACATCACTCAGATTTATTTCAACTGGTATTGAACTACTTTTTGCATCATATAAACCACCATCAGTTGCGATCACTAGAAAATTATAGCTCGCCCGACGCTCACGGTCCAATGGTCTGAAATTTATACAAAAAAAATTATATTTAAAAATAAAACTAGTTTTTAATATATTTTATAGTGTCGTAATCATTCAAATCGAATGATAATTACACCTGTGAATGACAAAAGAAAGAAATCTTTTTTTAAATAAACTGAGGATATTTTAATTGACGTCTTACGACATTAACAATGAGCTCCCGTTGGGTAAAGAACTGGAAAGATGTTGGAAAAAAAAAGAGAGATATTTGAATGGCCAAAGAGAATAAAAAAAAAAAAACAACGTGTCTTGGTTTTGCATATCAGACCTCTTTGCCGGCTTGGAAAATAATGCATTGAAATGCCATGTGTTGCCTTGGTATAAAATGACACACGACTGTCGTATCAAGAAAAAAAAAAAAAAAATTGACCATGTTTATAATACCAAGGAATAAGAGAATTCTGTTTATTTTATTTACTAACATTTTGCCTTGAACATTAAGGTGTAGCCTTGTGAAAACGTAGAACAACATGGGACAGGGCTGGAGGGTTTTTTTTTTTTTGTTGAGAAAGGTCAATGGACAATAATAACGATAAAGATTCGACAGTTAAAATTTATTTTCCCTAGTTCTTTCATTTCATTTATTTCTTTCAATATTACTTGATTCGTCAGTAAATGTTCCCCTCCTAATATTCCATTCTGACATTAATTTCATCAATTTATTCAATGTTCTCTTAAACTTTATAAAGGAGAAATCTTTGAGGTCCATTCCAACAGCGGAATTTGTGATAACGGATACTTCATGCCAATGTTGAGATAAAGGAGTGAATGTTTTTAAATTCATTGAAAAAAGAGGGGAATGGTTATGAGATCGACCTTCCAATCCGGTTGACATTCAAAGATTATTGAGGAGAAAAACGAATATATAAAGAAATGTTTTTATAGTTTACAAAGTCGGGGAGGGGTTTGTCATTAAAATTTCCGTTTAAACTAACCACTCGTGAGGTATTTCTTCTTTTTAAAATTGTTTCACTATCTCAATAGTTATCCTTTGAGTTTTAATTGCCATCACTTGATTGATAATAAGTCACATTTGCTTGGGGGAATTTTTTGGTCAAAAGTCGATGAACTCATTCCATCATTCTTTATGGTCGACAATCTTTTTTTCTTTAATGCAAATATATGAGATTTAATATGAATGAAATGAAAAATGTATATAAACGATCGGTAAACCAATGAAAATGTCCCCTCTCACTATGGATTATGCATACCATCTAATCTTATATCGCTTCTCCGAGTGGCAAGCGACTTAATAATTTTACGACACCTCTTTATTCTTCTCTCTCTTTTTTTTTAACGTCTATGTACACTTATTGCGAATGGGTTTAAAAAAAAAATCTCTCAATATTTTTTTTATTTCTCTTTTGCGGCGTTCCCTTTCTATTTTACGACGCTTTGAATCTCTTCTCAATCTCAATGGGCTTTAATGCGTTGGGAAGATATCAAAACACAGTGCAATATTCCTTATCCTAATCGGGTAATAAAGGTCGTTGTAATTAACGCCGCTGTATGAAATTAGATGGAGGGGCTCCACGACTCGATATCTTTTACAATAATAATTCCGACAAAATAACTTTGCGACACAATAACTTTGCGACGAACACAAATGTAATTAATAACCATTTTATTCAATAATCAATATCTTTAATTTCACAAATGTAATCAATAACAATTTCCTCAAATCTCATTGTTTAGAATCACACATTTCAATCAAGAATCAATATCTTTAATTTCACAAATGTAATTAGTAACAATTTCCTCAAATTTCCTCTTTTAGAATTGCACATTTTTCGCCACATTTTTCAAATATTCGTAAATACCATCGCTATCATAATCTTCAATTACCATCTTCAATCGATCATCGTAATTCTCATAACGTTTACGGATCAATAAATTGATCTGCCGGCTTCTCATGACTCATGAGGCATGATCACGAGCAGTATATTCAAATCACATGAAAACAATTATATCATAAAAATAAATATTATAGATATTTTGTCGCAAAGTTATTTTGTCGGAGTTATTTTGTCGGAATTATTATTGTAAAAGATATCGAGACGTGCTACCGATGGAGGGGAGGGAGGGAGGAGGCTTTTTTTGTGTTACTGTTATAAAATTGAAATGAAAATAATAATTATATCTCACGAGTTTCCTTGAATTTTTTAATTTTAAATGATTTTTTTTTTTTTAATATATGCATTTTTTATTCTTACCCAGCCGTTGTAATAACACCAGTGAGGTTGTCAACCCTGAAGAGCCAAGTTGTTTCCTCGGAAATGGTATACGTTATTTTCCCATTAAATCCCTGATCCGGATCGGTGGCTCGGACTGTCATCACTGAAGAGTCAGCAGGCACATCCTCGGAAATTGTTGTACTGTATTTACCAGAGTAATTAGGATAGTACTGGTGAAAAGATTGTGTGAAACTTGGATATTCTGTGGATTTTGTCAGACGAAGGCTGTCACGATGATTTGGTGAAAATTTTGGTGAATTATCATTGACATCTAGGACAATTATGGATATGTTGCAGTGGGCTTCTAGGCTGGGACGTCCTTTGTCTCTAGCTGATATAGTTAGGATATATCTGGGTACAGTTTCACAGTCCAAATTCGCTGCAGATAGATCCCCAGTGGCAGGATCAAGTCTAAATTTGCCTCCATCATTACCAGCTGAATAAAAATAATAATTGTATATATCATAATTTAACATTCAATGATTATGGAGAATTATTAAAAATAATTTATTTCCAAATACACACCAATTATGCTGTAAGTTATCTCTCCATTCTTTCCATCATCAATATCAACAGCTGCAATAGTATGTATTATCGAAATTTCTTGATTCTCAGGTACAGCAAGTGTATAACAAGCTCCAGGCCTAAACTCAGGTGCATTATCATTCTCATCCTCCACAACAATTTCCAACGTTGTTAAATCCATTAATTTACTGGATTTAGCTAATATCGGTACATGATAATATTCCAATTTTTCACGATCAAGTGCCTCAGCAAGTGTCACCAAACCACTCGGAGATATTGAAAATTTGTTGGATCCAACACCCCCGGGAATGTGAAAGCTTATATTAACTGGAAGAATAAATATACATCACATATTTGGGGGATAATCCTAATTTATAAACGAGATGTGACAATTGAAATAAATAATTTGGAGAAGAAAGGAAAAAAACTCTCAGCGAAATCAGACAAAAAAAAAAAAATTGAATGGATGTATTTTGTGTGATCGCCGCCGAAATCCGATCTCAGTGGACCGGCGCATGTGAATGTTGTCGCAAATGGCAACATTGTAGAATATAATCCACCTCTTTTCTCTCTTCAGAGTGTTTCAAGAATTTTTTTCTCACTTTTGCTACAAAAAGACAAGATTTATTTCCAAATTATCAAGGAACAAAATTGGATATCAAAAGAAAGTAGAATTATTGTAATCAGTTACGAATTTATTGATAATTAAAAAATAATTCAATAATTGCATAGACAATAGGGGTGGAGTGTTGATTTTCATTCTCTCTGGCTAAACAAAACTCTAGAAAATTTTAATGTATTCCATTCTCAAATTCCACAGTACGGTCGTTGATTTTTAAGCGGTTTTAGACAAAGCTCATGCCGACTCCAGAGAAAAGGACTCTGCCCCTCTTTGGTTTGTATGTTGAAAAAGCAAAGAGGGGAATGGGACATGCTCATGCACCTTGGGTGATTTGCCTATGCGTAGCGCGGCAGAGACTAAGCCTCTCTCGCATGATGATATACGCGGCCATTGTTTTTACTCCACCACCTTCATCCCACATTTCTATTTATTCTTTTACTTTATTTATTCTATATATATATATATATATATATATATATATATATATATGGCTCTCAACATCCTGTGTTTCTCAAATAACCCTTTCCGGATACTCGACTCTGTGCCCTTGATACCGAGTCCGACCTTCTTGAATCGATAACATCGAAATTCGATCGAATAGTATTGTGGAGGAAAATTTGCATTTAAATAGTGAATACAATATGTAGATATAGAACACTATAACAGTGAAATTTAATTCTGACTTATTTTGCAATTTCAAAATGAAGAAATCATTTTTATTAAATAATTGAGGAAAAGAAATGGAAGATATAACTCACCATGATCGCCAAGTGCTGGTCCTGCAACATTGAGAATAGCTCCACCAACAGAAAGATGTTCAGAAACTCGTGCAATTGGATTCTGCTGCAATAGTCTTGGTGATCCATTGGTTTGACCAGCTGTCATTGTCATTGTCAAATTGAGAACAGCACGACGAGGTGGTGAACCATGATCATTGGCTGTTATCTGAAGAACTGTATCTTTGATTAGCGGACGAATGAGTGTCACTAGTCCAGACTCATATCCCACAGCAAAACTTGATTCCTCATTTCCCGATGTAATTACATAAGAGACACGTCCATTATTATCCACATCCCTGTCAACAGCTATAACCCTCACAACATGAGCTCCAGGTAAAATATCCGGTGTAACTGATATTCTTGTACTATTTGGTGCAATGAAAACCGGATCATTATCATTCTGATCCAGTACAGCGACTTTGGCAGTGACCGTTGTTGCAAGTCTTTCAGATACCGTTGCACCATCAGTTGCTCTCAGCAAGAGTGTAAACTCACTTCTCTCTTCCCTATCCACCATTTTAATAATAGTGAGTGCTCCAGTGAGTGAATCTACCGCAAAAGTACCAGAAACTGGAAACTCGGATATCAAATCATAACGGATATCTCCATTAACACCATCATCAGCATCAGTGGCAGTTAGATTGAATATTGTCACTCCGATAGTACAACTTTCTGAAAATTTGATGTATATTGGATCTTGGTGCCACTTTGGAGGATTGTCGTTAGCGTCGTCGATGAATATTTTAACAGAAACTGCTATGCTTTGAGGATTTCCAATGGATGTTGTGTCGAGTGCACGAATACCTAAATGATATTCGCTGATATTCTCTCGGTCAAGGGAATGGGCAACGACAATTTGGCCAGATGATCTGTCAACGTCGAAAGCAGGATGATCAGTCTGAGGGTTTAGGGATGTGAGAGTGTAGGCAACTCTTCCTGCAGGACCAGCACCAGTTACTGAGCCTATAATTTGACCGATACTGGCATCCTCTCTTACGTGAAAAGTCAGACTGCTGCTTGTAAATGTTGGTCTGTTGTCAGCTAATGCAAGAACTTCTACTCTGAGTACTCTGATACTGTGTCTCGGTGGCCTTCCTGCATCACTCGCTTTCACTGATACCCTGTAGACATCTCTCTCCTCATGATCAAGAACATATTTTGTTCTAATCATTCCAGTTATTGGATCTATCGTAAAAACATTGTAACCATCAGAGTCCCTGTCCTTTAATATGCTGTATGTGATTGTTGCATTTTCACCAGCATCTGTATCCAAAGCTCTGACTTTAGCAACTTCTGTGCCCACAGGTTGCTCTTCACGAACACTAACAACGTCACCTTGGGGATCAACAATTTCTGGAGAATTGTCATTAACATCAAGAATTGATACACGAAGAGGTACTCGTGCTGCTTTTGAAGGGCTCCCATGGTCTCTAGCTTCGAGTACGAGTTCATGAAGACTTCTTGACTCACGATCAAGGGGTTCTCTTGTTATTATTTCACCTGGTGAAATAAAAGAATACACATGATTAAACGATATATAACTCTGAAAAATTTTAAATGGGATGTTTTTATTGCTCCATACAGTCGTAAACTTAAAAAAAATACCACTTCTCTTGGATTTCTAAATAACGAGCATTCATTCTGCAGAACCATTCGTCTCCCTTTTATGTCAATATCCAGTTATCCAAATTTTCGGTTAATGTCACTTTATGTTTATAAATGTGGAGAGAACCAATGTCGTGCCCATAATACAGTTGAAAAAAAAAAGAGAATGAAAAATAAACTCGAAGAAGGGTAGTAGGACGAGCGCTAATGCACTTTTCGTGTAGTCGGGTTTTACTATAGTCTTTAAAAAGTTCATTCTCTCATTCCTTTTCAATATTTGGACAAGTCTCGAAGCATTCGAAGGACAATAAAACTCTCTCTACTGGCTCACCATTTGTAAAACAATGAGCTTGAAAAGGATAATCATAAAGAAAATAAAACAAAAATGAATGAATTACAGCTAAACTGAATTTTCTTCATTTTCTTCGTCATATCTTGTACTGTAATCTATCCTTATCCACACACTCTTTCTGACATAGACTGGTGGAAGACCTAGAAGACAAATAAAATCCCAGCATGTCTCAACCACGCGAGATATCTTTGTCACGTGCCAATCCACGCGACACTGCATGCATGAGTTTGAAACACGTGTTAAAAGCCTCTCATACAATCTTCAAATTCCATCGGACAAAATTTTTTCATAATATATTCTGTCATTGTCATTCAATTAATAATATAAAAAGAGATAATATCAATACATCCCTTTCAGATTACCAAAAAATTGATTGAGATCGATTGTTGATTATAAAAGTACAAGTCTCGTTCATAGGAGAACAAAAAAAAAATCACCGTAACAATAGATCATAATGTATACATAAGTGTATGAGATTGACGCAATAGGGTAGAGCAAAAGCGTAAATTATATACGTGTCTCAGAGCCTTTAGATAGAGGCTAGTGGCTATTTAGAAAATTAATAGTCTTATATACCCATCTCTATGGGCACCTCTGTAGCACCCAATGCCGAGAGGGTCCTTGATCAATCTATCTTTCTTCCTCGACCTCTTGCGTGAATTTTCCCCTCACCCTCCTACCCTCCACCGCCTTCATCATCCTCTTCCTCCTGCCTTTCTTTAAAATATACTCAACGCACACATCCCCACACACACACATACACAAGCCTCTTCAAAACGAATTCCGATCGCGTCGTTAAACCCGTCCGCAAGAGGATGGTGATCCCATGCAGGAGGCAACGAGAAAGAGAAATAAAAAGAAGAAAAAAAAAAAAAGAATAATGAAAGAAGAGTGAAACTTGTGAGTATGAGGTTTTCGAGTTGAAGCAACTCCACCTCAGTTGAATATAATGGGTATATCGGATTATTCCACATGGGATCATCCGGCTGCGACGAATCGCTCTTGAGATTACTTCCGCGCAAGCGCATGTGCTTTTGCTAAGTTGAAGGTATCCGCGTTAGTTGTACAGATGTATTCAAATGAACACAAAAGAAAAGAGAATGACATTTTCGTGATCAAAACAACATTTTGAAAGTTGATACTCGAGTGTCATCTAAAGATTTTTTGTCTTTGGTTGTAGATATAAACAAATTTTGGAAAGTTGATGCTATTGGCATAAGAATAAATATTACTAAATCATTTAAAAATAATTGCAATAGTAGAAGAAGTGTTCCTCAACCGTGTTAAAGACATAGTAAAATGATTTCTTTAGTTCGGCCTTGCGGTTAATAAATTAGTCAAAAGTCAAATATTTGCTGTCAAATCGCCTACGTTTCGATCCTTATGCAGATCCTCATCAGGGCTTTTTTATTGCAAAATTAGAAATGAAAACTACGTGTAAAAATTCAAAAATTCTCATAATTCACTATTATGTCACGCATGTTAAGAGGTTATATGGTCACTCTGATTAAACCTATTGTGACACTGTAAACAAATGATCAATGATGAATAATTGCAATTCTGGTGTTGCTGGGTTGAATATGATTTTGTGTCTTGAAAGATAAAAGAAAACATAAAAATGTGAATAGAAGAAATAATAAAAAACTTGAACTCACCAGTGTCAGGATCAATGGCAAAGCTACTGTTTTGCTGAACGACAACATATCTCAACATTGAATTTTTGCCAATATCAGGATCAGTTGCTGTGACAGTACCAACTAATGTACCCGATGGTAGATTTTCAAGTATTTCAAATGTATAAAAATCCTTGGTAAAATGTGGACTGTTGTCATTGTCATCAATAACAGTTACTAAAACTGATGAAGTTGCTGTTGCTGCTGGACTACCATTGTCAGTAGCAAATACTGTCAGTGCATAATGATCAGTTGTTTCACGGTCTAGTGTTTTAGTCAGATATAACCATCCTGTATTTGGACTTATACGAAATGATGTTGAGCTTTTAAGACGATAACTGATTCTAGCATTATTGCCAGTATCTAAATCTAGAGCTGTCACTTGCAGTACCTTTAACAATAATAATACAAAATTCATCATAATTACTGATTGAATAATTTTTAATATCAACTATATATATTATTGTATATCGTGAGAAGCAGTTAAAGTGCAAAGGTCATATGAGGACGGGTTTCCTGCTTGTCCCGGATGAAATTACGCATCCAAGCCTCGTCTTAGAGTAGTTGAAAGATATATGGGAAGGTAGAAAAAGGGGTAAAAGGAACGGTTAAAATACTCAATCTATGGGTATAAGGCGTCTGTTAACTACAGACTATTCTATCTTCGTTTTAATGTTGAGAGCATACCAAGCCTCTCTCTGTATCTATTCATTTATAGTTTTATTAGTTGGCTCGTTTTGAACGGTTGACAAAAGAAAAATATAATTTTTTTTTTATAAGAAAATAAAATATATACACTGGTTATTCTGTATTAGAGCTCTTATCTCTTACTCACGGTTTTCTCTCGATAAACAAATGCGAGCATGATGGGCGTGTAATGAAGATTTTTCTCACCTGTGAATTGAGCTTGGCGCCTTCGGGAATATCAACGTGATACTCGTTTCTCTCGAACACCGGGGGGTTGTCATTCACGTCTTGAACCTCAACACTGAGACTGAGATTCGCTGAAAGACCACCACCATCTAATGCACTTATCAGTAGTGTATGACGCTGTTGGGTCTCATAGTCCAATCTACGTATAAGATATAATTCACCATTGTGGGTATTGATACCAAATAGATCATTACTATTTTGTGTGATGATGTAACGAATTGGAGTTGATGGAATAACATCAGGATCATTTGATTGTACTATGTACAGAGCTGTTTGAAGGGGATGTGACTCTGGTACTGATATACGAACACTTGATGTTGGAAAGAATGGAGGATTGTCGTTGATATCTTCAATGTTCAACTCCAACTGCAAGAGAATTGAGTTAAAATTAATTAATATTGATGATTAAAATTTTTTTTTTAAATATTTTCAAACTCACCTGACAATAACCAATTCCAACGTCATTTCTCACACCAATACTCAGAATATACTTGTCCCTAATTTCTCTATCAAATGATATTCTCGTACGAAGCACACCAGAATTTGGATCAATTGAGAAATCTTGTCCACCCGTCGCCAGAAAGTACTTGCTCGTTCGAGAACCTTTAATCACACAAAATAATAATCATTAACCCATCTTTTTTTTCTTCAAAAGATTTATGATAATCTTGAATTAATATATTCATTCAATTAATTACTAATCATTACTCCAAAACTAATTTGTAGAATTTTTTTTTTTTTCAATACATCTCTCATTTAATATTTCAATTGAGGACCAGTTTGTGTCCTCCAAATTTTAAATTTCACAAATTCTCTTTTTTTTAATCCTTTTATTATTACCAAAACGGTAGCTAAAACGATTACTCTCCTCTTGAGTGAATAACCGAAAACGGGTGTGTCTTGAAAAATAAATAAAAATAAAATAACTGGGTGGGGTGGGGGGAATAAACAAAAATATTTTCGAGGCCTCCAAGTCTTACCTGGGATACACGTTCTTGGGAGTCAACACCGAGTTATGTTAATTGAGCTTGGAATATTCATGGATGGGGTCGGGAGTAACTTGGCGATGGGGAATTGGTGGAAAAAAAATTTCACTGCTTAATCATTGGAGACCTTCGTCTACCCAAAAAATATAGGAAAATAAATGAATAAAGTTAAATAAATAAAATGAGAAAAACATTAGGGGGGGGGGGGGGGGGAGAGGGATGGGGAGTTATGCCTTGGTGGTGGCTTATGAAGTTGTACACCTTGGATGTATAACCTCAAGGGTAACTCGAGAGTTGTAAAAAAAAAAAGAAAAATTTTACGAATACATCCATCATAATCACATGAATCATAAAAGTCGCATTTCCATTTATTTGCAAGGATAATAGATAGTACTTAACATATCCACACTTGGAGATGGATTTGTATGGCCCTTATTTAGTCTTCATTCTGTGTAATTCGTCTGTGACATGATATTTGTGTAATTGATGCTATTTTGTATTTTAGTTGAGTTGAGAATTTTTTTTAAATTTTCATCAATTGAGGAAAAAATGATAATTTTATTTATTTTTTGACAAATAAAATCCTCATCATCTTATTCTGCACGAGTTTGTACCTTCGCTTGTCCGCCCACTTATCGTGTATACGTTAGACGAGTGTTGAAAAACCTGTAGGAGCCAAGTGAATTCCAGCACACGGACACCGAAATATAAAAGTTTAAGTGATGTTTATGTGATTTATAGAGTGAGAGAATGCGGCACTGTTAAGTCAATTCTCATTTAACGTAGAATCACGATTCTATTATTTAAAAATTTAATTTTCCATGATTTGTTGAATATCATTGAATAGACAATTTTCGTGTCTGTCGAAAAAAAAAAAAAAAAAATGTTGGAATCAATTTGTTGACTCATGGTCGCATCTAACCGAGTGAGGAATGATGACGATGGGGGGTTCATTATTCATCACACAATTGGTGTTGGGTATGCGCATCAAATGTTATTATGATATATCGATCACAAAGAGGAAAAAAAAAAATTTCTTCAACTAATTAACAATAGGAGAGTGAGTGAAGGAAAATGGAGGCTTTTGATTTTTTTTTTTTTTTTTTTAAATAATCATTCAAACCAATAGTCTCCATTTTGCCCCACCTCTCTCCTATTTTTAATCCAAATATCTGCATCATCAAATATCCGTGAAATTTCCATACCGTCGGCACTTTGGCTACAATTCATTACCCCCTTGGCTTCTCTCCAGTGAGTATTTATCGGCCAAATAAATTACAATTGCGCGACCCATGCGTTCCTCTCGTCTTTCTGCGTCATCCTGGTATGAAATGGAGGGGTTTACTGTGTATAATACGCAAGAAATGAAAGATAAAAATGCAAGAGCAGAACGAGAAAAAAAAAAAAAGTAGTTATTGAGCATGAGGAATAAATGAGAGAGAGAGAATGAGGAGAAACGATAACTCCCCCCCTGGGGTGCCATGTGGGTGTAACGAAGACAAATCGCTTGCAAATTTCGATGATTCGAAATAATTGTCATTCCACATCTAGAGGTACAAGTGCTTCGATTAATTATCACGATTATAAAAAATTTAAGCACTTCAATCATTTTATTAAGCAGTCGATAAACTAATGGATTTTATTGAGAATATTTTTTTATTCTTCTCGTATACCCTCTCGAGTTTTTACGATTTATTCCCTTCTCTCCCTGTACCGCATTCGTCGAGGGCCGAGGGAAAACCTCAACTGAAATTAATCCATTATTATTCAACTAGACGGTCAACGATTCTGGAATTAATTAAAAAAAAAAAAAAAAATTAGATTTTAATCTTAAAAATGGAGAAAAGGACAAATGGATAGAGTTGTCTTGTCATTCATTGATTCTAATAAATAAGCAAATTTCTCTCTAAAAGAGGCGTCAAGCACTAATTTCCAAGTGATATTGATACCCGATCCCTCGAATCGGGCCCGTTGATATAGTCATAAAGTTGGTGCGAACTCGAAGGGTTAGAGCCTTGGAGAAACGGAAGATGGGGATGAATAAACGAAGGACGTATATAAGAGAAACGGGATAGGACCCCCGTAGGCGACAGCGTGCCTTTATCCGATGTATCGCTTCTTCACCGCATTCATAGCGTCCTCAACTGTTTTAACCTTTCATTCTAAAAATTCTCACCATACCACCCTAATACGTTTATATATTTTTCTCACTAATCCATCATCATTATTTAATTATCAACATTGATTATTTCGTGGTATTTCACCAGCAACACTAGCACTTCAAAGTCAATCAAAATATTTATTTCTCCAGTGCGACAAGAAAAATATATAAATAAATCTTTTTTATCACATTAGTTGAGAGGAAACGTGGAGCTCAGAGTGAATTAAATGTGAGATGAAATATTTCAGATAGGGAATGCATGGATACAAAAAAAAAAAAAATTCCAGAATGATGGCAATAGAACTGATGATGGTATCGATAAGAGGAGCCACAGGGACCATAAAAGATAAGACTGATCCTGGTGCTATTACACCTGGTTTTCCACGTGTTTTGCAATGTTCATCTTCTCGGTATTCGGTTATAGATTCTCAGAATGGGGGTATTATTGTTGTATGCGAATCCATCGATATATAATTTTTTTTTGTAATTAAAGGGTTAGGTTTTCGGCCTTGCGGTCAATAATTATAAATTCAGTTTAAATCAAATTTACACAGAACTCCGACGACGTTTCGGCTTCAATCGAAAGCCCTCATCAGGACAAAGCTCGTTCAAAACATATATTTCTGCAAAAAATCATACAAGCCTCAAACACAAATCGTTTACACGGTATTGAATTATTGACATAAATGAATAATACAAATTTACCTTCCTGAATGCAAAATTAATATTGACAAGTTGAGGTTATGTTGTACCATTTTTTTTTGTTTTGAAAAATCAAAATAAATTTTTTTTTTCCACTTTCTCTCTGCTCCTACACCCCCTCACCTCCATTGATTCTCTATGACATTATTGAATCAGCAAAAATAAGTGAAAAATCCTACAAGTGAAAGGAGAAGGTACATGGTGTGTATGATAATACCCAGGTGGCTCCCCACGATGTGGTTCGTTCCTCGTGGGGGCCACCCCTCTACATCATTTTCGACGGCTGCTGTTTATTGCCGGATGCAAATGCCGACTCTCGCGCGCGACCTCATGCCACCGTTCCCAGTGAGATAATACTATTTTTGTCTTTTTCTCTGTTTACTCTTGAGAAATATGTGATTTTTGCATAGAGATAAATCAATTTACTGGACAACTGAGTTTTTATTAAAATTACAAATAATGATATTTCTTCATGTGAAAATATATTTCAACTTGACTAAGAAAAAAAAATTACAATTGTGTTTTGAATATGTGTTCGGACAAGACAATAACCCGAAAAAAAAAAAAAAAAAATGATTCTATTCCAGACCAGCAGGTGAGTGAAATGACAGATGAAAAAGAAGTAAGAGAAAAAAAAAATGAAGGAAGAATAAATGCGATAAAGCCACGAATGAAATAAAAAGAGAGAGAGGATATGGAGGGGGGGGGGGATGGAGGAGGAGGTAGGGGGTGAATTTCTTGGAATGGAGTTACGCAAATTAGACTGGGGTTTGAGCGAGGCGCACGCGGGCTCTGTGGGCCCTATCGCACAGTGATCTGCCGGTATACGAAAGAGAGGAGAAAAAAAAATAAATAAAGAAAGAAACGATGAGTGAAGGAAAGAGAGAGGGATTTTTAGATTTGCTTCGAATGCATTCTCTCTTCTTTATATATGAAATGGCCTCTACTTGTACACCAGTGCGTTGACTGTGTGTCGGAACCGCAAGTGGAGTCCCCAAAGAAATTTGCAAGTCCTGGTGAAAGCACCCAGGAGTTGCCGCTGGAGAGAACCATGAAAAATATGCAGTCGTAAGTTGTATATAACAGTGTCTCTTTTACTCTTATTCCCTCATTTTTCTTCTTTTTTTTCTCCTTTTCCTATGTCTTTTTTTTTTTTTTTAAGGGAGGCAGGAGAATTGCGAAAGGCACGCCAAAGCAGGCATTGATCAGCTGAAGAGTTTCAACTGATTTCTATCGTGTTAACTTTATGAAGACAAGTGTAATTCCGTATGAGAGAGGGAATTTTTTCTTTCGGGGGAGAATAAATCGGTAATGAGATGTGAGAGTTTTTGAGAAAGTTTGATAAACAATTTATTTACGAATATTATTGCAAGTGATGTTGTTAATTAAAGAGAAAAAAAAAATATGGAGTTTGTTTAATCTGGATTGGTCATTTTGAGTGATGCAATGAGACAGAGGATCTGGCCCCATTGTTGTAACCAGCAGATGGGAATGGACGTGGGAGTATCAAATGAGGAAAGGAATATACGGTTAGAGAGACAGGGTAAGGTCGCATAAATCGTTGTCGCTCGGATTCCGGGCAGCTTCTCTCCATTGTCCGGTCTCTTGACTGGTCATTTTTTTTTTGCCTCTGGAGCCTCTCTGCATCCATCTTTTGCATACATTTTCAAAAATCTCTCGGTTGTAACGGACAAAGTATTGAGTTTTTTTTTGTCGACAACTGAACGTAATTGTATTTTCACGGATTGAAGGAGCGGTGCAATGTTTTCACTTAGTCTAGGATCGGGATTTTTTTTTTTTTAATATATTGAGGGAGAGAAAGGTCGATTGATTGCTGTAGGTAACCTCTGCATATTTTATAAAGGTGTAAAGGTACGTGTGACACTAGCTGACATCTAGCATCTCTCGTAATTTTCACTTTCCAGTGATATTTTATGAATAAACGAGTCATAAATTATTGTACATTCAGAGAAAATTAAAGTTGGTTTTCAAGATTTTGAAGATGTTGAAATAAGGCTTTTTCAAATATAAACCCTCAATTTTTTCAAAAGCTTTAAATTCAATTTGATACAAAATTAATTTTTCTACGAGGAGATGAAATAGCCGTGCGGGCCAAGCGCAAGTTTAGTGTGCGAAAGGTTCCGAGTTCGAGTCCCGACTTGGGCAGTGAATTAGAATCATTATCCTCAGTATTGAATTTGAGAAAATAATTTTTTTATAAAAATTTTCCTTTCTGTAAAAGAAATATTATTCATACATCAAAGCTATTTTGATATTAATAAAAAAAATATGCACATAATCATCAATCCAACATAAATGCATAAAATATCAAAGAGCCACCATATATCCATGAGAATGAATATAATATTCCGAGTCTAGCTCTCATGAAAATACCAATAGCATAAGGGAGTTGTACGATTTAGAGTACACTTTACACCGTGAGCGGAGGTATAAGCCATAGGTCGTGACGCGCCGTATCTTACATCGGATGTACCGCCAGTGTGGAAACACGGATACGTACCCCCCTCTCATCTTTTACCATAGGCATCTCGCCTCCTGTGTGTTCCAACGCAAAATCCATGTCTCGTACTTTCTACACCTTTCAATATTTCTCTCTACCTTGCTCTATGGTCTCTCGAGGATTTTTTGAAAAAAATTGGCACAAATGGTGATGGGCACTGTGGGAGAGAGAAATCAGCTGAGTGCAACTGCACGTGGGTATCACTCATTCATCCATCGGTGTCATATAAATTTACACTTTTCACATTTAACCTTTATTTCATCTCATTTTCTCCCTTTTTTTTTTTTTTCTTTTACTTTTCTTTTCTCTCTTCTCTGAATAAGAAATCAAGAATCTTAAGTCAGTTTGTTTCGTGACATGAGTATGCTAAAATGCCTCGTGGAATATGTTCCAGGAGAAGAGACATTACCCTGGGTCACGAGGTAAAATATTTTTAACAAATACACTAGTGACTACTCTTTTGTCTCAATTTACTCAGGGTATAAAAAATTAAAAAACCCCGTTTTGCCCCGGCAGTTTCTAAATTACAATAAAAATTAATATTTATAATTTTTTAAACAATTATAAAATAAATAAAAAAATTAACATACCGGAAGTAGATTCAGTAGACTCCTTAATATCCCCAATAATGCTGTTCTGCAGTACATTCTCTTTAGCACTAATGACGTATCTCGGTTTTTGACAAATTGGTAAATGCTGTCCCATGGAGACAGTAACACGAATACTAGCATCAAGTGTACTCTTGAGTCCAGCAGCATCGGCCGCCGTCACGTTCAACTGATGCAACGTTGATCTGGATAATAGACTGGGCCGAGCCACTTGTAACTCACCACTTGTCCGGTCAATTCTAAATACACCCCCTTCATTGCCGCTGATAATACGATAAGAAATCTGACCAAATAATCCAGCATCAGAATCCTTGGCTATGACTTTTAATATTGTTCCTGTTGATGGAGAATCTCCACGAATCGTTGTATTGTACTCGAGGGGATGGAATATTGGACGATTGTCATTAACATCGTTTATTGTTACTCGGACTATTGCTGTTGTGCTGAGTCCACCTGAAAATTAAAACATGAATTTAATCGTCTGATTATATTCTTAAGGTAGTTTCTCGCTTTCTCCATTTTGAAGATTAACATTTAATTGTTTTTTTTAATAAAAGTTCATATCAATACTAACATTTTGACGCAATCCCATGTACATTTACCGTCTAGTTGAATAATAATAGTTAATTACAAAATAAAAATTAATCCTTAAGGAGTACTGTCAGTTTTTGAGTTTTGAGGTTAGAATGAAGATTAAAATCTAGAAAAAATGTTGAAAAATTTGCAAAAATTAATAAAAAAATTGTGACAAACAATTCATCATTTCACTCTATCATGGAATAATGCGAGAATGGTGAAAGATGGAATTGGTTGTACATTTGAATTATTGCATTCAAGCGTATTAGTTAGCTCTGCGGGAGCAGGCGATTTCTCTCCCTGGTGTGTAAGGGCGTGTACACAAGAAAAAGAGGTTCGTGAAAAAATACTCATGTGAAAAAAAAAAATAAATAATATAAATAAATGAAAATAAAGAAGTTAAATTGCATGGTTGATTGGCTTGGAAAAAAATGCCCAGACGAATACTTCTCCATACCCATGGTGATTTATGTTTGTAACTGGCTCAGGGCAAATGTTCGATTGCTCATCTCAATGATCTTTCGGTATGAATTCTTATTAAATAAATACTTTGTAAATTCCATTGTTTCATCAAGTCCTCTTTTCATATATCATGACTTTAAAATTGTCAATATTATCGGAAAATAAATGGAAATTCAGTACATTGTATTTTTTTTTTTTTAACAAAATGGTGCAAATAATGGGATTTATCACGGCTATTTTAAATTTCGTTTGGGATCAATTCCGAGTCATTGTAACGTTATCCCGTAAGGGCAACACTGGAGAATCGAGTGGAGTTTCAAAATACCGCCTTGCAAATACACAACCCAGCGAGACATAAATCATACAGCCTATTACAGAGCTACTACTAGATGTTGCCAGCCTGATAGCCGCACACACCGCACACTCTGCGTTTTACCATTTTCTTATTTTTTTTTTTCGTATCTCTCCACACTCTTTGGTATCTATTTTTACTATCCTGAATTTTTTATTTATTTATTATGTGAACCATTACTTTTAATAATAATATAAACACTACTTCCTATGTTTCTACATAAACATTTCTGTATAAATTATGAGGCTTGTGTACTTAATAATAAAAAAATTTTTTTTTTAATTTTTAAAAGCTTAATTTAAAAGTTTAGAAGGCTTAAAAAGACTCAAAAATTAGAGTTGAGGCATTCAAAAGCTCAAACCCAATTTTTTTCGAAAAAAAAAAAAAAAAAAATCTTCAAAGTCTTAAATTAAGCTTTTATCTCTCTTCACGTGATTTTATGTTGTATTTATAATTAAAGAAAATAAAATTGCATTCCAGAATTAAAAAAAAAAAATACATTTTACACATTTTCCATGTAATGAATATACAGACCTCTATCTGTTGCAATAACTGGTAGCTCCAAGTACGGCGCTACCTCACGATCCAATGGTGATCTCACGCAGATCTCACCGGTGTCACTTCGCACGAAGAGCTGCTCACTGGCTAGTCGGCCAGCTGTCGTCAGAGTATAGTTTACTATCGAGTTGATGCCGCAGTCGGGGTCCGTTGCTTGTACCTATAATATCATTGAGATAATAAATTATTATTTACCTGAATTATCAACATTCAAATTAAAACTATAATAAATTACAATTATTATTTTTTTTTTTTTACAAATTAATTAATAAAATCATTAAAATTTAATTAACAAAGAATGAATTTTTTAAAATATTTTTTACAGCATGTGGAACACCCAACGGGCATTTTTCTTAACCATTTGGGATTGTACCATTCATAATACACACGGTGACTAATTCTCGAGGCGGCTACTCCAACAGAGACAGAGGAATACATCAAGAAAAATGATGATGGACGTTGATTATTCATTCCCCTAATTATTTTTTGCAATTTACCACTTGAAAAAAAAAAAAATATCATCAATCCGTTAATATTTTAATTTTACGTATTCATATCCATTCGCATTTAGACAATTTTATATCTTTGATTAGATGTAAAGAAACTAGTTTTACTCCAAGGATGAAGGAAAAACCGACACGCGAGATAATAAAGGAGGAGTCTGTGGGGCATGATTTAGTGGCGGTTGGTCGAATAACTTTCCCGCCAACACTGTTGCCACCTTGAGAAGATGTATACAGAGAGAGAGAAATGATGAAATAAATAAAAAATGAGTTATGCTGGTGAGTGTGTGTTGATGGGCTTTAAAGGAGTATGTAATGTTAGGTGGAACTTATTAGGAGAGGAGAGTGGGTACTCCACTGGTGCAATGAATCGAGTAATCATGCTAATGAATTACTGTCGCACAGTATCGGTTCAGATCTCGCCTTGGCTAATTCGATGCCCCTTCGGGGCTACCATTGGCTTCTCTGGATTTTAACTGTTGTATATTTTTCTCACTTTGTTTTTTTTTTTAACGTCACAATATCGTTATTTCGACACCTCATTTGGTTGTGATAATTTTATCAAATTTTTGTTCAATTATCAAATAAAGCTTTTTGAAAAATCTAAATTCAAATAAAATTGAGCTTTTTAGATGTTGCAGAAAGATTGATTTGAGCCTCTGAAAGCCTTAATTTGAGAATTTTTAAAGGCTTGTTTCAAATGAGGCTTTAGAAAAACTTAATTTGAGACTTGAAAAGCTTTATTTGAGCTATAATAATGAATCCCAATTTGATACATTCGAAATAAAGCTTTCGAAATTCTCAAACTGATATTTCAAGTCTCAAAATAATTTTTTTAAGACATTGAAAGCCTCAAATCAGGCTTTTTAATCTTTAAATTGAGCATTTTGATATTCTCAAATGGAGATTGAAATAAATATCAATTTACGTACTCTAATAATCTCAAATTGACATTGTAGCTTTGAAAAAAAATTTTTTTTATTGTCCGAGTGAATAAATACTCAGTTACTCCACTGATTTTTGTTGATACTCGTCGAGATACTTAAATAGGAAACAAGATAGGATGGGATTCCGCGGTAAGAATAGTAATAATAGACTCTTCGTCTTGTAACAGCTCAGAATGGCCTGATGTTGATTTTTTTGCTCAAAGGGATGGATAGAGCTGTTGTACTGCCTTCTCAAGTGAGTCAAGAAGCCATCCACGGTATTTCTGGCTCGCCGGTTCAAACTGACAGTCGCGTTCATGCTCCTTTTACTCTACTTCACCTCTCCTTATTTTCCAAGTGAGAGAGAGAGGGATGAAAACCACTCCTCTTTCTCACTCAATACCTTTTTTACACTTCTATTGACTTGAATTTTTTCCCCCCAAGGATTATTAGAATTTTATCTTCGATTGAAAACACTAGTTTATCCAATAAAAACAAAATTCCTTAACAAATTAACAGAATTTTTATTAATTTTTTTTTTTTATTTCAACATCATGACCCGAATTAACAATTTTTCACTCGTAAATGTTTCAAAAATTGTTTATTAATTGGTAATTAATTTTTAAAATTTCCATATTTCAATCTCTCGTGACGTCACAAGGTCTCTTGGAGGGTTAACCAATCACAGGACGTATTTAAGTCAACCTAACTCAATCTGTGGGCGTGTCTCAGCCAATCAGGGACTACGACTCCCCACCCTCGGACACTCGGCCAATGGGAAGCTACCCACTTGACCTTGAGACATCATAACCTCAAAATTGCTCTCAGAAACTATACCAATTTTTAATTAATTATTTTTCATTATTCATTTGTTGAGAAAAATTGCACAATTTTTTTTCAATCAACGGAATATTTTTTTTTCGTTGAATTAATTAAAATTCAATAAGTAAATGTTGTATATTACATTGATGTTGCATCCTACTACTCGTAGGTGAGGAGTGTATCAATGCAGCGTGGGTGAATAAAATACACGAAGGTACATGTATGGCGAAGATGGTGTTTTCATTGGGAAAAATCTTGTATTGACAGTCGATGGAGATAATGGGGGGTGGGGATAATCCGCCCACACACAAAATTAACGAATTAATGTATGTGAGAGGTAGATAATAAAAAAAAATATGGAGGAGGTAACGAGTCCAAGTGTTTGTATATTAGTTGGACTGAAAATGTGGCTGTCATACTTGTGATTTTGCCTCTACCACGAGAGTTAAAATGTTAAAATAGATCTTACAATGAGAGAAGGTAAGAAGATAAGTTGTGGCTCACTGGAGGAAGGAAAGATGGAATGGACAATGCTACCATCCCACTGGACTTCCATAGAGACGTCACTCAATCGTAGACTGGATGTGAAGGATTAACTGTACTTGAATTTTTATTTTTATTTTTCATGTTTCTCTTGATTTTTCCTCTCATCTCTTTTGCACCTCGTCAGCATGTATTGTTTTCATGAAATTTTTTTTTTTATGTCACTTTACTGTGAAAAATAAAAATTTATAAAAATTATTTCAGTCATTTTCAGTAATTATAACAGTCCATTACCCCTTTTAACATGTAATAAACATGTTATTTAAATGAATAAAAATTCTTCTCAATAAAACAACAATTTTTTTCTCCACTCAATTTTAAGGAGAGAAAAATTATGTCCACAGGGAGAAGTTTATAAATAATAGTTTGACCCTTGATCCCAAATTTTTACTTCTTCTTCGATTAAAATTTCTCAAATGGTATTTACAAGAGCGTTAAGGGACATATGCAAGTTAGCCCTTGGGCAATTGCAATGAGATATGGCCGCCAGTTCTCATTAAAATAGTTTAATATATATTTGTCAAGCTATCGCTGCACGAACGCCAAGCCATATCCTGCCGAGAGTTTATATTATTTTATTTTTAATGCGTCATCCGGTTTGATTACATTTTATAGAAATTTTTTTTTTTATCTTCTTCGAGGTGTATATATTTAATTATCCAGCAATCTCATATTGAGTTGGAATATTTTCAAATTATTAAGGTGCAAGGAAATTGGATTTTGATTGAAATTAAATTAGTGGGGCAAAATGGCATAATTATTTTTTTATAGTTTTTATATTTTTTGAAAAGTCTCAAATAATTTTTTTTTTTCTTCTCTCGTCTCAATTAATGCGAAACATATTAATTGAGAAAGTGGAATTTTGTTGCCTCAGCCTTGAAAATTGTTTTCTTTTAAACCAAGACACAAAAATTAAAATGACAGAGGAACAAATAAATACGATCAGACACTAACGAGTACAACGCGCGAGTCCAGATATCTTATTGCTGGAAGCACGCAATCTGTTCCCCATTGGGATGATATCGATCGTACCGATTAATAATCACAGAATCAAGTGTGGATTCTCGTTATACACCTTGTAGGAGATACTTTCACTTTTTTTCAAAAATACTTATTCCTCAACTATTATTGTATTCTACCAATTTTGTCACTTTCTTTTTTTTTTTTTTTGTAAATAAATTAACGATTTTAATAATTAATTTCGTCTGAATAAAAATAAAATTGGTGTTGTTTCATAAAAAATGAATAGTCAAACAGTAGAATAGATTATTTATGATGATTAATTAAAAATCAGTAGTTTCTGAGAGCAATTTTGAGGTTATGATGTCTCAAGGTCACGTGGGTAGCTTCCCATTGGCCGAGTGTCCGAGGGTGGGGAGTCGTAGTCCCTGATTGGCTGAGACACGCCCACAGATTGAGTTAGGTTGACTTAAATACGTCCTGTGATTGGTTAACCCTCCAAGAGACCTTGTGACGTCACGAGCGATTGAAATATGGAAATTTTAAAAATTAATTATCAATTAATAAACAATTTTTGAAACATTTACGAGTGAAAAATTGTTAATTGGGGTCATGATGTTGAAATAAAGAAATTAATAAAAATTCATGCAAATTCCCTAATTGATAAAATTTTTTTCAAAATAATTTTCATTCACATTTTCCCAAGACCGATAGACTACAACTATTTACAATAGAATGGACATGTAATGAAGAGACGACTTGTGTACACGAATGTGAAGCCCAACGACTGAGACTTATCTTGACAGATTACCGCGCAATCCAACGTAATTTGTCGGCGGCTCCTATTGCTCTCTCTCGTGCTGTTGCCTCTCTAGCAACCAATGGTTTCATCTCCTCTTCGTCCTCTTCTTTCTTTCTCCAGTAGTTAATTCTTTCCATGTTCATAAATATCGAGATATCTCGATAACGAGTGATTTTAGAGAAAAATGTCAAGAGACATTTTTTGTAGCTCATTAAATTTCCAACAAAAAATGTCTTTTAACATTTTTATCTAATATCACTCGTAATCGAGATATTTCAATGTTTATGAAAATGTAAAAAATCTAGATTTTTTTTCAAACAAAAAATCGAGAAAATATTGGAATTATTTCAGTTCTAATTGAGGAATCTAATGAAAACCAAGAGTCTTGAATTCGAGTGAAAGCCGGCCCTTAACTGGCAGGTGCTTGAAATTCTCCAGCAATCGCCGGCTCAAGAACTTATACCAACGAATGGAAAAGAAAAAAATTTTGAAGAAGAAAAAAAAAATGAAAGGGAGAAGATACACAAAGAAAGATGGAAAATAACTACACTCGCCTCTTTCTCTCACTCATGGAGAAATTGTATAATACTATCGGGTTGAGCCACTGAATGAGTGTTGTTCTTGTGGACCAGTATTGAAGACGACTTTTGCCGAATTCTTTTGAGTCCTCTCTTCCGAGTTCTTTCTCCTCTCTCTCTCTCTCTGCTTGTACATTTGAGGGCCCTCCTGGTGAGACTTATGCACCGATTACCCGCACCTGTATATGCATCGACACGTCGGTGGATGCCTTCACAATTTTTTAATAGTAAAAGATTTTTTAGATAGAAAATTTTTTTTTTTTTCATTCAAAATTTTTTTTTAAATTCAATTTAAGAAAATTATTTATAAAATTTTTCTCACAGAATATTTCAAAATCTTGCAGAATTAAATACGACCCATTTTACCCCGTTAATTCCTAAATTATTCAGAGAAATGCTTAAAACATTGAGAAATTAAATTTCACCCAGATTTTTCTCATCGCGATAAATATCAAATTATTTCAATATCGAGTAATTTTAGAGGAAAATGTCAAGAGACATTATTTGTAGAGCAGAAAATTTCCTACAAAAAATGTCCCTAAACATTTCCTCCTAAAATCCCTCATTATCAAGATAATTCAATATTTATCACGATGAGAAAAATTTCAATTTTTTCAATAAATAAAAAAATCCAAAAAAAAAGGGTTAAAAGTTTATTTATTTCCCTCGTAAATGAGTTGAAAGTATAACTTTTTCATCCCCATATTTCCGGAGTACGATTAGTTCTAGTCATATACCTACAAAACGTATCCCACAAGACCTCCCCCCCTATTTCTTGTCTCACCGATAATCGTTTGAGTTAATTAGAGTTGGAAGATGTAGGAGAAAAGGGTACGTTAATACGAAAATGCAATGGAGGTGCATGGGAATGGGTTATACCGGTGTGAACGGTTAAAGCTACTGCGGCATGAGGTACTGAGGGGGGGGGGGAGAGAGGAGTGTGGAAAAAACCATTGAGAATAAGGGGGATAAAAAAGAAAAAATCAAGAATATAAGACAAAATGAGAGAGACGAAGAATTGAAAGTGGATGAAGGGAGGAGGAGGCGGCGCTGCAAGTTTGCACGTGCGTGCGATCATCGCGCGCCTCATGCGGGACTCCTCAAACGATTCCTTTCTCGCGCAATTATGAAACCACCTAGGTTGTGATTCGACTCATCTTCTTTTTCAAGTGGTGAGATTTTTCAAAAAAAAGATAAAAATAATTTACAAAAATTGAGAAATTAACGCCCAACACTTCTGATTGAGTCTTACTATTTTGTAAAAATTATTATTATTTTTTTTTCATTTATAAACAAAAATTTAGTAGAAATTAATGTTAATTAATGAAATAGAGAAAAATTAATTATGATACATGTGAATATTCATGATTTGTATATAAAAATTAAAATTTTTTTCCTATAAAAATAAATATCCGTGAGTACCTAGTGCACCTTCATGACGAGATTACACCAGTCCACGTGAAATATAGGTTGATATCGCGATAAATAACGAGGTGCCTTTCGTGGTGATGCCCCGGGCAGCCGCTACCGTTCTCGAAGAAACGCGTGCTCCTCATAGCCCATACCTCCTCTTTTCTCATTCTTTTTTTTTTTTAATTTTTTTTTCCTCATTTTTCGGTGAAATTTACTCACCCAGTTGCATCTCAACCTACGTCATAAGTGTATGCTCTTAACGTATGTATATTATTCTGTCTCGTGAAAAATGCAATATTTGCGTCATTTCTTTTACTGAGAATTTCACTCATTTCCCATTAATTCGGGTAAAAATATATTTATATGTCTGATTTAATGTTAATTGCGGAAATTTTATGTAATTATATCTCTTATTTTATGGGATTGTATAGCCGAGGGAAAAAAAATATTGATTAGGACTTTTTCATTTTAATTTGAAGGGATTAATGTTAAGCTTGATTAGAGATTGTATGAATGCTCAAATTGAGGCTTTTAAAAAGTCTAAATTAAGGCTTTTCAGAAGCTCAATTTGAGTCTCGTTGAAGGCTCAAATTAGGGCTATTCGAAAGTTCAATTTAAAATTGTATAAACGCTCAAGTTAAGACTTTTCAAAAGCTTCAATTGAGGCTTTTCAGAAGCTCAAATTGAGTCTCGTTGAAGGCTCAAATTAAGGCTGTTCGAAAGTTCAATTTGAAATTGTCCAAACGCTCAAATTAAGACTTTTCAAAAGCCTAAATTAAGACTTTTCAGAAGCTCAATTTGAGCCTGTTTAAAAGCCCAAATTAAGGCTTTTAAAAAAGCTCAAATTGAGACTTTTCAAAAGCTCAAATTGAGTCTCGTTGAAGGCTCAAATTAAGACTTTTCAAAAGCCTAAATTAAGGCTTTTCAGAAGCTCAATTTCAGCCTGTTTAAAAGCCCAAATTAAGGCTTTTAAAAAAGCTCAAATTGAGGCTTTTCAAAATTCTTAAATCAAGACTTCTCTAAAATTTTAATTGAGCCTCAAAAAATCTCAAATAAAACTCTCAAAAAATCACAATCTAAGCTTTTACAAAGTCTCAAATTATGAGCTTTTCCCATAATCTTCATCTAAAAATTCAAGAATCTCAATTAAACTATTTCTCTACCTCCCAGATTAGAATACATCCAGTGCACATTGATAAAGCAATGAAAATAAAAAAATCTTTCCAATGATATGAGCTCTTCATAAACCACAAAACATCACCTCGATTGAATTACCTTCCTGGTTTTAAACTCAAACTCAATGCCAACTCGATTCGTCTCGCTCCACAGGTCACGATTCCTTCTTTACCCATTTCTTATCCCCCATAACATGCACCAAACTGGTAATAAATAATAAAAACAGACGAACAAGTGAGATGAGAAAAAATAAATAAAAATAAAAATAAAAATGTAATAAATCCAGAGAGTTATATACACCATTGGCAAAATGCATCTACAACGATAAATAGAATATGCGTACACCTCATTATCGACGGGTGGTCTCAATGTAAACCATCGGGGCTAGAAATAATCAGAAATATACTGAGAAAAGATCATCGATACGATATATATAATTTCAGTGAATTGAGTTTCTCTCCTTCTCTATCATCACTTGGCCAATTTTAAAACCTACAAAATTGTAATGAACTCTCGTTGGTTCATTGACACTCGTTTCAAATACTAAATTTCTTTATTATTGATATACCACCATTTGTTTATGAACAACAGTTAAACCATTGAGAATGACTAATGGCAACTATTAGGACGCTTGAGCGAAAAAAAAAAAAAAAAAAAAAAAATTCAACGGCCTCGTTATGATTCCTTTTGCGGGTATATTAAAGAGAACGAAAAATCATGGCTAACCCATACGTCATCAGATTTTGCCTCGTGTAGATTATTCACATTGGATTCTGCAAGGGATAAAAAATGTTTCTTCAATTTGAAAAATTGTTGTTGAGTGGTGAAAAACATTTTAATCACTTAATAATTGAGCGAATCAAGCTTTTGTGGAGATTGAAAAAAGCTTCAACTCAAGCTTTTTTTTATGTATCAAATTGTATTTTTTTTAAGGCTCGTACGAAATGAGCTTTTCAAAAGCCTGAATTAAGTTTTTTTGAGAATCTTAAATTAGGACTTAAAAAGCTTAATTTAAGACTTTAAAAAAGCTTGATGTGAGTTTTATGAAAGCTTGCATTGAGCTTTTTAAAAAGCCTTATTCTTATAAAAGCTTAAATTGAGATTTTCCATAAAAATTTTTTTTGCCTCTAAATTTACCTGAAATCGAAAAAAAACCGGAAATGTCATTTTACCGGTGTGTGACAGAGCCGAGAAATTAAGATGGAAAGAGAAAAGAAAATTTAATTAATTTAATTAAATATTTAGCGAATGTAATTCGAAGGAGTTTGGTAAGAATAAGAGGGCAAATACAGGCAGTCGGTTGAGGGAAGAGGGGAGGAGGACGATGGGTTGCTGATTCAAGTGGCGTGAAAGGGAAAGGTACGGTTATCGTTAGGTAAGTGCCCTCCTGTGTCGAGATAATGCCGACACCAGGGGCGACAACATCATCCCAAGCGGTGAATCCAACAAACGTAATCCCCAGTATAAGATGCGTCACTGGTTGCTGTGTATAAAAGCAACTGGTGGATTTCATCAGCTGTATTTCATGTAAATATCATTGATTTTTTTCATTTTTTTCTCTCTTTTAATCCAATTTTTTTTTTCACAAGTCACTAATGAATTTTGGATATTTTTCAGTGAATAGTTATTGGAATAGTGGAGCAAATAGTGATGTGTATTCATAAGGTGAATATTAAATGGTGATTGATCGGTTTCAATATAATGAGGGCCGATAATGACCAACACGATGGCAAGAGGACTTTGACAGGCCAAGAAGACCAACAAGATGGCCAAGACAGATAAGAGATGCACTCAGAATACTCAATCGAAAGAACATCTCGTCGTTTAAATAATTCTCGATTAACGTATTTATTTATTTGCTCAATTTTGAATTCTCTCATCATTTCTCCAACTCTAAATATCGACTTGAACGATGAATATTAATATGCTAATTTGGATTTGATTGGATAATGTGAGGGGACAGTTTGAGTATTTTTTTTTTTTATAATTTATATAATAATGAATAAAATTGTTATATTTTTTATTGATTTTGTTTGTCCCTTTCTCATTTTCACTCGTACGATATCATCAACATGTCGTTATTCACACGTCTAATGGAAGGCTAATTACCCCCTTTTCAACACTCACTATTGACACATGAAGATACGATTACATTGCATTCATTAATTCATGCTGGATTATTTGGCCAAATGTGTGTGTGTCTCTGATATACCTGAGGCAAATGAATTCCAGGTATAATGGATTGGTTTACTCGTGAATTTAGGAGTGTTAATAAAAAAGAGGAGAGGAAAAATGAGTGGGGATAAGGGTACATGGAAAGAGTGTTGGTTTATCAAAATGACTATGTTATTTTGATAATATTTTTCAATTATTTTTTTGGGCTTTTGTTATTTTTTAAATTGATAATATTCATGGAGAGATTGAAAAATTTGCAATGAGGCTTTTTTTTCGGAAATTTAAATTCAGGCTTTTATAAAATTTTATTCAGGTTTTTAAAAATCTTCTCAGTTTTTAATTTAAAATTTTTCGAAAAGCTTGATTTGAGCTTTTGGAAGGCTTAAATACTTGATCTCAATTCAAGGCTTTGCGAAAGCTTCATTTTAGTGAGATTGGGAGAGATCAATTTGAGCTTTTTTAAAGCTTTATATACAACTTTTTAAATGTCAATTCAAGGCTTTTTGAAAATTTCAATTCAGGCTTTTATAAAATTTTATTCAGGTTTTTAAAAGTCTTCTCAGTTTTTAATTTAAAATTTTTTGAAAAGCTTGGTTTGAACTTTTGGAAGGCTTAAATACTTGATCTCAATTAAAGGCTTTGTGAAAGCTTTATTTGAGTGAGATTGGGAGAGCTCAATTTGAGCTTTTTTAAAGCCTTATATAAAACTTTCCAAATGTCAATTCAAGGCTTTTCGAAAATTTCAATTCAGGCTTTTATAAAATTCATTTTTGAGCGTCTCAAATTAATGTTTTCAGATCGTAATTTAAGGCTTTTAAAAAGCTCGGTTTGAGTTTTTGAAAGCCTTAAATACTAGATTTCAATTCAAGGCTTTGTGAAAACTTATTGCAAGTGAAATTTGAAGAGCTTAATCTAAGCTTTTTAAAAGCCTTAACATACAATTTCCCAAATATCTCAATCAAGGCTTTCATATCCAAATTAATATTTTTACATCTTAATTCAGGATTTTTAAAAAAAAGCTTAATTTGAGCTTTTCAATCTTTAGAATTGACACAAGTATTGAATTATCCAGATATTCTTAATTGGAAAAAAAAATTTGTTAATGAAAGGTTGTCTGTGAAATTGAACTCGTTACAAAGAGTTAGAGCCAATAATGTATCGTAATATATAGAATAAAAACACACAGATATATAGTAGAATAAGTTGGTAAAAGAGGTTATAAGGAGACGAACGTATGAAAAACTAGAGTTGACATGTTAACGGAGAACAAGAAGTTGACTTTATTGGTCCGTAAACGTGGCAATCTCTTTGGATGCACACACAACTTTTCTCCGCAAACTTGTATTTTATATATATAGATATTTTCTTTATCGTTGAATTTCCTAGGCGACTTTGCGACGTATAGCCTTATTCGATTCAGTTGTAAATCGTATAAGGAGTACAGATTAAAAAAATTTAAAAAAATCACAATAATCTAAAAACATATATACGATGGAGTCTCTCTGTATTGAATCATTTTTTTCTCCACATCTCAAGTGCTTTTTCATTAAATCTCTTCTTTTTTTTTTCACTCAAGTTTCTTCGGTGGAGTGGAAGGACTCGAGGGATATGTTGGCTTATCTTTTTCGGGCGAGACTCGTCTTTGCAACATGACGGATCAGTGCATTAGCCGGCTGATTAGGCCCTTGGAAACCATCTATAAGGTCTCGATTCTTTTGACTTTAGTTCATTAGAGTTTATCTGTTTTTTCTGTATCAATTTTTTTTTTTTTTTGCTAATATCATGACAATGACTTCTAAAACTTTTCAAATAGAAAAGAAAAAAAATGAACATTTTAGTGAATAAATTTTTTTATTGAGAAAAAAAAAAATTTCTCGGTCAAGTGGAAAATTGAAATAAATTGAATATATTTTAGGATCTACGCTTACGATTAATACAATTTTCTCATGTAGTTTCTGAACTATTCAGCCTTGAAATTACACTGAACATCTAAAACGTACAATGATGAAAAAAAATATAATAATAGTAATAATAATAAAAAAAAAAAGAACAATTATCCAGTCATCGTACCAGTAGATTCACTAAAGCGTGAAGAGATAGGCAAGATCATTTAGATACGCCCCCTCTGACAGCGAGAAGAATATTTTCATGACTCGGCAGTAAATATTCTACACTTTGGTGGTAAAAATAGAGGTACAAAAGAAATTTTGGAAAAACTAGAAATATATTGTCTCGTATAATTATGAGAGAGTGAGAGAGAGAGAGACTTGTCGTGGTTTTTTGTTATTATGAGAATGCAAAAATTTTTTTTATTGAATAACTTATGGGAAGTTTCAATAAGCCAACAACATGCGGACAACTCGATAAAAGTGCAGCGTCATGTTTGTTCATTATGGAATCGATCCATTGATTTTAAATGTTGAAGATCGATGGGAGAGAGCCAAAATGCATCGGGTAGCTTCTCTATATTTGCCATCATCATTGTTTATCAATTTTTTTAATTGAAGAAAATTTTTTGTTGTGGCAAAATGAATTATTTTTTTTTTCATTTCTAATTTCTGAAGAAAAAAAAAAAAATTTTTAATGAAAAAAAAAAAAAAAAAATTTCTCCCCCCAGGTGTCATTAATCCCACATACTTGACTAATTCTCCCATTGTCAATAACCAATTATCACCATGATGTGTTTAAAAAAAAAAAATTCCAAACGACCCTCATCGACATCTGTCATCGTTTCTACATAATAACTTGTATCCCAATGGTGGGATCCCCATCATCATCCTCACTTGATGACGTCTTGAATCGAAGAGAGGTCGTTTCTCCCACACGCAAAATTTTTTGGGTAAGATTAACACTGGCACAATAACAAAACAACGTCAGAATGAAAGAAAAAAATTGGGGGGGGGGGGGGGGGAGAGGTGAGGATGAGATAAAGAAGGATAGAAGGTAGTACCAGAGGCTGTCGCCTCAGTCGAAACATTCTCCAGCTCAGGGCGTGCATTAAATATGATATATGCTTATTGAATTTGTAAGTAGAACGCTGAATGGAGAGGGGGGGGGACTCATCTCTCTCTCTCTCTCTCTCTCTCTCACACTTGAGTTAAAAACTGGCCACGAGAATTCGGATGAATGTGTATTGGTATGTATTTATATCTCTCTCTTTCGTTCATTTTCATTGCCCCCAGAGTTTACAAAATTTTTTTTTTTTTATCATCATGTTACGACGTGACATTTGTGGGTATGGTAGCTATACAGTGGTAAACCGTGCATAATTACGAGGAATTTAAAAGGGGATTATCCTACTTCGTTCGTGGATAAAATCATACAGAATTCGTTCAGTTTGTGTGTTTGTATATTTTACAATTTTTTTTTTCTTGAAATTATTATTATTTTTTTTTAAATCTGAGAAAAAAAAAATATTATTGAAAATTAAATATAATTGAGAGAATGAAATATCTTTGAATATTATTTGGGAATAAAATATGAGAGAGAAAAAAAAAAAATTTTTATCCCTACATGTGAAGTTACCAATACACTTTTTTTTTTTTATCATCAACAAGTTGTACATCGAAATGGAATCCAGTTTGTGGTACAATAAAACCAAAACAATTCGTACGATTGACAAATTGAGTCAGTGGGTATGGGCCACGCGCATATACGTCATTCCATTAAAATTGAGAAACAATTGATTAACTCTTTAGGATTTTTTTGTTGAAAAAATAAAAAATAAAAAATTGTATTTCTTTAATTTTTAACATAACGTCTGCATCCCCATTCGATTATAAATACTTCTCCCCCTCCCTCCCTCCCCCCCCCCCCCTATTCCTATACTTATTTAAAGAGCGGTACATAAATGCTCGACTGAATTATCGTTGACCTCTCCAACCAACAACACCAGGCACACACAATCCTCTTTTTTTTTTTTTTTCTACATTTTTGTGTTCTCGTATTCTCCGTTTCTTTCTCCTTTTTTTTTTTTTTTTTTTTGTAATTTTGTTTCTTCTGGCCCTTGGGATATACCGACAGTGCTGCACCGCATAAATTAATTTCTGTATTACAAAGGCACGAGGTAAATAAGTATTTTATAGCTTTCAGCGGCATTTTTTAAATTGCTGAAATAATCAATTTTTTTTAGGTGTCATTAAATACTGAATTATCACGATAATGAGTGATTTTAGGGAAAAATGTTGAGAGATATTTTTTGTTGATGGGAAAATTTTGGATAAAAAATGTCTCTTGACATTTTTCTCTAAAATCACTCATTAACTGATATAATTAAACAATTAATAGTAAAGTTGAATTAAGATAAAACATTCTTTTAAAATAAAATTTTCCCGAGACAATTTAATGTTTTTTTACCTAATTATTCACAGGAAATATTAACATGAATACCTAGAGTACACGATATATTCAGTTTGTTTTGTTTAACCGAGCTAATCGATTTTAACCGGTCAAAAGCGTGCCCCAGTCCTCCATCTAATTGGTAATTAAGCTTGCAACTTTACTGCCCTCTCTTTATTTTCAAATACCCAAGCTATTTAATGATAAAACAGTGAACATATAGAGAAACTTGGTCTCGTGAGTTTAAAAAATTCTTTATCCACCTCTTTTATCCTATTATTCTCAAATATATATTTTTTTTTTTAAAACAAACAATTTCCTTGTTCTCTGGTGAGGTGAAGAGCGTATGCGGCAACTGCATGGTAAATCAGGCCACTGTATATACTGCAACTCGCGTGAATACGAGTGCAAAGATGGCAGTCACGCTGCAGTGCTCGTTTTATTATACATAGCGAGGGCTGGTATCTCCTTTTTTTTATTTTTTTTCTCGAAGAATTCAATACCATTGTCTAAGACAACTCTTGTTTAGTAGATAAATAAATAAAAAAATACTAATTTCAATAATTCTTGAATAATTGTAAAGTAGCGAGATTTTTTAAAAACCCCGTTTTGCCCCAGTATTTATTTTTTTTTAATTATAAACTTTTTATTTCATAAAATGAATATGTATTAGATAATTTATGATAATTAATTAAAAATCAGTAGTTTCTGAGAGCAATTTTGAGGTTATGACGTCACAAGGTCACTTGGGTAGCTTCCCATTGGCCGAGTGTACGAGGGTGGGGAGTCGTAGTCCATGATTGGCTGAGACACGCCCACAGGATAGGTTAGGTTGACTTAAATACGTCCTGTGATTGGTCCAGCCTCCAAGAGACCTTGTGACGTCACGAGGGATTGAAATATGGAAATTTTAAAAATTAATTACCAATTAATAAACAATTTTTGAACCATTTTCGAGTGAAAAATTGTTAATTGGGGTCATGAATGTTGAAATAAAAAAAAATTAATAAAAATTCATGCAAATTCCGCTATTACCGGGGTAAAACGGGATATTATGAATAAAAATATTTCTGAAAAATACATCAACATCGGAGACACGTACCATGAGGTCTTAGAGTGTATATACTGGAGATAGTGTGGGAGCATACCCGTGATCTGACTACATCTCTTATGCCCACCATATATCAAGCGGTCTCGTAACCGAGAGGTCCTTTTTTCTCAGGAAACGTACCCAAGACGTCTTTCACCCTTCTCAAGTCACTGTAATGACGTTGTAGCAAAACGTGCAGTAGATATACCCAAAGTAAAAACGATGCATCTACTTTATATCTCAGTTAAATTAAATAATTCAATTATTTAAAAAATTCTATTCACGACAATAATAAATCAAATAAATTTATAAAAATATTTTACAATTAAAATCGAGTGATTTCCGATAATATCATTATTACATTTTTTTTTCTCATTGATTATATTGCACAATTTATTTATGAAATGACCTCGTGCAACAGGTGTGCGGCACGCTGTCTAGCTCGCCTACAGTCACTGCGACATGTTGTGAAAATTTATCTGTTATTCTGATAGATAAAAATTATATATCATTATTTTTTTTTTAATCTTTAAAATTCTCAAACTATTTATCGATGCGTAGGATTAAGCATATTTAATCAATCACGCAATTAAATTATTTAATATTATTATTATTATTTATTCATCTCTTTGATTTAATTTTAAATGAATAAATTTTTAAAAAAATGGTCAAAGTGAAAATTCAAAGAAAACATAAAATCAATTATCATTTCCGTATATTTCACAAACTTGTCAATATACGTATAGACATATAAAATTATGCAATCTCAGAGAAAGGCGAAAGGAGTGAAAATATATATGCATTGCGTATTTGAATTGGAGAGTTTATAAAAGATCACACAGAGGGTGGTGGGGAGGGGGGGGGGGTAAGAGAGAAGGTTTTTCAGGCCCGACTGCGGTATAAATTCTCCGTAATTAGCGTATGCACATGCAAGCAACGACCACCTTCACCCATAGATTGACAGCATCGATATCAGAGGCTGGTAACCGACGGTTTGGTTGTACCATGTACGTATGCCACCCTCAATTCGACACAACACGACAGGACTTTCTTCGTATAATCCTATCCGGTGAAATCACACTGAACCTCTTTTATTTCATCCTTTCTCCTTTTCCATTAACTTGAGTAATTTTTTTTCTTATTTTTTTCCATCATCATTACTCGTGAGAAACAACAATATTGTGTAAACAAACACAATTATTTATTTTGTAATAATTATTTTCCCATACAACTGTGAAAATATTTTTGTGGATGAAAGTGAGAAAAACCCCTGAGAAATGGAAATAAAAAAAAAAAAAAAAATGACACAAAATTATGGGATAAAGACAGAAAATATTACAGCAGGAGATGTTATTTGTCATTAAAGCAGAGGGACAATTTAAAACCTATTACTATTACTCACGTGTACAGTATATTGCCTTGGGCCTCGTGTATGTACCGCGGAATTATTTTTATCATCATTGCGTGACCAAAGGGTGACATGCACGCTATACATTTTTTTTTCATCATTCGAGTGAACGGGGGAAAGGAAAAAAAAAACAAACATGGCGACAAGGTTTTTCCATTCAAATTAAAGGTCAATGGGACATTTTGTTGGTCAATTACTACTGTTTGGAAATGAGCATTGGGGAGTATGTAACAATGCCACGATTTAATCGCACTCGGGCACAAAAGAATCATTCAATATATGCGGGGTTTTTTTTTTTTTAAACAGTTTTTCTTTTTTATTTCACTGCTTCAACTGTCGGCATCCCTTCTCTCACTGGTACGTCAATTCAATTTGAAAGATACCAAGCGAAACGCCATCGTAACTGTAAGATGACGTTTGCGCTTCTCGCCCCGGCTTGTCGTATCCTATTACCAGTCAACGAAATACCCATACCCGAAACACTGTGGCTGGTATCGATGGTGTTGGGCTCAATATTGTATTTTTTCATTGGGATGCTTTCAGAGATTAAAAGCTCGATTTATCAATTTTGAGGTTTTAATATGACATTTTTTTTTGAAAATCTTACTTCAAGCTTTCAGGCTTTTGAAATCTCAATTTGAGATTTTTTTTTAAGATTTATGTGAACTTTTTAATCCTCAAATTGAGAGTATTTATTAATTACAATTTGAGGCATTCGAAAAAGCTTGAGCTTTTAAGCTTTTTAATCTTGAGATTAAGCTTTTTGAAATTATCAAATTAAGACTGTAAGTCTCAAAACAAGTTTAAATTTTCGATCATCTTCAAATGAGGCTTTTCAACAATCTCAAATCAGGCTTTGAAGCTTTTGGAATATCAAATTCAGCTTTTATGGTCTTAATTTGAGATTATTATTCATCTTAAAAGCTCAATTTGAGCTTTTTAATCCTCAAATTTAGGTTTTTAAGATTCTCAATTTTAGAGTATTATTAATTACAATTTGAGACATTTGGAAAACTTAAGCTTTCAAGCTTTTTAATCTTGAGATTAAGCTTTTTGAAACTCTAAAATTAAGACTGTAAGTCTCAAAACAAGTTTAAATTTTTGAACATCTTCAAATGAGGCTTTTCAACAATCTCAAATGAAGATTTGAAGCTTTTAAAATATCAAATTCAGCTTTTATGGTCTTAATTTGAGATTATTATTCATCTTAAAAGCTCAATTTAAGCTTTTTAATCCTCAAATTGCGGTTTTTAAGATTCTCAATTTTAGAGTATTATTACAATTTGAGACATCTGAAAAGCTTGAGCTTTTAAGCATTTTAATCTGAAGATTAAGCTTTTTGAAAGTGTCAAATTAAGACTGTAAGTCTTAAAAGAATCTTAATTCAAGCTTTTATCAAATTTACTTTAATTTTTTGAAACTCTCAAATTGAGCTCATCAGGTCTTAATTTGAGGCTTTCAAAAAGCTCAATTTGAACATTTTTAAGCCTTTAAACTTGAATTCAAGATTTTTAAAAAGCTTATTTCAAATGAGTCTTAAAAAAAATCATAATCTGATAAATTTCAAGAGCCTAATCTGAGCTTTTTTCATCTTCAAATTTAATTTTTCTTAAGAAGCTCAAAGATATTAATCTCAAATTGAAATTTCAAGTCTCAAAACAACTTTTACTCTCACTTCAGCACAATGTCCTATTTATTACAATTAATTTAACATTCTTAATTGATTTAAAAGATTTCACATTGTAGCAAACTCGATTGCCCATTTTCAACAACAACTAATTGGTGGAAAATCAGTAAATGACTAGTACAGATGGAATGATTCTTATAAACGTCAGATAACTCGGATTGTGGCTACAGACACTTCCATTACGACTTGTTCTTCAAACTTGTTATTTATTTTTTTTACTGTCTCTAGACATCAAGATTTTCTTGCTACTCAGATCATCAAAGCAGTCAACTACAAGGATGGAATTATCTGAAAGAGACTTGATTTTCCCAGAGAAAAACAATTTTCTCAAGAATAATTTCCTCGATTCAAAAAAAAAAAAAAAAATCACTTCATCTTCAAATACAATAGATCTCAATATTTACTAACAATATCCCCCGAAAATCTATGAGTGACAGTAAACTGTATAAAAATAAAAATAAAAAATACACTCTTGTGATTCTCTCCAGAGCGAGAGGCGTGGGTCGTAGCCGGGGGACATAAACTCATTGTTAAAACCCCCTTTCAATATAAATATTCAGTAGTTGTGGAGTTTATACGCTATACAAAAGGCGTACATATCAGAACGATGAAAAAAAGAAAAAAAAAATTGATAATTTTTCTTTTTCATCTCCAAAATTTCTTTTGTTCTTAGTTTATTCATCGAAGATAACTGTTTCAATATTCAGTTGAGAAAAAGTAAATTAATGAGGATGTAAAAGTGAATTTATTCCACCCCTCAAAAGTATTATTTCTTCTCAAATACTTATACTTTGATTTTTTATTTTTTTATTTTTCAAATAATTGCAAAGTTATCGGCTCGCTGTTCCTCTATCTGGTGCAGAGAAGTCCTTTCGATGAGTAGAATGTGGTGAGAGACGAGTGCAAGCAGAGGCCCGACCGTAAATACGTTGGAATGCAGACACGGCGCGCGCGGTTGTCCATGGAAGAGAGGCAGCCAGCGGGTTTGCCCTCTTCTCATGTAGTGAGGATGGGTAAAATAAGCGTGTGGACGAATGAAAGAAAAAGAGGGAGATAGAAAATACTAGGTCGATGCCCACTGCATTCAAGTATACATTATTTCAGATTCTTTGTATTATATTATTTTAGGAGAAAATTGCGAGAGAAAATTAATTTTTTTTTTTTGGTAAATTGTAAAGATTAATCTTTTTTTGTGTTTTTAGTCATTAGAAATTATTTATTCATTTATAAAACAATAGTGTAATCTCTCCAAAAAAAAAAAACAAAAATTGATATGCTGGTATATTTTGTAATAAATAAATTTTTTGAAATAAGGGGACGTGGATCAACCAAGCGTTTAACATAAATATTGCTCGAAAATATTTCGACATGCCTTGCGGCTGATCTGCTGACACGACGTTAATTGAAAGCCCGGGTCTCTGGTGTATACCTCTTACCAACGTAAAACCAGGTGGGGATGAAATAAAAAAGCTAATTGAAAAAAAGTGTGGAATTGAATGAATGATGATGGATAATAAAATAGAAAAAAATGTTTTTATTGTAAATTTTTTCGTGATTATTGAAGGAACAAAGAAAGTAAGAGAATTAGAAATGAATAAAGAGGCCGAGAGTTGTCTCTTTTCTCTTATGAAAGGACCAAGAGACCGCTGGGGGGGGTTTACGATGAGAGAACGTAAACACGATACTCGGTCTGCTAACTGACTACCTAGCTACCGTTGTCTCTTATTGTGTTTATTTCCTTTACAGAGGACAAATGAAAGTCAGAATAAATGATTGAGACCAAATTATTCAAATTATCTTTGAGATGGATCTCAGTGATGTAAATATGCATCTGATTATTGGTATACAGTAGCAAATACCTTTGGAGTAGAACTAATGAGTATTTCCCTTGTTAGATTAATTCTTTTAGTCTCTTACCTGAAACAAAAAAAAAAAATTATTAAATTTTTTCAACAGCTGTGGGTGTTTGAAAATAAATGCAATAGTTAATTCGAGGAGGGAAAATATTGGGGGCTCGAGTGGCTTGAATGGTGACATGACAGAGAAGATGAGGAGTTAAAGGAGGTAAAGAGGTGAGGCCCAATGGCGCCACACAATCTTGGGACACCCCCCGTTGAGTATTATTACGCGTTTAACTAATTTCCTTGTCTCGTAAAGTACGAAAAGAGTCTTTTGGTCGATCTTAATAATATTTCATCTCATCCATCATTCTTCAATTTTTTTTTTTATCTCTGCAATTGTTGTTTTAAAGAGCTGATATCATCTTTATCGTCAGCTTTTTTTGGTTTTCATGGAGGAATTAAAAATAGAATTGAAAGTGTTAAAAAAAAATATACACCTCATTGGAGAGACGTATTTGGTCTAGTGGTTAGCGTGCTGGCCCCCATGAACAAAGCGTCTCATGAGCGAGGGTTCGAGTCCCAGTGATGGAAAAATTTTTCATCGTCGGAAAACAAATTCATAGCTTGTGGAGTTGGTTATAAGTTAGCTAGAGTAAAGTGCGGGTACGGAATTAGGCTGGGGTACCGCGTAGGTACTGGGGACGGGTCGGTAAAAGACCGCTAAGGTCATACCATCTGGCACCACCCAACTATACACCTTATTGTGTCAGTTGATCCTGATCCACAGAAAAGTTGTCTGAAAATTGAATCACTCCGAGGATCGTATCCAGTTGCGTGAAAAAAAGAGGGGGGGGGAGGGAAGTATATCGACTTGAATTTCCACATGAGAGGGTATACTGTTAAACTCAAGCCAGTCCTCGAGTGTGTGGAAGATGGAGAGGAGGGCTAAATAAATGTTAAAAAAAAATAAACAAGTACGAGAGAATGATAAAGAGAGATGGTGGAAAAAAAAAAAGTTTACGTTACCAGGACCTCAGTAGACAAATGAGCCGCGCGTTCTACATAGATCCTTTTGGCAAGATTGGATCGAATTTCTGGCGTTGTGAGAGAAAAAGAAGCTTTCATGCTTACATACATGCAAATACCAACACCGTAACATCATTCCAGGTTTTAAATCCATGAGAATGAGAAACTCAAAGCGAGGAGTGAGTGAGATGGAGATTGAAAAGTCTGACGATGCGAGAGTGATGAATTGGTGGAGATTCGTTACGGATAGGGAGGTTTAATTCAATATACCGTTATTTTTATTGCCGAAAATTTTCCAGTCATATCATTACAATTTTCTTATTTAACTAATCTCCTGTCAATTTACAAATATTGATTTTATTGTAGATTAGAATGATTCATTTTGTCCCTCATTATGATAATTGATTGAAAATCAGTAGTTTCTGAGAGCAATTTTGAGGTTATGACGTTACAAGGTCACTTGGGTAGCTTCCCATTGGCCGAGTGTCCGAGGGTGGGGAGTCGTAGGCCCTGATTGGCTGAGACACGCCCACAGGTTAAGTTAGGTTGACTTAAATACGTCCTGTGATTGGTTAACCCTCCAAGAGACCTTGTGACGTCACGAGGGATTGAAATATGGAATTTTTAAAAATTAATTACCAATTAATAAACAATTTTTGAAACATTTTTGAGTGAAAAATTGTCAATTGGAGTCATGATATTGAAATAAAAAAATTAATAAAAATTCATGAAAATTCTCTATTCTTGTGTGTTAGATATTTGAGGAAATTGTAAGAAGAAATAAATTTTTTGAAAGAATATAACCTAGAATTACTTCTAACAATTGATACACAATCCTCTGGAATGTACACGAAACGCCATCACAGCTGTTACAGTCGAAACAGTAGATTGAAAATATTTCCGTAACTCGAGACTCTGAGAAACCCGGATATTTTCTTAGAAATCCGTTACTCTGTTATTATTAATTTATAATAAAAAATTGATTCAGAAAAAAATTTATCCTTCAGATTTGTGTTTTCATCAACACATTAAATATGAAAATTGTCACAGAGGAAAAAGCCTAAATATTTTACAAGAGCTCTAATTTTCTAGTCTAACAAAATGAAAGAAAATGTTAACGGAATGAGGAAGTAGTTGTGTTGTTTACTCGTGAGAATGCCCAATGGACAATGGCGAGTAATGCAATCCCTCTGCAACCGTTACAAAAATACCTACAAAATATAAAAATAATAGAGTAAAAAAAAAAATATTGAAAATTACTGGTGGAAAGAAAAAAATCATTTTCCTCAACTCTATTATTCTTTTTTTCATTTTTCAACCTACACACATAGAGAATATCTGATAAATGTGCTACCATAAATACGACATCTCTAAGTCTGGTTCGGTTGGGCTCTCTTTTGCAGATGCAAATGAGACAACTTGCGAGGAGTTTAACCATCCGTACCACCAGAGAAGTCGCTCTTGTGCGATCTCCATCCCAGGTGAATCGCGTGATGTACTCTCGTATAACGAGTCCATACAATGAAGTTTGTTAGAGCTGGACTCGAAAATTGGAGGTTTTAATGAATTCCGAGAGAAGTAAAATTCAAATTATTATTTTTTCTAAATTTTTGTAAATAAAAAATCCGATAAAATTCTAATAAATTCTATTGCACATTGTAATAAACAGAAAAATACTTGTTTCAGTAGAATAAAAAATTGTAAATTATTAATAAACAATTTTTTTAAAATAAATAATTTAAAAAAAAAAGATAATAATTCATCGAATTTTATTCTGGTATATACGAGAATCCATGAAAATAAGCAACAGATTGCGCCCCATTGCGAAAAACGATCCGTTAAAGACACGCGATGGATATCAAGATATACCCCTGGTACTCTTAACGATGAATTTTATTGTTCCAAATAACATCTTAATTATTGTATTAAAATTATACGATTTCCCCGAAAATCAAGTTTCTGGAAGATATCAAATTTTTGAGGGATTTAAGGTATTTCATTATATGATAATTGCGGGTATCAGATGTAAGAGAAGAATTGTCATTTTAAAAAACCCATTTTGCCCCAGTGAATTATAATAATAGCAAAATGGTTATTTTTTTTTTTCTTTTTTAAATTAAACAAAATGAAATAATTTTCATGTCATTAAAAAAAAAGAGATAATTTTAATGGATTTATTGTATAAAAGGTACATCAATTGTGAAATTAGCATATGATAATGGTTAAAATCAATTAGTTAAAATAGGATAAATAAATGGATGGAGGGATGGGAATAAAGAGGCTATACCATTAAAAGTACATTCACATACTAATATAAAACCCCCTCATCCTTGTCATTCTCACTGTATTATGGAGACCAGTTAGAACCCCTGGACCAAAACTCAATTCTATTTTTCTTATCGCACCATTAATCAGTTTCGGCCATTAGAAAGTGTAATAAATCCGTGAAGAGCCGTAAATATTTTGGGAAAAAAACATGGTTTCTACGTCAAAAAAACTTGTTTTATTTTTTTTTTTGTCGAGAAGAAGTGGATTTTTTTTTTCTTTTATATCTGAGATGGAATTTTTTTTTAACTATCTATTATTATAAATAAATGGACAGAGTCACGTACCTCTGCGGCAAAAGATACGGTTGAGAAAATGGAATAAGTGCATTGAGTTGAAAAAAAAAAAAACTTAAAAGTTTAAATGCGATCATCCAAATCGTGGTTATCCTCATTTCAATGTAAAATTTAAGTTTTTATTGTGGATAATATTTTTAAAAAGTGATTATGAATTAATTAATTATCCTCAAATATTGCAATTTTTAATTAATTATGAATTTTTTTTCATCAGTAGAAAAAATTTTAAAAAAAGGTATAGATGACAGAAAGTAATATTCCACTCCTATACCACAGTTTATAATTATTATGATGGCGGGCACTTAACAGCGCACATTGGCCATGATGGTAAATTCTCCCCTCTATATTTTTTTTCATACTTCCCTCCTCGAATGCTTAACCAATGGTGGGGTATATCCAACGGTTAGCATCATAGTATATTCAACTTGTGTATTATACAGTATATACCTCCATCCTCACCGTACATCCAATAAAATTGCCGACAATTTTCGGTTACGCGTGATCTCATTAACTTTCGTTCCCTCCCCCTCTACCTCCCCCCACCCTATTTTTCCTCAAATATTAAACCACCGAATGCTCATGAGTATGAATATAAAAAAAAAATTGTCAAATATTTAAAAATCCAAGAAGGAAAGAGAGAAAGAAGGGGATCTCTTAAAAACCAATGGATCTTGTCGCAAATTGCGCTCATCTGGATTGTGAACACATCAGAGAGTTCATAAAGACTCATAAAAGCCATCAAGGCATTTCCCTCACGAGTCCCAAGTATTTTACGTATATCTTCGGGTGAGTTCATCCCCGCCTACTTGAATTCTCACTTTGGAGAGTGGAATTCGTATTTCTCCGACGGCGACATAATTTGGGGGGAAAAAAATGAAAAAATTGGATTTAGAAAAAAGTAGGAAATTTTATGGAAATATTAGAGATGATTAATTGAAAATCAGTAGTTTCTGAGATCAATTTTGAGGTTATGACGTTACAAGGTCACATGGGTAGCTTCCCATTGGCCGAGTGTCCGAGGGTGGGGAGTCGTAGTCCCTGATTGGCTGAGACACGCTTCAAGTCGCTATACTTCCCTCCCCCCCCCCCCCCTCTTTTTTTCACGCAACTGGATACGATCCTCGGAGTGATTCAATTTTCAGACAATTTTTCTGTGGATCAGGATCAACTGACACAATAAGGTGTATAGTTGGGTGGTGCCAGATGGTATGACCTTAGCGGTCTTTTACCGACCCGTCCCCAGTACCTACGCGGTACCCCAGCCTAATTCCGTACCCGCACTTTACTCTAGCTAACTTATAACCAACTCCACAAGCTATGAATTTGTTTTCCGACGATGAAAAATTTTTCCATCACTGGGACTCGAACCCTCGCTCATGAGACGCTTTGTTCATGGGGGCCAGCACGCTAACCACTAGACCAAATACGTCTCTCCAATGAGGTGTATATTTTTTTTTAACACTTTCAATTCTATTTTTAATTCCTCCATGAAAACCAAAAAAAGCTGACGAAAAAAAAAAAAAATTCAAGTGATAATGAAAAATGGAGGAGAATGAACTAAAGTCGTAACAAATTCTGATTTAATACGTCAGAATGGTCAGAAGGGTGAACTCAAGTTGAGATAAGAGAGTTGGATTGGCATATAACAAGTAACGATACAGATATACTCAGGGGGTTTCTTGTGCGCAGCAGCACAACACATCGCGTATACGAGTGATCCACGTTTATCCCTACTCTCAGTTTTTTATTTTTTTCATACAGACAGGGATGAGGGGCGGTATGGGGAGGGGGAGATTCCTTTTTTTTTTCCCTCCATTTACTGTGTATGTACGGAGTATACTCACGTCTTGCTCGATCCCGGCAGCGTAAAGATGGTCGTGCGAGATAGCCATGGACGGCCGGATAGACCACGAATATACGTTGAATATATGTGAAATTGTTTTTTTTTTAGTGATGATGATGTGAAAAATAATTTTATTTATCGTGGTTATTTCAATTAGTTGCAAAGATGTTTATTAGCAAAAAATTAAATTTCTTAAAATCACCCATTCTGCCCCAGCAATTCATAAATAATTTTTTTTTTTTGTTGAATTGAAAAAGAAAAAAAAATTTTTCACGATTTTTCTCATTTTTTTAAAAGAGCCAGATGTAAAAAAAAAAAACACAATTCTCCGACAAAAGATGGAGGATTGGTTGATTGTTTTGCGTTAAACCGCAGAGGCAATTGGAGAGCGCGAAGAACAAGGGGTCCGGTGCGGGAGAACGAAAATGTAGAAAGATGATGATCGTTTAAAGAAATAAGAAGTAAAGATGTACTGGTATGGCTCCCAAGGTACATTATCATCGTTGAATCAAGGAATTTAATCGCTCTCTCGGTGCACCACTAATTTTCCTGTCGTAAATGGACGACACCAGAGGGTTTTGTAATAAACCCAAACGGAAAGAATTATTTTTTTTATGAGAAATTCTCAGGGGAATTTTTTTTTTTTGTTGTTGTAGACAGACCGGAAATGAGTTGGAATGGGTGAGAAAGGAGGGAAAAAAAAAAAAAAATTATAAAAAAAAATTTTTAGTCCTCGGAATAAGAAAATAATTCAAATTTCCCTCATTTATGTTTATATATAAACCACCTCGGTCAATGTAAATTGATCAGAGGTACTTTCATTAATTAGTCGACCAGACAGAAGAGAGGTGGGAATGGTAATATTGTGTGTTTTGTTTTATTTCCACCTTGGGCGACTCGATCGACGCCGTTCTCCTTATTCTTAAGGCGTTACATGTCGCCGCAATGATATCTGAGACAGTGGATTAAATTTCTATCCACTTTCAATCATTTTTTTTTTTTTATTCATTCAATTAAACTGAGAATTACCCATTTTTTTAAAAATCAATTTATTTGATTTTTCGTGATAATAAATAATTTTTAATTTAAATTAATTCAATTGTTTAATATTAAATTATGATAATAAAATTTTCATGTTTATCAAAAACTCTATTATTACAAGAATTGAACTATTAAGAATTCTAGTAAACCGTCTCTACTCATTTTCAAACCCCATCAAATTGAGTTATAGCAAAAGGTCAATGGGGAGGTGCATTACGTGGGTATAGTTTTAACTCGTAACAAAAACTTGTCTATTACTTCAATCACGAGGATAGATCAATTTATCTGTGTATAACACAATTTTCTCATAAAAGTGTTAAAACGATAATAACAAAAAATAAAAAAAATTACGCCATTTTGTCGTTAAGAGGAGATGATAAAATTGATAAAAACTCAATTGAGACACGATCAGGCAATATAATATCCAATGGTTAATTAAATAAGTGAAAATATTTTTTAAATGGAAATGATGAGAAAAAAAATAAAGATTGAATCGTTGGAATAAAAAAGAAAAAAAATATGTCAAACGTCGAAAAATGTCCACGTGGGCGGATTATTTACGTCCATTTGTTTTTCCACCTTTCTCGTTTCCCTCTGCAACTTTCTCACCATGCGTGTATCCCCTCCCCCTCCTTCTCATGGATAACACGACCAAGAGGGACTGATTACGACTTGGCAAATTAATTCTGCACTGTCTTGGCATCGCCACATTGCCGATCGATCTATCAAGTTGAAAAGAAAAAAAAATGAGGAAACTAACGGAGAGGGACGGAACGATAATTCTTGAGGTTGTAGCGGGGGAATTTGCATAAATTTTTATCAATTTTTTTTATTTCAAGTTCATGACCCCAATTAACAATTTTTCACTCGTAAATGTTTCAAAAATTGTTTATTAATTGGTAATTAATTTTTAAAAATTTCCATATTTCATTCCCTCGTGACGTCACAAGGTCTCTTGGAGGGTTAACCAATCACAGGACGTATTTAAGTCAACCTAACTCAATCTGTGGGCGTGTCTCAGCCAATCAGGGACTACGACTCCCCACCCTCGGAAGCTACCCAAGTGACCTTGTAACGTCATAACCTCAAAATTGCTCTAATTTTTCATTTTTTTTTATAATTAAAAAAAAAAAATTGTTTCAGTAATAATGAAGTAATTAAAAATTTGAGATTAATGTCTGGAGAAACTCGATCGTCCCCTATACTGGGCTTAACCCCAGACACAATACTTGATGCCAAGCAACGGCGGCGACGGCAGTGCAACGGAATTGTGGAATTGGAGACCTGCATCAGTCGCGTGTGTGGCTGTTGCAGCTACTTGAAGAGAATGAGAGAGGACAAAAGGGGGGAAAAATAAAAAATAAAAATACTTTAGCCAATAAGAATCTTTATCCGTGTTTGGCTCCCGGTGTTTTCTGCCACTGGTGGGTCTGTCTCAAGATTACAAACAGCTTTCTTCGCGCTCAGTCTCGCTCATGCACTAATTAACATTTACATTAATTAAAGTAAATAACATTGAATCATTGAGGGAGGAGATTTTGATTTTTGGTACTGGTCCTAGGTAATTTCCAATCATTTTTTTTTTCACAATTTTACTGAAAAAATTTCTCCAAAATTATCAAAAATAAAAATATGAGATACCTATTTTTTTATATCAATAAATAATGAAAAATGTACGAATTACAGTCAATTCAAAAAACTGAAATTATGACGTCACAAGGTTTTACTTATTCAATCATTTTATCAAAATAAAAAAATACGTGTCCCATATTTTCCCTTCAACAATAAAAAAAAAAAAAAAAAACAATTACGATAATCAATTTTTATACCAAATGAGACAAAAAAAAAAATACTCCTCTCACCGGTGAATTAATTTCCATAGGTCTTGTGGCACGACACAGTCAAGAAACAAACAACAGAGCTCATTAGCCTACAGCGTCGCTAATGAAAGCTCGTTACTCGAGCATAGGCACATGCCTATACCAAAAAAAAAAAAAAAAACAAAAAAAGTAAAATAAATAAATAAAACAAATCTTCACATCCTGAAGGAGCAAAATAAATAAATAAAAATCTCATCCTCACAAGTTCAACTCTCAAATAAGGTACACGTACGCCCCCATGCAACACTATGGTCACCTATGACTATCAACAAAGTTGGTCATGTGTAGTTTTGCTTGGGTTTTAACGCGGATGAGAGTGCGGCAGCTTTTCTGTCTCTTATCTCGTTTTACTGATCCCCAGTTGGGATACAGGGTGTAAGGGTACACAAGCCACTTGGTTTTTAACCCGTGAAATGCTACGTGACCATTGCAAATTTATATTGTACATCTACCTCAGGCTTTTTTTTTTATTTTTTTTTTTTTTATGTCAATAAATAAATCACTGGCTACATGATTCGAAATTAGTGACTATTTGTGAATTGAATAGGTGGGGGGGGGGGGGGGGGGGAGAGGTTAAATGACGAAAAGTAGTTGACGACCCGTTTTGCCCCAGTGGTTATAAAGATTTAATTGAAATTGGGGTAAAACGAGTTATATTTTTTTAATGTAAAGAGAAAAAAAAAAATTTAATGAATTTTTACCAGAATCGGTTTTTTAAAATGCTCTCATCTTCTTGGAGGGGGGAGAGAGAAAAAACCCGAAAACTCCATAAGATGACGCTTATCGTCGTATTACTCAGCATTATAGAATTGCTTCAACATAATAACCTTTCTTTTTCGTACACTGGAATGCACCATATCAGCTAAATTAAAAGTATAGCCGGGTTGGAAGAGAAAGAGATTGGTGTAAGTGCATTCTACACGCGCACAACTGGTCGAAGAGCTAATCAGTCGGACATAATTGATCTCACTTGTGATCTCGAGATTCGAGAAAGATCGGGAACGTTGGGCTGAGGCTCGAACCAATAATTATTGTTAATACCAGGACCTGAGTAACCGCCTTCCACCTCCCCCTTCTCCTTTCTCAGGGTTCATGTTCACTTGTATATAGTGTAACCAAATACTTCAATACGAAATTTCATGTACCCAAACTCTGCTCTACATTTTTCTCTTTTTTTTAATTAAGAAATTTTTTTTTTTTTTTTTTGTAATTTTGAAGATATCTCGAAAACTAGTAATTTTAGGGGAAAATGTCAAGAGACATTTTTTGTAGCTGATAAAATTTTAAACAAAAAATGTCTCTTGACATTTTTTCTTAAAATCCCTAGTTTTCGAGATAATTAAACATTTTGTTAAAAATTTATTTTATGAAGAAAATTTTTTTTTTTTGTAATTTTGAAGATATCTCGAAAACTAGTAATTTTGAGAGAAAATGTCAACAGACATTTTTTGTAGCTGACAAAATTTTAAACAAAAAATGTCTCTTGACATTTTCTCCAAAAATCCTTAGTTTTCGAGATAATTAAATATTTTGTTAAAAATTTATTTTGTGAAAAAGAAAAAAATTGAAAAATATGAAAAATTGTTGAAAAATTTATAAGGAACAAAAGTATAAAAGTGTAAATAGACTGAAGATTTTCCCCCGAGATTCTCTTCTCGCGGTGTAATGACGCGGGGCGTATCCACCTATAGCCGTAAACTATCGCCAAAGAATTTACGAGGCTAGGTGGGTTAGGTTAGCCTGGGTCAGTGGCTTCACGCTCGCCGCTCTTTTTCCTCTCTATGTATAATTTTACAACCACTCAAGTGAGTGGCTAGCGTTACTCCACGTTTATACGCATCCTCTTTTTATTATTCCTCCCCTCCTACTGATAACTACCGCACATACTCAGTCACTTTGGTGAAAAACCAATGATGATGTTTTCTAGTGAAATTACAAATTTTTGGTTAAAATAGCCCTTTTTCATCCAGATAATGAGAGTAAAATTTGATAAAATTAAAGATAATTTATTCTCATCATCAGAATGAGAAAAATAACTTATTTTTCTCCAATAGAAAATAAAATTCCATTTACAATGATTTCAGTAGTGAATTGGTAAAATAGCTTCCAGCTGAGTTTTCGACGAATATCTCAAAATCTATGATGGATAGTGAAATTTTTATAAGGACCTTATTTGTAGAGTGTAATGAGAGCTACAAAAAAGGTCCTTATAAAAATTTCGCTATCTCTCATAGATTTTGAGATATTCATTGAAACCTGGATCCGAAAAGAAATTGACTTAAACCGTTTTACCAATTCGCCACTGATTTCTCACTAAATTTTCGGTTATAAAATTTAAAAAAAAATTATAATTCACATTTACAAAAAATAAGATTAATTTTTTTTTCACAGTGTTGATCGATATTGGCACCGAAACGAGTCTTTTAAAATCCTGAAAGCGAGTAAAATATATTGCAAAATGAGTCTCAAGATCTCAACGTTAATATTAAATTGGAAAATGACGAAAGTATGGGAGTATATGAGAGCGAGGAATAAGGGATATATATCCAATGAGAAATTTCTCCGCTACCAATCAGCGCCAAGATAATTAAACCAAGTAGAAAAAGACAGGTATATTTGCAGGGAATGAAGGAAAGAGGTGGACGATAGGATCGACACTAGATGGTTATAAGGGAGGTGGAGGGAGGGAGGCGTGGCTCACAATCCAGTGGAATGATGGAAGCTGCGAAGCGGCAAAAACCAAAGAAACACGACGACGCAATATAAAAAAAAAAGAACATATTGATAAAGAAAAAGAAGAAATTAAAATTTACTCGAGATTCAAAAAAAACTATTGATTATTATTTATGAGAATATTTACCTATTTAAAAAAAAAAAATTGACCAATATTTTTTTTTTCTTTTTTTTTTTTGATAAAAATAAATTTCTACTGGGGCAAAACGGGTCTCGGTAAAAAATATTTTCCCATGAAAATTTAAAAAAAAAAAATGAAGGAAAAGTTGATCGGTGTCTTCAAGAGTTGAGTCTTGTATTATACACTACATACCCCTCCCCCCCCCCCTCCCCCACCAGCACCTTTCACCGTGATATATATCTCCCTTTTTCTCGCCTCGTCGCTCACACACCGTGATAAACACTTGTTTAAACTTTGGATACAAATTGTGCGTGTAACTTGCTATAGGATATTAGTCTGACCGATCTAGTTTTCAGAGGCCATGGACTGGAAATTAATTGTGTAAAACCAGTATATTAATACCTATATATACTCTGTAATTAGAAATTGATAGATAGAAATTATTAATGATATTGAATAATAAATTACATCAATAAATTTATCACAAATTATAAATCATAAATTCTCTTCTTAATTGAAGACGAAGAAAAAAAAAAATTTACACTAATTGTTCTTTAGATTGCTGATAAAAAGAATGAACGAGCCAAAAAATAAAGTCATAAAAAAAATAAATAAAAATAAAATAAAATGTCAAAATAGTGACGCATGCGGGTGATGATGTGCGTATAGAACTGTATGGGCTATCGGTTCGCGCGTATTATTTGCCGCAAGAGTGAAAACCGGTCGTCTTGTATGTGTGTATGTGTGTGATGCCAGGGCAAGTCAATTAGGTAAGCCGCCACCACCAGAGATGGGTTATAACAGCCAAGGTGGAATATCGCAGAGTTTGTGAAATGTCTACCACTTTTTCAAAACGGCGCCTGAGATAAAGCAAATGACACACACACACACATACACACAGGTTTATGTCACCTCGACATTTCTGGCCTCTTCCCCCCCCCCCCCCTCAATTCCTTCAATGCCATTTATTTTTATTTCTTTATGAAGTGAAAATGATATCTGAGGAGAGGGGGTGAGGAGGGGGGGGGGGGGGATGAAAAGTTTATAGATTTTTCCAGCTTGTTATCACTTGTTGTTCATTGTGCTAAATATATGTATAAGAAGAAGGAGTGGATAAACTGATGGCAAAAGAGACCGGATAATCTGGCATCGGGGCCTCGGGCCTCTACTCGTACACCATCCGGCTTCCGTGCGCTATTCGCCACCTTCTCTCCCCTCTCTCTCTCTCACTCCTCCACCACACACTCTGGCCTCTTTTCAGGGTGTTATCATATATACAACCACGAGTGGAAGGTGAGGAGAAGACTGTGTGGCGCGCGTGGTATTTTTCGACGGATGCATGGGGGAAGAGCCGTTTAAAATTTGATCGATCAATCTATATCAGGAGGATTAATCAATCCGTCTCTCTCGAGTGATGATAAATTTATAACCCGCGTAATTTCTTTATTTTTAAGATGTTTTTTTTTTTTTGTTCTGGCGATTGAATTAAATGTTTTTTTTTTCTTTTTTTTCTATCGAATATTTGGAATTTGTAATAATAATTAATGGTATAGGGGGGGTGGGGGGGGGGGGGAGAATGTAGATATTGAGGGGAGGAAAAATTAAAATTATCTGACGCCTAATGACGATCGTTTAACCGAGGAGAATGGATTTTTGTTATATAAAAACCCTCTAGTGAATATTCTCATACCCATACCCACTTTCTCTCACCCCCCTTATCTCATATTATATCCTTTCTTCATTATTATGATGAGGTTTGTATTATATCCAAACCTTGGAAAAAGGAGTAAAAAAAGCCAATCTTTTGGTTAATGAGTCCCTAATTTTGAGGATCAAAATTCTTGGTCGTATGATACAACCAATCTTGCCCCCCCTCCCCCTTCCTCTTTGGGATTTTTGAGGGGAGCAATTTGTTGTGGAGATTTCCGCAATTTTCAAGACTCTGATCGGGTTTCAATTTTTTTTTTTTTTTTTTCCAATAAAATTCCAAATAAAAGAAGAAAAAAAAAATGAGAATATTCTTTTCAATTTGGGAATAATTCTTTCTGATTAAAAAAATTTCGAAAAAAATGATTCATTTTGCCACCCAATTCTTTTTTTAAATTTTGTTTATTGAGACAAAAAAATTTTTCTAAAGATGAAAAAATTGTAAAAAAAAAAAAAAAAATAGTTGTTATTTCAAATTGACGATAATTTAAACGGTAAATTGTGTGCACAAAATGTGGTATTAATTACCAGTGTGTAGGCGGAGAAGTCGTGAAATTTTGTTGGTCGGTATTCACTGTCCCTGGGTTGTATAAACTTTAAAAGGACCACCGACAGGGCAAACGAAGAGAGAAATAAACCCTCGGTGGACTGATTAATAGTCTGTACGAGGCCCTCGGGCCCCGATGACAGATCAAGAATGCCCAGAGGTAAAGAGAAACGAAAATGTCGAATTCACACCCAAGATAAAAAAAAAAATGCCGCGACTCCATTCACCGATAATATTTTTCCTCAATTTAAAAAAAAAAAAAACAATTTCTAAAAATTTCAATTTTCTTAATGGATTTCTTATCCCCCTCTCTCTCTCTCTCATTTTTTTTTTTTTTTCTTATTATCTCAGTAGTGCCCTGTAAATGGGCAATACAAACTTAAATGACACAACTCGGTGATAAAAAAACAAGGTGATTTTCTCGGAAGGTCGAGAGTATAAAAAATAAATAGCTCTCTATAAGGCTCAGAGTTTGAAAAAAAAATTAAAAAAAAAATTGGGGGACGGAGGGAGAGGTTGACTGAGCCCTGTAATTTAGTTCCCGATAATGGCTCCGTCCACAATTAGACCTTCCTGCATCCTTTCCTTGGCCTTTAAATTGAGAAGAGAATGAAAAATATTTCTTCTTTCTTGGCCCTTTTTCTCACAAAAGAGGTTTTTGATATTAATGACTGGATATCGAAGAGACAATGGAATCTTAGCAAAAAAAAAATAAATTTTGCAATTATTGAGAAAAAAAAAAGAATTTTTGGTTCAAAAAAAATTCTCACCATACAGATCAATTCGCATTCCATACATCAAGAATGATGAAAAAAAAACCCCATTAACTGTATAATCACTGAATAAATAATTACCTAGAAGATGATAATCATCATCTAATGGATGAAAAAAAAAAAAAAAATGTTTGCCATCCTAATTTGTTTTTTCAATTTCTAAAATATTTCTCGTGGAATGTCATTTGGATGAGGTTTGAGAGGTGATGATAAAACCTCAGTTGTAGGAATTTATACAGTCGCCTCTTATTTCTCTAAAAACCATCGAAAGTTTTACCGCAGTGACGTAATAGAGTTGAGGCGAACCCTGAGGGTCTGTTAATTCGCACTGTGTACATAATCCACTCGTTAACGAGCCACCCAATACATCTTTGAGACTATTTTTAGTAAATGCTCACTATTTTCACCTAAAAATTGACAATTTCCTGTCTTTTATAATAAATTTTCTATTGAATTTTGTGTAAAGAATATCGAATGCATTCGGTCATGTAGAAAATGTAGAGCGGATGGAGAAAAAAAAGAGAATTGATGTTAAAAAAGAAAAAGGTAGAGGCTCTTTCGAGGTCGTTGTTGGGCGGTGAAGACCATCCAAGAGGGCACCGGCACTATACAACAGTTGTTTTCTTTCTTTAGAACCGCAGAGGGATTTTTTCATCGAGATGATATTTCTTCCCTCCATTCCACATGGAAGAACTGAGAGTTTTCTTGCTTTCATTCCAATTGTGTTTTTTTTTTTTTCGAATTATTGTATTTTTTCTAGCCTCATAATTTAATAATAAATAATTAGTTGGATGGTGCGACCTTAGCGATCTTTTACTCTAGCTAACTTATAACCAACTCCACAAGCTATGAATTTGTTTTCCGACGATGAAAAATTTTTCCATCACTGGGACTCGAACCCTCGCTCATGAGACGCTTTGTTCATGGGGGCCAGCACGCTAACCACTAGACCAAATACGTCTTTTAATCATAAATAATTATTAGTATCATTTATTTTTTTAAAATAATTATTATTATTCACTTCTCAGTAAATAATAAAATTGATGACATATGGCTGTAGATACGTGACTGCTTGTTACAAATATTAATTATGTATGCCCGACGTTGTGTACAAGTTGTGACGCACACGCACTTTCTTGCATTATAAACAGCCCAGTATTTTCATTACAATTCTACATTTTTATAACTCTTTTGACCTCTGAACTTTTTTAATTTTATACTTTTCATAAATTTAATTGATTCATTTTTTTTTATAATAAAAATCTTCAATAATTAAATCCCTAATTTACACATTTTCACAGAGTAAAAAATGAAAATTTAATTTTAAATATCGAGGTGACCCCTTCACTCGACCCAAGACGCCCCCGCATGAACAACAACCTCAACCACCTTGGCATCGACCTTTCAGTACAATCTCGATTCTCCATACAGCACCAACGTCTCTTTGCTCCCGGATTTATTTAATTAGTCTCGACGTTAAGAGGAGGAATACACGACGATCAAGAGGTAAAAAAATCACATTGGACATTTTGTCAATGATCTCTCGACTCTGAATTACCATTCTAACATACTCAACATCACCAGAGGTCCCATTTACAATTCTTGGGGGAAGGAAAAATAAATGTACAGAGGTGAAAGATTATAATTACGTAGAATATCCTCGGCAAAAATTAAAATTAATCATCAATTTTTGTTTTTTTTTTTTTTTCAATTTCTTAAAAAATTTAAATTTTTTTGGAAATGTACAATCTATCGGTATAATGTACAACAATGTTGGTATTGCATGTATACTGTCTCAACTCGGTTCCCATGGCTCCTTGGGAATGGCTATGCATGAATGTCCGGTGTGCGATTTCCTAATTGGAATATAAATCTCGATTAGCAAAACTCCTCTCGCAACTCTATACACGTTAAACACCCTCGAGTGAATATATTAGATATTTGAGAAAATTATCATCCCTCACTTTCTTTTTTAGTTGAGTATTATTTAGTTGAGAATTATTTAATTCATTTATTGGTCCTATTTTCCTTAGTTATTATTCAAATAAATGCACTAAATGGTCAATAATTTTTATATTGTAAACAAATTATTAATTTTTTCCCATTTAAAAAAAAATCTTATTTCTAACCTCAAAATTCAAAAACTGTCATTAACCCTTAAGGATCTATATTATTCATCAGAACGTGCGAGACGTATTTGGTCTAGTGGTTAGCGTGCTGGCCCCATTAAACAAAGCGTCTCATGAGCCAGGGTTCGAGTCCCGGTGATGGAAAGATTTTTCATCGCCGGAAAACGAACTCATAGCCTGTGGAGTTGGTTATGATTTAAAAAAAAAAAAATGCATTAAGAACTCATGGAGGAGGGTCATACCTTTATAGAAATTCCTTTGAAAAAAAAAAAAAACCTCAGCATCATACCCGAGAGAAGTCATCAAGATGATGTATTTGTCATGCCCATTACCCATGACTAAAGTATATTTATCGTTTTACATAATACGTACATACCAGTGAGGGTGGCAAATGAAGGATGTAGATACACTCCGATGTATCTCCCCCCTCCCCCCCCCCCCACCCCTGTACCATTCTACCTTCTGGCTTTTATTTCACTGGCTGATTATTTAGGCAGAGAATGTTTAATCGAAGCATTGTATCGGTTGGCCCCACTCCTCTGTTCATTCCCCTGCCATTTATTCATCCTCTCAGTCTTTCTCTCTGGCCATACGTTTATACATACAGAGAGAATGCCAAACTCTCCTTCTTCGATCCTCCTCACTCTCTCTCTCTCTCTCTCTCTCTCCTTCTATATTTATTCGTTTATTTTCTGGTGGCTGATACCTCATTACCGCGACAGATCCATCGATAAGCGCACTGTTCTCGGAAACACACAATGCGCCCCTCCTTCAGTCTATACATATATACAGATAAAGAGGAGAGTAGAGAGGAGCGTCGCTTGCTAAACCCTCTTTCAAATTTTCTCTCCTTCTCCCAATTTCTTTTTTTTAAATTCCTTTTTAATGTTCGGAGAGAAATATTTTTCTTAAGAAATTTCTTAAAAATCAGTAGTTTCTGAGAGCAATTTTGAGGTTATGACGTTACAAGGTCACGTGGGTAGCTTCCCATTGGCCGAGTGTCCGAGGGTGGGGAGTCGTAGTCCCTGATTGGCTGAGACACGCCCACAGATTGAGTTAGGTTGACTCGGATACGTCCTGTGATTGGTTCAGCCTCCAAGAGACCTTGTGACGTCACGAGGGATTGAAATATGAAAATTTTAAAAATTAATTACCAATTAATAAACAATTTTTGAAACATTTACGAGTGAAAAATTGTTAATTGGGGTCATGAATGTTGAAATGAAAAAAAAATGGAAATAAATAAAAATTTTCCGGACATGTCTGATAATTCAATAGACAATCTATTTCATTTGACTTAGCCAGAAATACCTCAGGCATCATGTATAACATCCCTGCCGCAACGGGAGGCTGCAAGACGACGGTGGTCGACCGTCCGTGTTGTATTTAAGCGAGGACGTGAGCTACCGCTTGATTCCAATGTTCAGATAACTCAATCCGAAATCCAGTATGAGGATATGCATATTATATTGTTTCTTCTTTTTTACCCCCGAGAAGGAAGATTGAAAAAAAGTGGGAAATCTCGGTTTCAAGGCCATAAGTTATATTCCACCTTCCGCGTATTCTCACTATGGGTTCGACTTTGGAGATGTTATTTATGTGCCCATTTTCATCATTTTTCTTTTTTTTTTTTTAAACAATTTTCCTTATTTTGTCAATATTCACAATTTGACTGAATTAAATATTACAAATTTTTTCATTAAAATTTAGAGTCAATTTTTTTCACTAATTGAAAGTAAAAATGACCCATTTTGCCCCAGTATATTATAAAAAATGATGAGAATGAATTTAAGGAAAAGAAGAAAAATTTTTAGAAATGAGAAAAAAATTGTTTCTAAATTAAAAATAATTTTTTGAATTTAAAAAAAAAAATTCCACACGTATATTTGACCCCCCCCCCCCCCCTTCATAACAATATAAACTTGACTATTTAGTATTCTCATCCCGTATATGGCAAAGGATGGTCAGATACCTTAAACTTGGTTTTGACCGTACATTCTTAATCTCCAGTGTTTTTCGGATAAACTACATATATAAGCCACCAAAGAGACATTAGAATTCTCCGTGTTTATACTGCACAAGCGTATATATTGTCCGCATATCCCGTTTCAAGATTGAGATAGCACAAGAAAAGACTTAGAATATATATATATATCTCTCTCTCTTTCTTTCACAACAGCAAGACTTGACCACGAAGACAGAAGAACATTTATCACCCCTAAGTATACCACATCAGGACAGGGCCAAACATCCGGGCATGCTCACCATGGAATCGTGATTCGTTGGCTTGCATCGTACGGATGGATCCACAATGTCAACTTTTCTTGGGAAGTCATTTTGATACTTTTTTCTTTTTTTAGCTGTCTTCTACTGGTATCGTGTACGCTTTCAAAAAGTTTCAATCTGAATGAATAAAGAACTTTGGGCATTTGGTGAAAAAAAATATTTAGGATTTTTGAAAAAAGCTTAGTTTGAGCTTTCAAAAGCCTCAAATTTCAAATCTCAAGTGTAGAAAATTTATTTAAAGAGATTTTAAAAAAGTCAATTTGATGTATTTGAAAAGTTTGAAATAAGGCTTTTCGAAAATTTCAATTAAGGCTTTTATAAAAAAATTTTTCTTTAATCTCACATTGATATTTTCAAGTGTTAAATTAAGATTGTTTGAAAAGCCTAGTTTGAGCTTTCGAAAGCCTTAAATCCCAAATCTCAAGTGTAGAAAATTTATTTAAAGTGATTTTAAAAAAGTCAATTTGATGTATTTGAAAAGTTTGAAATAAGGCTTTTCGAAAATTTCAATTAAGGCTTTTATAAAAAAATTTTTCTTTAATCTCACATTGATATTTTCAAGTGTTAAATTAAGATTGTTTGAAAAGCCTAGTTTGAGCTTTCGAAAGCCTTAAATCCCAAATCTCAAGTGTAGAAAATTTATTTAAAGTGATTTTAAAAAAGTCAATTTGATGTATTTGAAAAGTTTGAAATAAGGCTTTTCGAAAATTTCAATTAAGGCTTTTATAAAAAAATTTTTCTTTAATCTCACATTGATATTTTCAAGTGTTAAATTAAGATTGTTTGAAAAGCCTAGTTTGAGCTTTCGAAAGCCTTAAATCCCAAATCTCAAGTGTAGAAAATTTATTTAAAGTGATTTTAAAAAAGTCAATTTAATAAATTTGAAAAGTTTGAAATAAGGCTTTTCGAAAATTTCAATTAAGGCTTTTATAAAATTCTTTTCTTTAATCTCAAATTGATACTTTCAGATGTTAAATTAAGATTGTTTGAAAAGCCTAGTTTGAGCTTTCAAAAGCCTTAAATCCTAAATATTAATTAAAGACTTATTTCAATAGAGCTTTTGAAATATATCAATTAAAGCTTTAAACTTCTAAAAGTCTCAAATCGAATATAACATTTCTAAAAAAGCTTGCTTTGAGCTTAGAAATTCTTAAATTCAGTCTTTAAATCTTAATTCAAGGCTTAAAAGCTTACTTCAAGCAACATTCCAAAAAAACTCAATTTGATACATTCGAAAAGCTTGATATGAGCATTGAAACATTAAAAATAAACTTTTTGAGATTCTCAAATCGAGATTACAAGTCTTAAAACAAGTTTTATTATTTTTTTTTGAATAAAATGTTAAAAATAAATATTCCCTCTTTTATGCTGAAACCCATGAGATCAAAGATATCAATTAAAGAGGGCACATGCAGCGGAATAAGCTGAGAAATACATTTCTCTTCGTCGCTTGTCTCAACTTGAAAAAAAGGGGGGTTGAGGGGGGGGGGTTCCCCTTCAAAGGGCCTCTGAGGAAGTGAAGTAGAGGATAAGAGAGATCTCGAGAGAGGAACTGGTAATTTAGGGACCGAAAAGGTAAAACGAAGGGTGACAGCTCAAAGGGCGAGGCAGAAAAAGAGAGAGAGAGAGAGAGGATAAGCGATAGCTGAATGCAAAGAGGGCCTACGGAACAGGCACCCAAGTACCTCCTCTCCGCCCTCTCCAAAATCTCATCTTATTCGTATCGTCAATACCCAACCCCTTTTCTTCTTTCTTTCACATTATTCCCGCGGGTTCTCAAGATGCTGTCGTACACTTGGGCACCGCCTTCAGTATATTCACTGTCTTTGCATCGAAACATTGATTCTTTGTACATATTTCTTCTTTTACACTAGATTTAAAGAGAGATTAAAATGTTGAATAAATTTTAAATAATTAAAATCTAGACAGAATCATTAAAAAAATTATAAATTAAATTTTTTGAAAAAAAAAAAAAAAATTAAGAATCTGTGATTTTATCAATTTAAATTGAAAATTGAATCGACCAAGTCAACAGTTTGAGGGAGTCAAAATGAGAGAGAGAGAGAGAGAGGGAAAAGAGAGAAAAGGCGTGTGACTGTGATATTTACAGTCCGATAGAATCAGCGGTACGGGTTGACGACGTTTAGCAAAGAGAGCAACAGCAAATGGTGAAGGAAGGGGGGAGGATAGAGAGAAGAAAAGAAGAGAGAGAGAGAGAATAGGTAGAGATTCACCGGGTGGGCCTGCTAGTGGACAATGTAAAGAGCAAATATAAAAGACGAAAATATGTGTGGTGTAGTGCTGGTGCCCAGAGGGCTTATTTTTTGCGACTTGAATTTGAATTGAAAAAAAGCCAGTGCTCTCTGTGTGGACATGGGGACAATAGACCCGCCGAGTCCCCCTCTGGCGTCAATTTTATTTTTATTTTTTTTTCCATCACTTTTAAAACTTTTTCATCATCTTGAATAATTTTTAAAATAATTGAAACAATTTTTGAAAATATTTGATTATTAAAAAAAAAGAGAAGAAAAAATAAAGAATGAAAAAAATCTATTGAACAATAGAAAATTCTTTCGCGACTGATTTCCATCAGCTCCTTCACGATAATTACCCTCTTGCTTCCTCTACACCAGTGGATTATTTATATTTTTCTCTCTACCTTCTTCTTCAGTGTCTTTCTCTTGATTTCTTACATTCTTTTTTTATTATTTTATAAAAGCTGAAAAGACGCATCGAGAGCCCTTATTTTAACATTCGAGACTTTAGGTTGACGGTGGAACACCCAAACACGAATTCTTCAAGTTGCACGAGGGCGTTTGTGCTCGCCTTTTTCGGCCTCGGCTGTACTCTCCCTTCCCTCCTCCCCTTCTACACCCAAAATCCTTCAGCCTGGGTAGAATCAGATATTACGTATGCAACGTCCAAAACCATTGGGAGAAACCGGCAGGAGTAAAGAAAGACGAAGGACGAAAAGCGTGCCTTGTTCTCTTCGTTGTTTTCAACGGGTTACCGTGACTCTTCCCTGGTGGACAGCCACAGCCGCTTCGCCAAGATCGAGATACTTCTTTTCATGTACACAACAACAAGCGATCCAAGACTGTCCAAATATTTTGTCATTTTTTTTTCTCTTTTTACTCTCTTTCTTTCTCTATTTTTCATTCCCTCAGTTTTTTTTCCCCCTCTTCTTTCGTCACTCTTTTTTTTTTTCATCGTGTGATGATAATCATACTCGTGTCACTCGTCACTATTAATCAATGATGAGTTTTGTTTTATAAACGTGTATTTTTCCTCATTTATATCCGAGTCTTTATTGTTTAACAATTTTTTTAAATTAAATTTTTGATTACAAATGACAAAAAAAAAAGTTTATAAAACAGAAGGGTAAATATAACCAGAAATTTCTCAGAGAATAAAATTCAAAATGATCGATAAACGGTCGAGTGTGAAATATGAAACTCGAAAAATTCGATATATCAACAGCCCGCATTTAAGGGCACTCTCCCCACCTCTTTTTTTTATTTTAAATATCGCATGTTATGTAATTTCATACGAAATTTTTGTGCAACACCTGCATCCAATCGCGAATATAATTTTCAAGAGAAGCAAAAAAAAAAAAAAAAACAATTTTTTCAAAGTGAAAATGTATTAGAAGAGTATGAACTAGTCAAGGAGAATTCCATGAATCTATTATCATGTTGTAGGAGTTATAAAGGGGGAGGGGTTGAGGATGACGATGCGATTCAGGAGACACGAGATAGGCGTTTCAATTTCCGCAGGGGGTACTCACGTATACGAGGTCCGAGGGAGCGTCAGTGATATTGTCATGGCATAGTTATGAAATACCAGTGACAACGCGAATCATCAGTTACTACTCGTCATTGCTTCTTGCATTTTATTTCCTGAAGAGTTTAATATATATTTCATTCATTTGGAAGAAATTTCATCTTTGGAATTTCTCACCGACGGCAGTAGCTGTGTGGTTAGAGCGGGAGATTGGCACGCTGACGACCCGGGTTCGATTCCCAGTTTGGGAAGGGTCAAATTTTGAAAGCTCTAATTTCACATTTTTCACTGCCCGAGTGGAAGTCTCGCAAGAGATGACTGTACCTGATCAGATTTTCCTCGATTGAGGTTTTTCCTCAGCGAATCCAGTAAATCGTAAAAACCCGAGAGGGTATAAGAGTGAAATGGTAAAATAATAATTGTCTCCTCTTCAATTGTCAACTTATTCAATAATAATAAAAATCTATTGTTAAAGAGTATATACAATACAGCCTTCCCCGGAATGCGTCCCCCCCCACTCCTCACCTCTCCTTCTAACAGCTATTGATACTCCGTTATACATCCAACCGCTCTCTCAAGCGCTACTATTTCTTTTTAGCTCGATCTCAGCGCGTGTTTCTACGACTATTCACTGCATTTCCATGCAAATATCTGACGATGCTCTCTTGCCATTGAACTTGTACCGAGTTGAGAGCATTGGAATAGCCGTGGACATCAAACCGGCGCAAATTACCTTTTTTTTTTTTTTTTTTGCAAAAAGAATTTCTTCAATTTAAGAATAAATTTCCTTATTTCGAAAATATTCACAATTTTTCCAGACATAATGTTTATTTATGAAAAGTGTTATTTCATCCTTAAAAAAAAAAAATTGTTGAATATCGTTAAATACCTCAATTTCTCTGTATATATCCGATTGTTTATTGATATTCACCCGAGCAACTGTATAAACGGAAAGAAGATAGATGAAAGTGAAATATAAATCCACAGCAGGGATAGTGAGTTGCTAAAGGTTGATGAGGATACGTGCCATACGTGGTCAACGGCAGTGTATAGCATTGCATAGTGGAGTTAATAAACCGCACGGGGTCGAGCCCCATTCTCCCTCTCCCTATATTCCCATCATACATGCTTCTCACTCGCATTTACTCTTTCTCTCTGTATACCGCTGATCTACGAACACCAAACCGCAACTATATATCTCCCCCTCTTACTCGCATACATTCAAGCGGTAAAATTCGCTGAGGCTTCTTGCGGCCAATGTTAAAGACCACAGACAGAGACGAGTGTGTGCGGCTGGACACCCGCAAATTATTTTCTCCCAGTGAAACCTCATTTTGATTTTACCCCTCTTTACTCTTTTCGTAGCACGGTTGTCTTTTACTCATTTCCTTTTTTTTTACAGTTATTAGAGACTTCCCATCATTTTCAACAGTGTTTTGATTTTTTAAGGTATTTCGTCACTTTCTTCATTCTGATAATTAAAATTTAATTATTTTTTTATATTAAAATTCATTACAATGCGAACACTCTGACGCGATTTCAAGCACATTTACCGTCTAGTTTAATAATAATAATTAATTACAAAATTAAAATTAATCCTTAAGGAGTAATGTCAATTTTTGAATTTTGAGGTTAGAATGTAGATTAAAATTTTGAAAAAAATGTTGAAAAATGAATAAAAAATTTGTGACCAGTATGAAAATTATTGACTTTTTGGAATTGCGAAAAACTACTGATGGAGGGGGATAAAACGAGTATTTTTTTTAAAGGAAATGATCATTAAGATCAATTAAGGATTTTGTCAATTAAGGAAAATTTTTTCAATTATTTTATGACAATTTCTTCTCAGTGAATACTTTGATATATACCATGAAAGTGTGACGTTACGGCAATAAACTACTGTCGATCTTTTACTAGCGTATATAACAGGCGGGACACTGGCATGACTGTTGGTTTGGTAGCACTTACTATTATGCAAGTTTTACCGCTAATCAAGCGACGCGATTCCATATATCCCACGGCCACTGAACACATTATAACATTCACAAGTATCAAATATATCATTGATAAAAAAATTTTAGAAAAAAAATACACTTTTGCAAAAATCATCCCCAGAATTTAGAAATTGTAAAAAAAATTCTTGTGGTTATTTTCAAACCACAAAGTGATAGAGTCAAGATTTATGAGAGAATATATATATATTTTTTTTTATATATTCTAGCAACACCTCAAACGTCATTTTACGATGCCATGTATGCCACGAATGAAAGAAGGGGGTAATAATAATTCACGTCACCGCAGCAATTACGGAACTCTGTGCATTTTGTGGGTAAAAAAAAGACATTGAAAAAAATGTAATAACGAAAGAAAATTAACAACCAAAAGGAATAACATGCAGCCAAACGACATTGGTCAAAAGGTAATTTGACACAAAGAGACCACACGTCTCGTTGGAAACAGAAAATGAGAAAAATAAAAAATTGATGATGTAAAAAAGGGAGACTAATTAATAGAAAACTAGCTAATTATGTCATATATGGTAGTTGAGTATAATTAATTGCAAGAGTCGAGTCAAACTGGTCAATGTATGGACATTGCTATTTTTAATCCAAAAAGTTTTCTCCTAATTTCTCCTTCTCCTTTTTTTTCCAATTTTGCACATTTTTTTATTCAAAATTAAAATCTTCTTTCTAACCTCAAAAATTCAAAAACTGAAAGTTTTCCTTGAGGATCTATTATTATTAATTTCCATCACCCTCAAACAATAATCAATGCCCCCCCCCCCCCCCATTGATTCATAATAGAATAGAAGTAAAAAGTGAATACATAGGAATGTCGTTGCATGTTGAACTGAACCTTCTCCCATACCCAAAGCAATTACCGCGAATATACAGACGCCTACGTTATTTTCCCTACGTAGAATGCCCTATTATGACGTCTCCTTTGTTATTATATACCCTCCCCCTCACCACCAATATTCTCTTCTCTTTCTCTAGAGAGCCAACAAAATTTCTTGTTTCGCGGTAGAAATACCAGAAACTGAAATGACCCAAAACTGTTATATTGCCCTATACGAATTGAAATGACTTTAGCCCCCGGGACAGACAATTCGAAGACCCAAAAAGTAATGCGGCCAAAAATATTTGCCAAATGATCACTGGTCGGTGGTGGAAAGACACGCGATAATCTTCTGCTCTTCTTCCCAATGAAAAAAATAAAAAAAAAAAATTTCTGCCTCGTCTCACTGACGAAATTAGAAATAACCGGTATATAACCGTCATTATAGAAATCTTTATTGATTTCTCATCCCTAATTATCCCCTTTTTTTTTATTATTATTATTTTTTAACTGACGAATACAACTTTGAAGAATTGAATTGACATCTCTTTGTCATTCAATTTCTCATGAAAAACTAAATCCTAGAATTGGAGATGTCTATTGGGCTCAAGGCTGTCAAATTGCACGATTATAGATAGAAAAAGAGTGGAGAGGAAATAACAAATGGGGGGGGGGGGGGGAAAGGGGGGGGGCAGGTGATGGTTTATTCTGTTTTGTTCTCTTCTGTTGAGCAAATGACACGGCTGAAAATTACAGAGGGCTCTTTTTCATTTTTTTTTTTTTTTTTTATTATTATCCTCGGTTCAACTCTTTTTCATCATTTTTGCTCTCATTTTTATTCTCAAATTATGATGAAAGCTAGAGACAAAGAATTTTTTTTTTTTTTTTCATTATTCTGGAGTTTTTTAAAATTATTTAATTTTTCTTGATGCCATTTTATTGCATTTATCATTAATTTTTCTTAATGATTTATTGTGAAACGAGTTATTACGTGTTTTTATTAAACATCTTTACACTGTATGGTATCATATTCACGCCAGTCCTCGTGCCCCATGAGCATTAGCCACATATGCATTCGGAGAATATCTCGTGTGGCTTCTATACACTCATATCGAAATATTCATCCCCGCGGTATAAACCTCTGACGTATGTAATTATCCCAAGAAGAGGAACCGGGTAACTAAAATTCTCCATTTTAACCTCACCTCCTCGTTCTCAATGCTGTCACACACCAATAAACTTGATTTTTTTTTTTGGTAAATTTTCTTCATTTTTTATTACTTAAAAAAAAATTGTTTAATTGTTTTAATTTCATAAATTTCCTCGTACTCGTCCACAATATGCCTGATTGTGTTTTTTAAGGGTATCGAAATAATTATATAATCAGGAGGAAAGGGCCATGTGAGAAAACAATTTGTGGGGGACCTCCAGAGAATATTATTATTATTATTTTTTTTTTTTTTTCGAAATTGGAAGGAAAAAAAAAAATGAATGGAGAGAGATGAGACGAAGTTGAGTGTAACCGTAATTACTACAATTACCGTACCACCACTACAGATAATACCGCTTCCGAGAACGCGCCTTGTTGGGGACGACAACGAAAGTGGAAGTGGTGGAGAGAAAAAAAAAATATTATAGAATGCGAGGGAGGAAATTGGTTTAAATAAATTTCAAGGATTTTTCCTTTGTTTCATTATTTTGTGATTTTTTTTTTTCAAATGAAAGAATGAATTATCATTAATATGATGTACCTGATCCCTCATTCTTCCTTCTTTTTATACCATTTAACAATTCGTAATGGCTATTCAGTTAAAGGTCTAGGTCCCCTCACCGGGGTGAAGAATACATACAAATAAATACTCGTGAATGGCCCCGATGCTCAGAGAGGATCATAAAGTTGGCACGTTGCGCAATCCACCCACTATTGTGTGTACAGGAAGTTGTCGAGAAACGGGATATTTGTTGTATTGTTGTGACGTCAAGAAATTTTGAATATTTACGAAATAATGAAAATAAAGATTAAAAATCTTTTATTTATTCTATTACGAAATTATCGTCGGATTTCGATTGACGGGAAAAACTCCAACTCTTGAAGAAAATTATTAATTAATTTAATTATCATTAAAATTTTTTTTTTTCAACCCGATGGCCTCTGACGTAGTGAGTAAGTTCGTTGCTTCATATGCGAAAGGTTCCGAGTTCGATTCCCGGTCGATTTTTTTTTTTTTTTTTTTTTTTTATTTCTTCAAAATTATGGACATTTGAAAAATATCCGTTTTGCCCCACTTTTAATATATTTTTTTTTCCCTAAACTAGTGAAGTTTAATAAATTTTTCAGTGAACGAAATGCCAAAAAAAAAATGAATCCACACATTCGATCCTCCGATATAACGATTTCTTGATGCAGTTGTAAAATTGAAGGGAAACGTAGGAATGTTGAAGATGACCTCAGTGTTTTCATGTATCGCATATCTAAGCACACATATAATGCTATTAAACCGGCTTGGTCGAGGCCAGTACTGCAAATCCCCGTCTCTCATGCCAACTTGAAGTTCAAAGTCACCAACTTCTTTTACCCCTCCACCCACGTGATAGTCTCGTCTCCACCTCATTACCATGCCAGTTGAATCTTAGAGATCTTGATCTTGAAAATTGTTACCCTGTTGCGATAGTTAACCGGAAGTGTTGATACGATATACTAGTATTAATATACACCATAAAATGAACAATTATATGAAATCTTTAAATTTCATTTTTCATCAAATCTATTAGATTAATGAATTTTTATAAGAAAATCTTGGAAATTTTCTCTTCTCGTTAAACGGAAAAATAATCAAAAATTAAAAATAATGAAATATTAAAAATTTTCTGAGCCATTATCGGAAGCAAATCGACCCTGTAAAAAGCGAAAAAAAAAAAAAAAAACCCAATATATAATAAAAGAGGATCAAGGCGGATGAAGAACGGGTTGCTGTACATACGTCAGTACGAGCGGACGAGGGATAAGAGAAGAGCAGAATATGAGCTGGAGAAGATGGTTCGTGTGCAGACACTCTCGTAGCACGTTGCTCAGTTAATTACGGGACCCACATGGAAAAAAAAAGGGCCCACACGAGGAAAGAGTTGCACTCCCTTGTGGTGGATCGCATATGCCCTCTTCATAATCTCTTTTTTCCATCCTTACAAGAGGCTTTTGACTCATTGATGTCTATAATTTTTCAGTTGAGAGTGAAATGCACCAACGAGTCTACTGTCTATCACTCCCATAAGAAAATTAATTTCCTCAATTTTTTTTTATTTCAACATTCATGACCCCAATTAACCATTTTTCACTCGAAAATGTTTCAAAAATTGTTTATTAATTGGTAATTAATTTTTAAAATTTCCATATTTCAATCCCTCGTGACGTCACAGGGTCTCTTGGTGGCTAAACCAATCACAGAACGTAGTTAAGTCAACCTAACTCAATCTGTGGGCGTGTCTCAGCCAATCAGGGACTACGACTCCCCACCCTCGGACACTCGGCCAATGGGAATCTACCCAAGTGACCTTGTAACGTTATAACCTCAAAATTGCTCTTTTGATTATCGTAAATTATCTAGAACATATTTCAACAATATTTTTTTGCTATTTGGCTATAAAGAATACGTTAGATGAAATGTTTAAGAGAAACTGAACACCTATTTTACTGGTCTGCATATACCTCGTTGTTTACAAGTGATAGAGAAATGTGTTTAGAGCGATAACATAACGAATACCAGTGTTATACCGTTAAGGATAACACATCTTGCCCAAGACATGTTGAACGCCACAGTATATATGGTTGTCTCAGTGCTAGCAACCATCTTAAATGTTGGAAAAATTGTATAAAACCAACAAGACCAAAATGTAATCAGTGAACGAAGCGAATGAGAAGAGAGGCACAAAATTAGAAAGTAGCGAAAAAAAAAAAAAAAAATCATCATCATCATGCCTATACAGGTATATGTAGATGGAAGTGAGTTTTGGATAAAACGTAAGGAGAACGAAACCGCTGAGAAAGAGGGCGGGGATGATTTTTTGTTGCCAAGTCTTCTACCCTACCATCCTCATCTCGTACCTTAACTGCTTTTTCACTTTCTTGTACTCTTCTCATTCTACCCAAACCCCCGAGACTCTATACCTGAACTAGAGAGAAGAATCCCACCAAGACCTACTGTAGTGCCAACAAAGATACATTTTTTTTTACTACCGAGTTTTAAAATCCTGAAGGATAATTAATTTTTTTTTTTTTCTCTCTGATAAATTGACCAACAGTGACTGGACTTTTACCAGTAAATTTGTTGTATTTATGAAGAAAAATTCAATATTAAAATCAAACTATTTATAATTATATCATGAAAAAATAAGAAAATTATTTTCAAAGGGGGGGCATATCGCGTGGCTACTGTACAACAGCAACTTGTGTGGAATAATATGAGTACGTTTTCTCTATTTTAATTTTAAAAAATGATCACGTAAAACATATATATATAAAATGTTCACAGAATACATATACACATGCCCCTCCCAGTTTAATGGGTGCAATGTACTCGTATATATGACACACGAGTGATATCTATTATATTTTTTATTTTGTTATTGAAATGACAAATCCTCAACAAAGATTGAATACATATTTCTTTCATAAGCTATTGAACATTTGTTATTTCACACTAATTTCATATACCGTCTTGAATAACACGAGTTGGGCCTTCTACATGATGATGAGACAGGTGGTGAGGTACCATAGGATGAACAAGGACAAAAAATAAATTAGCTTTTTCGACCGAGAGAGAGAGAGAGATTAAGGACTCTGAGAGCCCCTCAAGATACTCCCATAGACCGAAACCTAGTCAAGGTCATCCAGAGTTGCCTAAAGACTAACCCCATGATTTTAAAAAATATTCATTTGAAATATTATCAAAAATCAAATTTTGATTAATTGATAACCCGAAAATATCACAAAATACTCTCCATTAATTATTGATAATATTTTAAAAAATTAATGAATATTTTGTGCACTAATGGATCAACAAATACGAATATCGTGAGCCGTTTGCTACTACGAGTATAATTAATACAGACCCTTTGGAATGCCAGTCGCTCTTACCTGTTGCGCTTTTTTCCTTTCATTTCCCTCCTTTCTTCACGTCTTCACGCCCCTCCCCCCCTCTGTTACCTACTAGATTCCCCCTGAGAATTTTTTCTAGCCATTCGTAGTGAATGCGTTTCACCTTTAAATCTAGAATATAAACATTTCTGATTTAAAAAATAATAATAATTTTATTCACAGTTTTAATTCACTATCCTCTGAACTGCATGCAAAAGCAATTTTCAGCAATTGGCCATACATATAAAAAAGGATAGTGAAATAAAATAAAGTGCATGTGTGAGTTTGACGCAATGTGAAAATATTTAGTATCGCAGTTGGAATGTGATACAGAGACAGTATGTATGAGTGAGATAGAGGGTTAAAAGATAGTCATGTTGGGTTGATGTTTGTGTGTGAGGCTTGATGGAGAGGTTGTACGGTACCCCTATTGGAGCGCATAGTCATGGTAACGTAGGGGAAAAGGCACCAAACAAGAGAGGCAGCAAACATGTACCATCAACGAGAGAGAGTGGTGGAGGTTGGAACCTCATAGCCGAAGCGAGAGCGGCAGCCGTAAACGGCAACAATTGCTGCAGGCGTTGCCACTCGAAAGAGCCCTGATACTTGCCTAATGCCAGATGTCAGACGGTGGTTAGAATCATTACGATCATCACTCTGTATTTTCACGAAATATGTATGGAAAATTTGAGAGTTGATGAAAAAGAAAAATACTTCGATAACAACTGATACATAACCTAAAAATATTCTCAGAATTTGGTAAATAATGTTTTTGTTAGCTTCTGAATTGTCTATTTGTTTCTGTGGTGTAATTTTTTTTATTTTTATGTTTCTCACAGATAAATAAAGAACAATGAGAATTTTTGTCCTGATGAGGGTTTCCGTAGAGGGACCGAAACGTCGACTAATGGCTCATTTGACAATTATTTGAGAGTGTTTTATTCTCATGACCGCAAGGCCAAAAAATATTTTTTCCTTATTAATTTATACGGTCGAAAGTCAAAATTATTAAAAAGAAAAAAAAATTACAAGTTTCTTATGAAATTGAAACAACAATTTTTTTGGGTTCAACAATACCATCAATTGACAAATGTATATATGAGATTAAATTGTAAAGATTGCGAGTACAATTTGGCCAAGTAAAACTTGTAATATTTGACGAGAGGAGAGCCTATATATTTCACGTGCAAAACTCGTTCTGAAAACCTCTTTCGGTTTCCTCAGCCCATTGCTGAAGACCTCAACCAGCAATAAGGTGAATCACTGAGGGGCGCGAACCAAGGGGTGGAGCTCATAAGAGTTTGCAGAACATAAAAAAAAGGACGGAAATAAATAAATAAAACGTGAAATATAAAAAAAAAATGTCTTGAGAGGTAGAGAAGAGAGAAAAGGGAATGGATGAAAAATGTGTAATTATAATAATTACAGCCGCGTGGACCACAATTATAAATCAGCATTGTATTAGTGGATGAGATGTTTAATGAAATACAGCATCAACCGGCCTATCGAGTAATATTAAGTAGAATGCAACAGACAGAGAGAGAATTGGAATTTCTCATGTATTTTTCATTCCTGGCAACATTGTTTATTACTTTTTTTTCCATTTATTTCAGTATAATTTCATCGTCACTCAATAAAAATTGATTCTAGTTTGAGGGTTAAAAATTTAAACAAATATGAATGACAAAAATTCTTGTTTTTCCATTTACAACGACTTTCTCCCCCTGAAAGAACCTGTATGTCCTTTTTATTCTTCTCTATTTCCCCTCCCTCTTTCTCATTCTCGCATATCGATGAATGAATCTGCAAATTCGATTCGCTACCACTGATATCTCTTTTTAGACAACGAGACACCATTCCTTTCATTTCTCAAACTTACATAATAAGGAATATATATATTCTTACCTTAGTGAAACAGCTACCAACAGCAATATTTTCTGGTACAGTAGCATTGTAAAGTGGCATCTCAAAGATGGGTTCATTGTCATTAAGATCATGAACTGTAATCCTAACAATGGCACTACCGCTCAACGATGGCCTACCCGAGTCTGTAGCAATAGCAATTAATATAGGTGTTGGATCAGTCTCACAATCAACATGTGTAACAGTACTTATCAAACCACTATCCTCATCAATCTTAAACCAACTTGTATTTTTAAGTGAATATTTAATAGCTGAATTAAATCCCTCATCTGCATCATTTGCTTTGACCCGTAAAACAGGTGTACCAGGCTCTGATGCTTCAAGAAGATGTGCCTCATACTTTTCCTCAACAAATATTGGTGCATTATCATTAACATCAGTGACAAGTAATTTAAATGTTCTAATAGCACGTAACGGTGGTGTTCCAGTATCAGTTGCCTCAACTGATAACTCATAAATTGATTTTACCTCTCTGTCCAATGGCCTCTCAACAACAACAAGATAAATTATATTATCCCTAGTTGCTAAACCAAAATATCCATCACCACCAGACAATGTAACAGTTGCATTTGAATATTCAGCCCTTGAATCTGGATCACTCACTGATATTCTAGCAACAAATTCACCAGGTTGAGCACTCTCACTTATTTTTGGTGTTGCATCGTCAGATAAAAAAATTACAGTTATTGTTGGCTGATTATCATTAACATCAGTAACATAAATTGATAAAAATGCAGTTGCTTCAAGTGGTTGTGCACCCAAATCTCTAGCAACAATAACCAATTCGTGTCTCTCTTTAGCCTCAAAATCTAGGGGTTTATTGACATAAACCATACCACTAAAACCATCAATTCTAAACATTTCATCTCTATCACTCTGTCTTCTATTTATTGTGTATTCAATTTTTCCATTGACACCAGCATCAGCGTCTGTTGCATTAACAACAATAACAGGATATCCAACAGTTGAATTTTCTGGTATATTTGCTGTATATCTTGTTTGATTAAAAATTGGTGGATTATCATTGACATCCTGTACTGTAATATTGACACGTAAACGTGAACGCAGTGGTGGTATACCACCATCAAGTGCTTCAATAACAATTTGATATGATGATCTAGTTTCACGATCAAGTATACCTGAATTTTGTATATCCAAATACAATACACCATCTCTACCTCGATGCTGTGATAATCTAAATATATCACCACTATTACCACTTATAATATCATATCTCTGCATTGAATATTGACCAAGATCAGGATCTTTGGCTGGTGGTAGAGCACGTTTAGAGTCTCTCGGTGAATTTTCTGGAAATTCAATCTCAACATAATCAATTGGAAATTTTGGTGAATTATCATTTTCATCCAATACTTTAATTACAACTCTAACATTTTGGGGTAATGCAACTAGACTGTATGAGGGACGTGTCTCTCTATCCAATTCAACTTTAGTACGTATTTCACCAGTTGATATATCAACAATAAGATCTGTTTTAACTGGTGAACCTGGCACTGGTACAATAAGAAATGGTGGACTATCAGCATCAATAAAACCAATACGACTGCCTGGTGGTGCTGATTCTGATATCTCAAGATGTTGTACTAATTCACATTTAATATTAGACAATGATAATAGGGTTGTGAGAATCAGAAGCAGGATTTTTGTGTTTTTTCCTACTACCGATGTCCCCGCCTCCATATTCTACGTTTATTATCTACCTTCCATTATTATTTTTTTTAATCAATTCTCAATGTACCCCTGGACAATAAGAATTCCCCCCACCCCAAATTCAATAATTCACAATCACATCACGATATTTATCACAGAATAGATTACTCCATTAAATTAATTATTTAAAAAAAAAAACACTTGAAACACCAAAAATAATAATTAAATCAACTTTCTATTACACTCTCATCAAATAATCTGAGAATTCCCTCAGATATTATTTTCAACACACTGTAGACAAAAGTTGAATGACTGTTTACACATACAATTTATATTAATTCCACATATTTAATTGTATCTGTTGTTTCAATTGGAGTATCAGTGGTCATTTTTAGGTATAAATTAACTCATAATTTAACATGTTTTTAATATCCCCAAAACGATTGTGTCTAACGTACCGCGCGGCTTCGAGGTTAGGCATGCACTGACATGGCGGCACCTGCGCTTTACCCACCCTACTACTTTTGCGGAAGGGGAGGGGGTTGGGGGGGAGAGATGGTCTCTCTTCTTGGCTCTTTCCTCTTCCCTGGACCAGTGTCAGCCATCTTTGTAGTAGGGGAAACGGGGGCCCCCGTGAACGTATATACAGGCCCCCCCCCCCCCCTTCCATTTCCACACTTTCCTACCTTCACCCGATGGGTAACTCAAACTGTACCTAATGCCTGTCTCTACCAGCATTCAAATCACCTAGTAATTTCAACTAGAGACTTGTAGACAAGATAAATTTTTTTTATTTTTCGTGTGAAGAATTTTTTTTTATCAAATAAAATTTTATAATTTTTTTTTTTTTTTTTTTATGTCAAAAGTTTATTTATTTATAATGATAATAAATTGGAGAAAATTGAATTTTTAATTTTTAGAAAAAAAAAAGATGAGAGATTTTATGGTCATAAATGGGTAATTTTACTTTATGTAGATTTTATATAAATAATCCCTCCACATATACCTGTCTTGACGCAGTGCACATAGATGAGATAGGGATATCATGGGGGTCATCCGCCTACTCTTCAAACGGACAATGGATCGTTCGTCCACGGTGCATCATCGATCTTATTGTTTGCCTAGGACCCAATGCGGCTTTTAGCGTTTACAAAGGATGTAAAGAGGGATTGAGGGGGGGGGGGGGGGGGGGAGGCTAGTTTTCTGGAAGAATTTACAGTTCTAAATGCTGTCTAATACCATTTCACATGGCGGCTGTGTTTCATTTAAAAAGTAAACTTTTGTATTTATCTTTTTCCGCTTGAGGAATAACATTTCTTGTATGCCAAATTCTGTTTATTTTTCATATCCCTCGAAGTGGAATTTTCCCAGTTTCCCCCCCCCCCCCTGAGCCCTTGGGAAAAATCAATATCGTAAAATTCTTGAAAATAAATAATTTTTTGTTTTTTTTTTAATTGATTAAAAAAATTATTAATATGAGAAAATTGTGGTTTTGATGAGTTCAAAAAAGCTACTAGTCCTTCTTACGTATCCACTATGTCTCTCATCATTAAGAGAAATGATTGCAAACTCGAGAATGAAGACCACCTACACAAACGTCGGGTCTTCCTTCACTTAAAACCCTAAAAATTACCTCTTTTCGTAGAATTACAGACTGAGACAATCTTGTCAATTAGTTTCTCGTGGTTTTTCTTACCATCTTACCTCGTCACTTATTTCTACATCTTCGGAGAAATGAGTTTTAATACTCCGGATGTTATTTTTACCTCAAATTTTAAATTAAAAATTAAATATTAAATTTTTTGAAATAAATAATCACTAAATTTTTATCATTTTTTTTTTTTTAATTCTTAAAATAAAAAAAATTAAACATTTATACATTTGTTAAGTCTGTATCAGTTATTCGAGAAGAAGAAAGAGAAGAGGTATGATGTGAAATAGCCGCATAATAACAGGGTTTGCCGTCGGTGCCAAGGCCCCACTAACGAACCTGCCTCGACGGTTTCGGTGCCCCTCTAGGACAGCGACACTGTATTATTTGAAAAAAATTTTTACTCATTCACTCTTTGTATTCTTAGTTCTGTGGGGGCATCATCAGAAATCATTGTCGAATCCATATAATCAGTCAGTGGTTACGAGCAACCGTAATTCTTAGTAAAGCCTCAATCTTTTCTCTAATAAGCCAAGTGATTATTTGTTGGGGAAGATCGCAATAAAGAATAAAAAATACTGATTTCTAATTTTTTACTCATTTGTTTTAATATTTTGAAAAGGTCTAAAAATTCACATCATCTTTTTTTCTTAAAAATTGAAAAGAATTTTCATTTTTGGAAGAAGAAAATTAGTCATTTAATTACGTTCAAAGTGGATAATTCAAAAGAACATCTTGACGTGCTAATTCCAGTAACATAGGATCATCAAAGAATTTATTGATGGATACATCTTCAGATAGTCCTTTTCTTCTTCTAGTTTTAAGCATAAATTCTCGTGCCAAGTGAGTGGCAGGTTGAGGCTCTAATGGTCTTATTGTAATACTTTTGTCCAGTGGATCTCCAGGAACAATTTGCCAGTGATGAAAGACTGATAGGCAAAATGCTTGTCCCTGGGTGTGAGTTCGAAGATCTGTCTCAAAGCCAAAACTGTCGATAGCAGGTATGAATGCTTTAATGGTGTAGAGGGGACTTCCTGGTACTGGGGCATCCTGGGTAACGTGACCACGACGTTTTGCTAAAACTGTGTAAACTGCTGAGACACAGTCAGCTGGTGCTTGGACTTCTACGAAGAGGTATGGCTCCATTAGACGTGGGGTTGCCATGAGAAATGCTGAGTAGGCAACACGACGAGCTGTTGGAATTATTTGTCCTCCTGGAAATTATATTGGTTTTAGAGAAAAATGTCAAGATACACTTTTTACTAAAAATTTTCTCAGCTACAAAAAAGATCTCTTGACATTTTCTCCCAAAATCACGCGTTTTCAAGATATCGACAATTAACAAAAACTAAAATTCGATTGATTACAATTCATTACATTATTAATCAATTAACATTGAGTTAAATTGAATAATTATTAAATATGATATCTTACCACCCCTGTGAAGAGGTTCAGGTGCAATGACAGCATCAAGAATCTTGAATTTAACATTTCTAATTGGTTCTTCGCACAATGGCCCCTCTCTCGTTCCCCACTGAAATCCTTGAACAATAGCATCTTTGGCACTACTCAATAATGCTTTATCCACCTCCGAAGGTAGTGTATCATCCACAAGAATATTAGGTCCAGTACAATCTGGTCCAAATGCCCATATACTTCTCGCTGCCAGTAGATCCCAATCATACTTGGTCTGGAAGAATTCTCCCAAACGTTTTCTGCAAAAAATTTGCACGAATAAAACCCCAATCAAACAAAATAAATATAAAAAAAATTAAACTCACTTGTTCCACGTAATCTTAACATTCTCAGCCTCAATATCCTCCGCCAAACCCCTCTCCAGAGGTTCAGCAATCATCGTAAGTTTATTTCTCTTATTGGGTGTCTCAGCAAAACACTTGAGCGAACTAGTCTCCACAACAGTTTCCGCAAAAGCAACAACTGGATCAGCAACTTTGATATCAATCTCTGAGTACATTCTCCTCAAATCATGCATAGCACAATCGAGATAAAGTTCTCCAGTTCCCAAAACCACATGTTCACCACTCTCCTCAACCCTCGTCCCCAACAACGGATAGCTCTTATTGACTTTTCTAAGTCCATCCAACATTTTTGGCAATTCAGAGGGATTAACTGGTTCCACAGCAATTTTAATAACACTCTGTGTATTAAACTTCAATGGCCTGAATATATGTAAATCCTCAGAATTCCCTAGATCAGTGATAGTACTAGTTTTGACAATGGGCCTATCAATACCCTCAATTAATACCCAATTGCCAGCAGGTACTCTAGAAAGTTCAATAGAATATCTAGCTTCACTTATCCAAAGTCTTCCAACACTGAGAACCCTTGAATCCTCCTCATCAGCCCTTGAATAAGCTTCACCAAGAACTCTGACTTTCTGTCCTGCCTCAAGTGTACCAGACATAATTCTACCAAGAACCACAAATAAAGTACAATCCTCAGTTGGATACATCTTAGTACTGTGTATCATAAGCCTACCATCAGGATTGCAGTTTATCATATCCTTAGCAAGATCTGAATCCATTGGGCCAGTATAGACATGCTGCACCTTAACAGGTGCATGTACATGAGGACTTGGTACATGATGAATACACATATCAACAAGACCAGAGAGATCCCCAAAGAATCTTGTGCAGACTAATCTCAACAGAGGTCTTATATTCATCTTCATCTCTTGAGATGTCAATCTCACCCCCAATTCATCTAATACCGATGGCAATGTCGAGTCAACATCACCAATAACTTGAGCAAATATCTTGTAAAGAGGCTCCAGGATGAATTCAATGAATGATCTTTGTGCAGTATTGTGAGGAGGTTTCTTCATAAATTTTCTGGTCTTTGAGTTGAAGTAGAGATCACCCCACAGTCGCTTAGAGAACTCATTTATATTGATATTGGGATAGGTTCGAGAGTATAAACTTACGAAGGATTTCAGGGTGAAACAGACGTTGTACTCGGATGAGGCGAAGCAGACATTTCCAACTGCTGGGGATACAAATGTTGGATTTTCACTGTCTGAGTATAAAGCTATTAAGCCATTTATCTCTTCGATAATGTGACGAAGTTTGTAGTAAGCATCGAGAGGAGGTAATTTTAATTCTAGAATGAGACGATCTATCTTGTTGATGCAGACGGTGAGAGCTAGTTTCTCCTGGATTGCGTGTTTTAGAAGACGTTCTGTGTTCAGAAGGACTCCTTCAGCTGCATCAACAACTAGAATAGCACCGTCTGACATTCTTATTGCAGCTGTTGCCTCGTCGGAGAAGTTGACGTGTCCTGGAGTGTCAAAGATGTTCATAAGGTAGGATTTTGATTTAACGTCTTGCAGGAGTAGAGTTACTGGAGTGGCTTTTGTGGAGACACCGCGTTGTTGTTCAGTGAATAGAGTGTCTGTGTAGCGTAGGGGTTTTTCATCGGTGACATTGTGAATGTTTGGATGGGTCTGGCGGACTAGGCAATCCACCAGAGTTGTTTTGCCGTGGTGCAGATGACCTAGCAGTACTACGTTGCGAATTAGGTGGGGTGTGTCCATCATGTCAGCGAGAAATTCTATATTGTAGGTTGTGTCGGGGAGTTCTTGCTCTTTTATTTGAAATTTTGAACGCTTCGTGGGGGCTATCAGTGGCTTGTCCAAGGGCTGGGCGTCCTCTTCTTGGACTAGGGTTTCCACCTGTATTAAATAGAAAAATTGTTTAATTATGCATTTATCTTGATAATGAGTGGGTTTAAGAAAAAATGTCAAGAGATCTTTTTTGTAGGTGAGAAAATTTTCAACAAAAAGTGTCTCTTACCATTTCCTTCTAATATCACTCATTATCGAGATATTTCGATATTAGATACTGCATAAAAATCAATTCAATTTATTCTTAAAAAATAAATCAATTAAATACTCACATCTGGCCCATAAACCTCAAGAGCACTTGGATAATATCTTTTATCCTCATGCAACACTACAGACAGCGATTGTTGCTCCAAAATATTGCTCTGTTCATCCTTATCCTCCTCCATCTCCTCATCTGATCGCTCTCGCTCATCCTCATCATCTCCAGCATTATCAAACTCATTTTCATCCTCAGATTCAGATGCTAAATCTGGCCCAATATAATTACCAAATTCGTCATAGAGATCGGCATCCATTGTCACAGGATAATCGCTTTGATAAACAAGAACAATAAAACCGGTACATAAACATAACCAAAATACTTTCAACAATGAGCACTCATCAATCTCAATTATTCCTCATTAATTAACATACCTGATTTATTATGTATACAATAAATAATCAACTTGTATCGAATATTAATTAATAAATTTACTCCAAAAGGAGAGATGAACCACGCTCACAGCATGAACACACTAATAAAAAAAAAAAAAAAAAAATTGCTCCGTCGGTAAAGAAAATACATTACTATTCGCTGGTAATACAGGGTAAAAAAATCTTTTTTTCACACAAAAAGATCAATAATCATTAATTGAAATAATGATATTAATAAAAAAATATAAATTGGCAATAAAACACATTATAATGTTATTTAAAACCAGCATATGCGCATTAACATCGTCAGGAAATAATTAGCCCCATTCAACAGCGCCACAACCAGTTGAGAATCTAAACTAAATCTCCAAGCAAATCGATATTTCCACTCAAATATTGACTTCGAGATTGTGTGTGTGCCCTGTGTGTCGCACAGAGAGGAAACAGTAGTCGAAAGTTGCAATGCGTTTCCAACAATCCTCGTAAAACGAAGGTTGTAAGAACACAAGTGACAAACAAGTGTACGACAATAAATTAAACTAAATATTGGTGACGAAATAACAATTAAAATGAATTTGGTGACGAGTGTTGTGTTAATAATCCTCATTGGATACTCATACGCGAGCTTTCAACCAACACAGAACTCCTTCAACGATCATGGAGGTGATTTTTTTTCTTCTCTCATTGTGTCTCGACCACATTCTTTTCTCATAAAAAAGAAGAAAAAATTTTTTTAATCAATTTTTTAGGGTTTTTTTATCAACTTTCTCATTCAAATGAATAATCAATGATTTAAATAATGACTAAATGTGAAAATGGAACGAGTTTTATTCTCATTTGTTGAATAATATCTATATGGTGCATTGGAGGGCCCTTTTACCTCCCAATGAGAGCACCTGTGATGGCGAATTCATTATACTATACTTCTGTGACACACTCACTCCAATCTCCAATCTCATATTATATATAGAAATTTTTTTTTCTCACGTATTCATTGGAATACTGTGATATTTTTCTATTTTCTCATTATTGGGTAATTGATATTGGTTTTAAAAAAGCCTCTCAAGTTGTCTCAAATTACCCAGAATTTTTTAATTAATAATTTGGAGCAAAGAGACGATTTTTATTTTATTATTAAAAATAATTTTGATTACTCCATGACCTCTTTCGTATTTTTTAAAAATTATTTATGGAGTAATGAGTCATAATTTCGTAATATTAATTTTTAAAATTTCTCATTTAGTCCCGCGACTGGATCTGGACAGTCTGGAGTCTGGTTATCATGGTTTAGTGAAAGAGAATGAGACATTGGTGGAGGTGACCCCGCAAATACGTGCACTGGGTGTGAAAGTTTGCTCTTTCCGCATAGCGAACAAACATCATGGTGATGCGCCCTTTGAAATCATTGTCAAGGAGAGGGGTATTGCTGAATTGAGGGCATTGAGAGTTCTAAATTGTGAAAAAAGGCGTAATTATAAATTTGATATTGCTGCTGTTGCTTGCAATGGGGCACAATCTGAAAAGTATGTTAAAATTAAATAAGTACAAATTTTTTTGTTCTCTCATTAAACGTTGATTTATCACGAGAATGAGTGATTTTTTGAAAAAATGTCAAGAGACATAATTTATCAAAAATTTGATTACCTACAAAAAATGTCTCTTGACATTTTTCCCTAGAATCACTCATAACGAAGATAATTCAATATTTAGGAAATTGATTTTTCAAGTGAATATAATTAATAAAAATGAAATAATATTTTAGTGCCACTGTCCACATCACAGTGATCGATGTAAATGAGTATGCCCCTCAGTTTCTCCAACCATCCTATGTCAGTACCGTGGACGAGGGTCGCCTCTACGAGGAGGTTGTGCGTGTCGAGGCATCAGACCGTGACTGTACCCCAAAATTTGGTGATGTATGTAAGTATGAAATTCTCACAGCAGATCAGCCTTTTGTCATCGATAATGAGGGTGCAATACGTAATACCGAACCACTGGACTACGAGAGATCCCACAATTACATTCTGAGTGTTGTTGCTTATGATTGTGGTATGAAACAATCAGCACCAGCAATGGTAACAGTCAAAGTCAATCGTGTTTGTTCACCCGGATGGCGTGGTATTCCTGAACGTGTTGATTATGCACCTGGTGCTGGCTCTGAAGCACTGATACCATCAGCAAGACTTGAACTCTGTGATGCACCTTGTATCCTTAGAAATCTTCGTGCTACACTTACCCTGGCAACTGATCACATTGGCAAAGGTTGTGATAGAGATACTTATGGAGTTGTTAGCCAGAGAAAATTGTGTGGAGCATCAAGAGACAGTGTTGATCTACTTCCAACTCCTTCACCAACTACAACCTGGACATCTACATTGTCACGTGATGAGGGTAGAGAGGCTGATGAAATATTTGAATTTGATGGTAGTAGTTCAGCTGCTATTATTCCCAATGATGTACTTGATCATGCATTGGCACAGAAATTTAGTATTGGAGTTTGGGTGAAACATCGACCACGTCCAAGACAGGATCCTCATGTTAAAGAACATATACTCTGTGCTGCTGATGATCACAGTGAGTATTAAAAGTTGCAAAATAAATTGGCCTTTTAAAACAATAAATTAATTAATTACAGAAATGAATCGTCATCACTACGCTCTATTTATCCGCAACTGTCGACTTATTCTTCTCCTACGACGTGACTTCTCCGAGGGTGATCCCAATATATTCCGTCCAGCAGAATGGCGATGGAAAATTCCACAAGTGTGTGACGATCGTTGGCACAATTTTGCTATACAAGTTGATTTTCCAAGGGTAAGCTTATTCATAGATGGTGAAGAATGGCACACTGATGAAAAAAATCCTGAGGTTATTGATGATTGGCCTCTTCACCCAGCAAAGGGTGTAAATACAACACTGGTAGTGGGTGCTTGCTGGCAAGGCTCAGACAATAAAACAAAACATCATTATCGTGGTTATCTCGCTGGTTTATCTGTTCTCGTTGGAAGAAATGAAAAATCCGATGTATTGACATGTTTACGAAGATGCCAAGAGGGTATTCATATACCCTCAATGGATTTACTTCAGCCAGGCACCCAGTTACTAACAAACTCTGATTTAACTGAAGTGAGAATTGACGGTGACAATCATACCAATGTTGAAACACTTTTACGTCGTATTAGTTATTCAAATAGTCGTCGTTTTCCCACACCTGGTAGACGTAATTTCCGGTTAGATACAACAATTGTTTGTGAGGGTAGTGAGGAGCATCCATTGACAGTACCATCAGTACAATCATATATTACAGTATTACCACCACCACGTCCAGGTATAACAGTCAATGGTACATCATATGTTGCCCGTGAATATGCTGATTTTCGTTTAGGAGTTAGAGTATTTCCTGATGCACGTGTTACAGCTGGTACAGCAGCAAGACTCGATGCTTGTGCAGTCAGTGTTTATCCCAGTTTAAATCCAGATCATGAAACTCTCAGTTTACCCACTGATACCCTTCACCAATTTAAATCAATATCCCCAAGAATCGATCGTGATGGGGTTGTACTGTCTGGTGCTGATACACCTTATAAATATCAACAACTCATACGTTTAATAACTTATACCAATAGAAAGCCAGCTTATTATCTTGATCGTGTATTTAAACTCACTTGTTCTGAGCTAAGTGGTAGATTTGCTAGTAATGAGTATGTTCAAACATTGGCCGTTATTCATCCTAAAGAAAAACCTACAGTATCACCAAAATCAACTGAAAATCCACCTATGGCTAAAATTGTTGAGCCTCTGCCTGGCCATTCACAATTGTCTAGACATCATGCTGATATTACTGATGAATATTCGACGATTAATCTTCATGATGGAAGTAGAACACTATCGGGATCTGGGGGTAGTCATGCAGTTACTATTGTTGCTGCTGCTTGTATCGGATTTCTTTTGTTAATGGCTGTTGTTGGTGCTGCTAGAGTCAGGGGGGCTGCTAAACAGAGGCGTACAGCTGGTGATGAACTTGCAGCTGAAACTGAAATGGCATGGGATGATTCGGGTTTAGCTATTACAGTCAATCCAATGGATCGTTTGTCAGATAATAATGCTCATAGTTCACATCAGAGAGACGACGATGCCGATGATTCTGGTACATCTGACTCTGATGATGATTCATTCAGGGATGATGATCTTGATACAACTGATTGTGAGAATGATTGTGATTTGACTAATGGCAGACACAGACGTCATCACAATACACCTCATGATCTTGAGTGGGATCATGATCATGGAGTTTAATCATTTTTTTTCTTTTTCAATTTATGAAATTTCATTATTGACATACTTCTATGATTATTCGGTATTGAGGGGAGTACTCAACGTTTTAATAATATGATTTTTAACATCGGAATTCCCCCCCCCCCCATTTTTGTTTCTTTCAATTTCTTAATTTTTATCGACTTTATTTTAACCATTGAATCGACGCTTTTCATTGCCACTAATGAATAATAATTTTTTTGAAATAATAATATTGTTTTTAATTTAAAAAGGAAAAAAAAAAGCGTCGTATTATATCCGTCCCTCATAGATGGAATTCTCAAGTAGTAAATGCGTATTGAATATTAAATGAATTATTATAATCGTTAGTACTCTGCTTGAGCACCGTATAAAAAAGAAAAAAAAACAAGATTTATAAAAAGTGCGCGCACGCTTACTTAATATAGATTTACTCTTTCTACCCAATTAATATTTCGTCCCATCGGCGATTGGTAGATTTATCAATTGAACAAATTTTTCGTCGGTGATTAACGAAAAAAAAGAAAAAATAAAAAATCGATAGCATTCATGTTACAAGGAATGAAAATATTGCTCTGAATATATTTTCCAATTTTTCACGTGTGGCCGAAAAAAAGAAAACAGATGAATTTATTTTTCAGGTAATCATTGCTACTCTGCCATATGTTACTCGATAGTATTTAATGCTTATTAATCATTTCTCGGTCAATCTTCAGTAAATTTTTATTAATTATCATGCAGACTTGCTTATGTAAGTTTGATGGGTTTTATGAGAATGACAATCGTGTGATAAAACATTAATAATCAATTATTTGACAATTATCCAGTAGTCTAACCAAATACATTGTCTTTTTTTTTATGAATGGAATGAGGAGATGGATAATTTTAATTAATAAAAAATTATGAGAATATTTTTAATTATGAAGATATTGGAATTGTTTCATCTCTCACTATTTTCTCTAGAAAAAAAAATGGTTCCATCTTCATTTTCGTACTCGATTACTAATGAAACCAGTGAATATAAGCATCTCTCTATTTCATTGATATTTTATAATTTGCTGAAATTTTTTTTTTTTTGGATATTCACGCGCAGAAATAATAACCATGAGATGGGAAATTTCTGTTAGCTCCTAATGATTCGTAAATACTAATAAAAACCCATCTAACTTATAATTTAAAGCTGTTAAATAGACATATTATATTGGTGTGTGTATAGGTATATGTATATGCATTTACACAGTAGTGATATTCATCAAATCAATATCCCAATCATTCGGTTCTAAAATAATATATCTCTAGATCTGACATCTGACATGCCATATTAAATTATAAGTAATTTATGACTAATTTTTTTTTTCAATCAATTCTTTTTTTTTTTTAAAAAATTACTTCTGGATTTTTAATTTATAACGAATACTGTTTACATGCATATATATACGTATGTGGATAATATTTATAACTACATACATGAGAATCTGCTTATTCTGTTTATTTTTCATAATCTCAACCTACTGCTATCTAATGCAAATTACTAATATCACAATTTTGGAAAGTAGAGAAATTTTTTTTTACTGAAAATCATTTTATTCATTGACTCTCTTACTTTCAATTTTCTTCAAATGTATGTAATTATAATGAAAATTTCATCAGATAAATAATCCTGATAATTTGTGTATGGATATCAATACTTCATAGAATCTATGAGACAATTTATTTTTTCAATATGCATATCATATCATTTTTATAGGACAACTGTCCAATTTTTCAACAAATGAACATTGAATGAGAATTAAAAAAAAAAATTAAAAAATAATGATAAAATGTAAAAAAAAAAAGATGAATAATAATGCAGTCCTATGCTATCACTCGAATATTGTGACTGCTGCATGTACCACTGTTGCATTAATTTTTTTTCAGATTTTTTTTTTTTTAAACAAAACTTCCACTTTCATTAGTTCTTACCTTTGAATAAAACTATGCAATTATGCTAACTAAATACACAAATATAAGATAATTATTATGAAATTATCTAATTACAGAAAAACCTGTATCTCGAGTCAAAATTTTTGACTGTTTAAATGATTAAACAATTTTTTATTTAAATAATACAATATCTGCTTTTATAAATTTTACACTGAGAAAATAATAGTTTAATGACGATTAAATACTATTTCTCGAAAGTTAAAATCATTCGAAAATAGTAAATTAAATTATTGCAGTTGGATTTTGATATTTTTAGACATGATAAATATTCACATTTTATTCTTTCATTCCCATTGAAATGTAGCATTTTTTTTTTTTTTATTCAATTTCAGTAAAGACTTGGGATTTTTATTTTTTACTGTGAAAAAAAGAAATTTTAGTTATCAATAATTAATTAATGTGCAAATAAATAAATTGTCATTTTTCTTGGGTATGATGAGAGGACAGGTTAATTTGTTGGATAAATAAAAGAAAAGAGGAAAATGTACTTAAAATAAATTGAACAAATAAGATTTGAAAAAAAAATAATAATTATTATAATAATGATTAGACGATATGGTGTATTAGTTTAATAATATACAAAAAAAAAAGAACTAAATTAATTGAAAAATGAATGAATATATTATATATAGTTTTTCTTTTTTTTGCCGAAAACTATATGAATTTATGATCATGTAATTGTATTTTTTAGGCGTCCAAATATGCACATTCACGTATTAAATCATGTATGTGAAGAAATCTATATTGAATATCCAGTATATGTGCTCGTAGTTGTTTTTTTTTTTCACATTTTACTGTGAAAGAGAGATTGAGGGATTTTCCAGACTCATATATCCCACAAATAATACGTAATTGAGTGATACTTGTGAGAAAAAAAAATCTCATCAAACAAGTAAATCTCAAAGATTTTTGGACGCTCGAGGGCACTGCAATTTATTAAAATTCTGGATACAAAATATCAAATGAAAAAAAAAAAAAATAGAACAATATATTTTTATTTAAAATTTATTGAGAAAATATAATAAATAAATAATTATAATTTTTATGTTTTCTGCCATGATGAAAAATCCTTTATCAATTGGATTTGGTATTTTGTATCTTGAATTAATCATGGAATTTGAATAGTAGGGCGATAATTTTCAATGAAAAATGTTAGCCTATTACAGAAACATTACTACGAGCTAATATGAATATTCCCTCCTAATGAAGAAGAACAGAATATGAAAAAAAAAAAAAATGCATAAGATTAATCGTATTTTAATTGTAAGATTATGATAATAGCACAGTTAAGGAATTAATGTTAATGATTAATTAAAAAAAAAATGAATAAAATTGAAATTATCATATGCTAACCGTGTTCCCATGATAATAATACCGGTGGTAAGCGCTTTTACTTGCTTAGAATTGAGAGAGAAATAATAACAAACGGTTAACATCAATGTTTAAAAAAAAAAAATAAAGAGTCAAAATTTATCAGTTCCCGACGCACACAGAGTGGCAAATTACTCGATTAATCATTAAATTGAACATGAATTAAGTGAAAATTCAAACTGGTAAATAAATAATATTGTGCGATAATTATAATTAGCGATTGTAGAACGTACACGCGCATATGAAAGCTGCACAGATTAGAATTATAGAATAATTACCTAAATACACGTATAAATATCACTAAAACATCAATAGTATTTGTTTAATAAAGATGTACATTCGAAAAAAAAAATATGATTTTTATTTAATTATCTATTGATTTCAGGCGATGGTGAGAGAATAATTAACTACTGGTTTTATATATATTGTTATGTCCAGAGAATAAAGTCACAACACACACAAATGAAATTAATTGATTGGGGCGGTTTATTAACAATTATTTTAAGAGCAGGGATACAAGAGCGATGTGTCTTGATTGAGATCTCTCCAGAGAATAAAATAGTCTTGATGTTATCCAAAAGACAGTCGTTACCAACGGGAACCTCTGACATCCTTCAGACTACAGACAATTGAAAGGGTTCGAAGGGGGATACGCAACAATATAATAAATAATTAGAGATTTATTGAACCAGAATATGTGATATCGACATCAACTTTGGAACGAAAAAAAGAATCTTTAATTTTTTTTTAATTAACAAACAAAAAAAAAACAATCTATCATATTTACATTTATAAAAGATGAAACTATGATGGAGAATATTTTAAATTATGAGAAAATATTTTTTACGAGGAATTTTTGGAGGAGAGTATTTATCTTATTATTTCAACATCAGCAGATGACAATTGTTGATTGTTCTCCACTGTTTGATGAAAATAATTTTATATTTTTTGCACTCCAGTACAATAAAGCTCCTTGACATACTATACTCCATACGTATGGTATAAAAAATTCTTCAGGCTGTTCTTCCTCTACATATCTGAATTTCAATTCTGGAAATTTCTGCAGTAGAAGGAAAAAAATAGATTTAATTTAAATCAAGTGTTTAAGAAAAATTGATATAAATGAATTTTAATTACCCTCAATCGATCCTTGGGCCACTGCATTGTACCCTGCTGTATTGCAGCTAATACTTGAGTCACACCAATTTGTGATTGATCAGTCTGTTCCAATTTGTACGAAAAGAAATTAATTACCTGAAATTAATAATTTTTCTCAATTTTTTTTTTAAATTTCCTACGACTTAAAAATTAAATTATCTCGATAATGAGTGATTTAACAGTAAAATCTCACGAGTTATTTTTTATTGGAAATTTCCACATTTTCAAAAAAGCTCTCTTGCTATTTTCTCCTAAAATAACCCATTCTCGAGATATTTAAAAAAAACTCACCGAATAAATATTCTGTATGATATCCTGAAACGCAGTATGCATTCTAAATGGTTGAAAAATATCTTTTTTATACAACAAAGTATAAACTAAATTGGGATTATGTGCAAGTCGATGTGTCAAACAGCTGTTGATTATTTCAAGTACCATTCTGAGTACTTCTTCAAGAATAGTTAAATCTTGAATTAAATCAGAATTATTATTACCAATATTTCCATTAACATTGACAACAACTGTTTCAGAATTTGATTGTCCCTGAATTTTAGCTTCCAATCTTGCATGTTTTTTAGCAAGTGTTTCAAACAAACTCAGCAATCTCTGACTGACATATGGATGAAGAGCTCTAAATTGTGCTGACATATTAGCTAATGCAGCTAAACAATTAGTGTGAAGATATTTATCCCTCATTTTTAACATATTGTACTGTATTGTCCTAATGACAACAAGAATCAAAAGTCCCCCAAGGGATATTTCACTTATACATCTCTCTGTATACCAAGTTACTCCTTTTAACATCTGAAATAAAATTTCTTCAATTAATCCTTAATTTATTCATTCACATTTATTTCCCCATTTTTACTTACAATCTCGTGAATTCTTTTATTGAAGGAATCATTCTCACTGAGTATCAAAAGTATTATTAGGGACATGTAGATGTGATGGGATGTATTGTCTGGTGCATGGTAAAGAATTTTTAATATTGGAGTTACCTGAAATAATTATTTATTGCAATATAATTAATTTATCTCGATAATTAATGATTCTAGAAGAAAATATCAAGAGACCTTTTTTGTAGGAAATTTTCTGAGCTACAAAAAAGGTTTCTTGACATTTTCCTCTAAAATGACTCATTATCGAGATAATTTGATGTTTATCAAGGTATGAAAAATCCACTGATCTCTTAATTTAAATTGAGAGATGAATAATTGTAATTATCGTGATCAGTACTTACTAAAAATTGTATATCATCACGTTTGATTATGTGTCCCTTGACACTTGGATTTCTATGCAAAAGCATGTACAATAGCAAAGTAACTTCGTCAGTATTAGATACTTTACAAATTGTACTGTATAATTTATCCAAATTAAATCTAAATGGCATGACAGCCTTGGTTGGCATTATCGATTGTTCATCCTGAATATTATTGAATGAAAATAATGCATCTCGGTAGGGATTATGACTCGTTGTGCAGTGATTTGTCAAAACTAACAGAAGTAATAATGATTGACTAGCTAATGGTGTTTCTGTATCTCTTTTTTTATCTTCATCATCAGTAGTACCATTACTCGATACTTGAATATTTTTTAAAGTACTACCCATACCCATGGTGATGACATTCCACAATCCAGCTGGAATTAATAAACATTACAGCAGACTCAATTATTTCATCATATTTTGTTAAATATGAATTTATCCATGATATTAATGATTTTTCAGGAAATGTCAAGAGACATTTTTTGTAGAAAATTTTATCAGCTACAAAAAATTACTCTTAACATTTTCCTCGAAAATCACTCATTCACGAGATAAATTTAAATTTAAGTTGAAGAGAAATAAAATTTCACCTGCAATATTAAACACAAAACTTCCTCCAGCTTCCCTGGACAATAATCCAGGTGGTGCATGCTCCTGTTGTACAAAATTATGAAGAAGAGTACAAACAACAACAGGAGCATGATTACTAGCCTCATGATTCATAACAATTCTGTAAACAGTGCTGTACTCAGCTGAAGTTTGTGAGAACAATTGAACTGATAAAAGTACCAAAAGACAATTGACAGCTTCAAGATGTACCAAATAAGTAAATTCACATAGTGGTACATCAATAATAATATCAATAATAGCTTCAAATAAATATTCAAGCTTCATTTGACTATTTTTTGGCTCTTGATTCGGCACATTTGGTACAGTCTCAGCATGTTTTATCATCTCTATCTCTCCCACAGTCTCCACCAGATATTTTAGTATACATCTAACAGAAAATAATGCATTGTAAGTCTGCCAGGCTGACATTATATTCTGGCTTGTCACTGATGCCAATAATTCACTAGTTCTCATCAATGTAACTTGAATCAATGAACCAAAATTTCCAGATGTTGAGTTATTTGTTAATAATCTTTGACACATTGTGTCGAGTCGTGAGTCCAATTCTATCTGATCATTTCTAGTGACTGGAGGGCGCATATTGAAGGAGAGAAAACGATTCCAGAAGGGATCGTCTGGGAATATTGAATCTTTAGCACAGAATTTCTCCAGGCATGGATTTCTCGATAGATCGTCATTGCGACTTGGTGATGCACCCATATTTCCTTTTTTTATTTATATATTTATCCTCTGAAAAAGAAATTAATTTATAATCATGGGAAAAGCCAATTTTATTACTAAAGAAAAAAATAAATTCTATCGAAGAAATTTTAATGCAATTAATATTTTAAAAAATGCTTAAAACTATTGGAAATTAGTCTTTATTATTAAAAATAATCGACTTTTATTAATTTTAACCTCTATATCGAAGTGTCAAAAGTTGTGTGCCATCATGATGAAAATATTGTTGACAAAATATTGCTCAAAAGTTTGATAATTAAATTGTTTGTATAATTCTTTAGGATAAAGATCAAATAGTGTAATTAATTCAATATGATAACTCACAGAAAAATTAGGAAATAGTCTGGATATCTTGTCATGTCAACGTTTAGACTTTAGACACTCTTATTTCTGCCAGCAGAGTGCGACAGTCTAGCCGTTTTTTCGTTGTAGATTTTTTTAACCACGTCTTCATTCGATATCGAAGGATTGCAAATTAATAACAATAACAAATGTTAATTAAATTTTTTTTTTCTAATTATTCCAGATATTTTTTTAATCAAACTATTGCATCATTATGAGACACAAAATATTTATGTGTTTTTTCAATTGTATTTTGAGGAAAAATATTCGATAATTGAATAAAGAAAAAAAAAACCAAAGAGATTAATATCTCTTATTGGTAAAGAGATTAATATCTATTTAAAGAAAAAAAAAATCAAAAATATCCTATGACCACATGGGAATCCCCTGCTTTCTCTCTCTCTTATGGACAAATAATTTTAATGGAAATTTGTATATATTCGGATAGCTCAAATGGGAAGATAATTCCCCGTTATCTTCATTCATTTCTACGCAGTAAACAACTCAATTTGATTGTTATTTCATTCTTGTTATGATGAATTAAATTAGGTCACCTGACCCTCTCCTAAGGCTTCCATCCATACACTAATTTTGGGGTGTCCTTCAGACATTTTTGTATTCAATCAATAATTTTTCAACTCTACACGCAATATTCACGTTAGGCAGTAATGAACAAATAAAAATTCACAATTTTATTCAATTTTCCTTCCATTGTGCATTCAAGGTCATTCATTCAGTTTGTTTATTTACGATATACCAAAGGTTTAAAAGGTCTATGTACTCCCCACCCATTGAATTAGAAAACTAAACAAACTTTGTGCGTCACACGTTATCATTCAGCCGATATTGAATCGGGTGGCCTTGAGAGAAGAACGCAATTGAAATGAAAGTAACAATGACATTTTTAATTTGTCAATTACAGGGGATGGTTTATTAAAATGGGATTGATTAAGCTATTACGAATGAATGATAAAAAAAAACCATTTTGATTGATTATTGGAAATAATTATAGAATCGTTACAAATGGAAAATTACTTGGAATAATTAATATTTGGAGGGTTCTAGAAATTGTTTTGTTCGAGAATTTTTCAAGGAAAATAAGAGTGGAGGTGGGGGAAGTGAGTGGATGAAATAGGGCGCGGCATGTCGGGGGGCGGAGAGGGGATAGCGACGCGTAGTCCGATGGTATATATGGTCATGCGCATGGAGAAACGCGTTAGTTCAGATCGGACTTCGGACACGCTAACAAGAGGAATTTCAAGGAGGAAAGGTTTTTCTTTTGATTGGTCCGCTCATTGTATGGGTAAGTTTAACTATTGAATATATTTATTTTAGTTATTTAATTAAACATTTCGTTGGTAGATTTATTGAAAAAATTCTCAAGGAATTTTCCGTTAATAATGAATATTGAAAAATCCAAACGACCTATTTTCGTGCATTCCATGAGGCCTCCCTTCACTCACGGACGGGTCTTTGTCCCATAAATGTAACAATGACCTCGCCCCGTCATTCATTCGTTCGGAATTTTTTTCAAGTTTCTCTCTTTTCTTTGTCATATTGCGACATCGATTTCTACTCATGTTCTGACTCATAACTGCGTAATTCAGTTACTCAATTATCATAACTTCCGGTTGTTCGATTGTGTCAATTTTAACGGAATTTTTTTTCTTTCAATATTGTGAGTATAACGGAGTAGTGGTGAAACAGTCATGTGCAACAACAAAATGTCGGCGAGACACGTGGAGTTTGAGTTGTACACTGATTCCGGAATATTGATTAATCCATGCGCAGTAAAAATTGACACTCTTGAGGAATATTTGAACAGTGGAAACATATTTACGAGTAGTTTGTTGTTGAGTGTTATTGAATTAAATTATTGATGTTTAGTCACTCGCTTGACTAGATTTTCTTTTGTTTCCCCTTAGTTAATTAAAAATGTACGAAACGGTCAATAATTTCCATATTTAACACAATTTTTTAATTAATTTTTGAGCATTTTTTAATATATTTTAAAAATTTTTTTAACGTTTAAAATAAAAAATTGATGAGTCCTTAAAGACCTAGATTATCATCTATTTTCTATTTTAATTAACGAAATAATTGACAAAGTTGAAAATAAATTTATTGCAGAGCGAGAGAAGAGTAAAAATCACGGAGAGAGCCCTGTGGAGCCAATAAGCAGCTGCGGGGATGAAAATGGATATATGCCGACGGTGGGCCGTTGGGGCAGCGAATGGCCAAGTTGACTCGAGTCGGCAGAAACATGGTGCCAGCCAAAGGGGCAGGCTCGGGGCCCCTGGATCAGGGGTGTCCCACTACCCCTACCGGTTTGGGCCCATTCTGAATCTACAGCGTTGACTGTTGATACTGTTGAACAGTATGAGGAATTAGCAGGCAGCGTTGAGCTGGAAACCCAGCGTCTACTGCGCGAGCATCGCTATGATACCATTGGCAATTTTCTAAGGTAATTAATCATTTTTTAATGGGGTCCATGTCAAAAAAACTTGCGTCAAAAAAACTTCATCAAAAAAAACCTGACATGAAAAAAAAACCCGACGCAAATAAAACCTCGTCAAAACAACCCAATGTGAAAAAAAACTTGTCAAAAAAAACCACAACGATAACAATAAATATTAGAAAATAGATAGAGATCATCAATAGCATTTTAATAAACAGAGGCGAAAACAAAAAAAATTACAAAAATTACAAATGAGAATTCAACGATTAATTCAGAGAATTACAGCAAAGTAATTACAGAGAAATAAGAAATATCGATCGCCCCTTTCATGTAGAATCAAAACAAAAACAATAATAACATTTTGATCGCTCAAAATACAAGTTAATCTCACAGGTTTTAATGATACAAGCTGAATTTAACAAGAGTTTTATTAGTCACAAGATCAATTTTCCAAAAAAATTTCATTTTTTTCATTTCATTTTTTTTTTTTTAATTTTTCCAGATTTTTTTAACGAGGTTTTTTTGACGTGCTCCCTTTAAATGATCAATATTTAACAAATATCTGACATAATATTAATCATGTTTGTTATATAGGTTTTACAAGGACTTTAAACACAGTTCCGAGCCAATGGTAGAGCGTTTTTACCACAAATATCAGCCTTTGATAACACGCAAACATCACACATGTGTTGGTCTTGGTTTTGAATTAATCAGCAGATTAAATTGTCTTAATGAGAGATTTCCTGGTATTAGCAGTGGCCTTTATTTGGTGTCATGTGAGGAGGTGAGAAAAAGCTTAATTCAATAATTAAGTTAAACCAGATTTTAGCTTGTTTAATTATTTTGCTAAATTGAGTGAATAAATTTGAACAAAAATGAATTATTTAATTTTTATAGACAATTGGAGATATTGAGGGATATGTGGGTGGTCCACCAGCAGCCGATATTGGTGAAAAAGAGCATGTACTCGTTTGCCTAAAGATTATCATCAATGGACGTAATGGAGTATTACTTCTTGATCCTGGTTATCATGTTGCACGTGTTATAACTGTTATGGCTGACAAATTGTATCCACACACTGGTTGGTTCACTCAATCAGACGAGCCAGAATGTAAAAAAGAGTACAATTATTCACTCTGTACACAAGATCAAGATTATGTTGAGTGGCACGAGAGAGAAACACGTCCTGGTGCTTTAGAGCATACACAAGTTGCTCTTATATATGTTGCAAGGCCATATTTAACTGCCATTGATGTTACTGAGAGAAGAAATTTGGTTTACAATTTCAGAAGTTTATTGGCTAGAGATACTAAAGGACATGTCACTGCTGGTCTATATTTAACACTGGTACTGGATAAACCACAGACATTTACAATTTTTTATCAGACTAATCGTGGAAAGAGAAAGGTCAAAATGCCATTCACTAAATTCCGGACTTTGTCCAAGGTAAGAATTTAATATTTAATTATCTCAGTAATGAGTAATTTTAGAGGAAAATGTCAAGAGATGTTTTTTATAATTTACAAAATTTCTAATAATAAAGATCTCTTGATATTTTTCTCTAGAACCACTCATTACAAAGATGTATCAATTTCTCATTAAGGATGTTCTGCCTTGATTGCAACGGGGGGGTGAGCTGTAGGGGAAAGGTAGGATTTTATGGGGAATTCCAACCCCTGAGCACGAAAAAATGAAATGTTAAATTACCCCATTGAGGTTATATTTGGTCACTTTTATGGTGCCATTATATTCCTCATGACTCTTTTTCCTAATAAATATTCATAAGATCAATCAAAAAAATTCCAACAATCAATTTAATAATTTTTGAAAAAAACATAAATCTGGTCGTTAACAGCGGCAACGTTGGGAACTAGAGAAATTTGGTAACACGGGCTGGTACCATTGGTTGACTAGGCCACACTCGGTTGTAAACGTTTATTCATTCCCCAGATACCCCAGATTTGTATTTTGCGCGCTGCCCCTCTCTCGTTGAATATGTTGCGACGTTGTCGTACTTTCCAGCTGCGCGCGCAAGAAAGGTAAATTTTCGCTTATTTTGGCATTTTTTATTACTAATTATTAGTCTGAGGGATGTGTAAGAATATAACGTTTTTCCGTGACATAATGATTGACCTATAGCCGGAGTTTCATTACGCTAGGCCTATTTTTCATCGATTTCACTAACTTTTCGTAAATTTTCCATAAGAACACGTGTTAAATTGATATTTTTTTAAAAAATCATAACTTTATTATGCAGCTCGCAGGAAAGCTGAATTTTTGGTTCTTCAATAGATTGAAGAATCTTACAAAAAAATTTCATCAACTTCTTATATTTCCTTATAATGTCAAAAATGTAGGCAGAACATCCTTAACTTCAAATTTACAATTTTTAAATTTCTTGCAGTCTCCTCTCACCAACGATGAACTATACTTGATCAACAAATGTGCTAGACAAATGGACCTAACATCAGAGGATTTACACAGTCTTCTGTCAGCTCTGGCTAATGTCACCAGTGATACATCATTCATTGCCCAAATACTTGCAATCAATGGGAGAATTAACACACTTGCTGAAGACAATTAACAAATGTGTCGAACGAGTTTTATTTCTGTATTAATTTTGCTTGCTTTCCTCGTACATTTATCTTATTGTTATTATTATTATTTTAATATTGACCATGAGTTATTTCACTTGAAAACTCGATTTAACAACTAAATGAAAGAAAAAGAAAAAATTATTATTTGACAACTTAATTATCTTTTATTATTATTATTCACAGTTATCGATGGCTAATTATTTTTTTCTGTGGTAATGGGAAAATAAATTTTTGTGCAAAGAGAAAAAAAAACAGTTATTATTGTTCATTATCTCCTCTTCCTTTCAATTAATTTAATTTATACAAAGGTTTAACACAATCATATACTCATTGAATAAAATATGCAGTTTTTTTTTATTAGAAATATGTACATAAATATAACAAGACTTTTTACAAATCTATAAAAGGCAGAATAGCCAAAAGATGATGAGAGAAAAAAAAACAAATTGACATTAATTCGATTTAATGAGATTTTGTTTGCAGTGTTTATGAATACAACAAGAAAAATCAATTAATTGCTTGATAATTGTGCTCTTTATGAAAATGTATATAAAGAAAAGAAAATATGTAATTCATATTTCTCATAAAACATGTCACTACAATCTACCACTACTTAATAAACTGCGTTTTATAATGAATCAATCGTGAATATCGTCACTTGCAAAAATGATAAAAATTAATATTCTACAAGTAAGACACATTCAATGAACGCTCAAAGGACACCTCATTTCCCCCAATTGTGATATTACCACTCTCACTATTCCTCCTAAAATTCTCCTCCCTCTCCACAGCCTCCTCCCCCTCTAAATCACTGTCAGAGGACGAACAATGTAAACTTTCAAGTCCAATAATGCTTCTAACATTGTCTGGTAAATTATTAGCAACAGCCATCAATTGATGATAAATTCCCTCTGCCTTGGAGAGTGCCCAAGGAAGTTCGATATGAAGTGACAGATCATTAATATGTTTCAATATCTCCGTAAAACCATAACGATTTTCCATCAGTGCACTCTTCTCAGTATCAAGAATAGCACAACAAAGTAAAAGATGAAAATTTTTACAAGGTAAATCAGTCCAAAGTACCTCCCACAATTTAATAATATCAATAGCATTGAATTCCCTCTTAAAAAGTACCAAAAGCCATCTGAAGCAAAAAAACATATTACCCGATTCATGCCTACTGAGATAAACAGCAAGCTGTGGTTCAGTAATATTTAACAATGTATACAAATGACACAATTGTCCTTTCATACCCGCCTGATCCATCTCAAAATTCGTACTAACTTTCTCCATAAAACCCACAAAACTCCAAAAAGCATCAACTTCATTATCCATTAGACACAAAATTGGACTCAATAAATCACTCATACCCTGGACATATCCTAAATCAAAATTGTACATTACATAGGTCATTAGAATATCGTAAAGTTGTCCCAAATGTGGATTATTATCACCAGAGTAATAAGGATGTGTTCTGTCAGTTCTATTAACATCTTTCTCAATCAAACTCTTACGTTCACGATAATCTGAGAATCTATTCTCCTGATCAGAAGACATTGACTTCCACTGTAACTTCATTCTGTAGTATTCATCTGTTTTGACTCTTCTGAGCTCTATGCGTTCAATATTTGTGGAATTCCAGGGATAATAGTTGAGTAAAAATTTCCAGACTTCGTATCTCAGGGAGGGAATTATTCCACCTCTGAAAATAATTTCTTTTATTGTTTGTGGATTTGTTATTCTTTCTTCGGTGTCTTTGCATCTGTTCCATTGCTCTTGAGAGAGAGGTGCACCTCGGGGACATGGTGGCCTTGGTGGGAGTATAATTTTTTGATCTAGGTCAGTTATTACTTCATATTCTTCACCATTTGAACCAGTTGAACTCAGAGGATTATCTGTTCTTAAATCGCTTGTTAAGGATCTGTTTAAGAGATCTGCAACAGCTTCTTCCACCGGTTGTTTAACGGGTTCTTTGTATATCCAGATATCCGCGAGTTTACTGAATGCTTCTAATGTTGTTTCGTAGGGACGATTGTGAAGATTTTTAACAAATTTCCAGACATAGTCAGAGGTGCCTTCCTGGAAGAGATCTAGCTCTGCAAATGATTTGTTTAAGACTGCGCCATATTCGTCGAGGACTAGGTAAAGATTTTTGTCGGTTTTTGATTTAACGAATTTAATAAAACCTCGTAATGAATTTACGAAACTCTCGGCATTTGATAGTTGAAAGAAGGCTACGTATGTTGTGCCATCACGTTGCATGAATATCAGTTGTTGACCTCCATGATTCATACGGAAGGATTTTAAATCGCAAAATGGTATGCGAACTATTCTAGGACGAGATCCTAGGGAGTCTGGACCTTCGCTTGATGAGGTACGGGTACGACGTGTGTGAGACTCTACTACTGACCATTCAGGATCTTGGTCCTGATGCTCAGAGACGAAGGATACCTCGATTGGCTTCCATTCTATACATCTGCCGAATGTCTAGATAATTTTTTTTTTTTGGTTTATTTCATTATTTTCTATTTTTAGGGGGAAAATGGTAAAAAGAGGTTTTACTTTTGGTCATTTATCTCGTTAATGAGTGATTCTAGGAAAAAATGTCAAAAGACCTTTTTTGTAGAGGAGGCAATTTTATACAAAAAATGTATCTTGATATTTTTTATTAAAATCACTCATTCTCGAGATAATTGAATATTTGTTAACATGTGTAAAATCAACTTGTTACTCATTTTTTAATAGTTTCTAATTATTTTTATCATCTTACATATTCAACAATGTTCAATGTGCCCAGACTATGTACTTCATCCTCCCTGATATTAGCCCCTCTCAGGACAACCCCTGTGTGAATGCAGAGATCCTTGGAGTAACAAAAATAATGATTAATTTCACATTTCTTTTGACTAAAAAAAATCACTAAATGGGTTAAATTCAATTTTCTACATAACTGCGTATTATTTATGTATATAATTGAGGTTATGTGTATTATTCAATACCCATAGGTGTGTGTACATGTCTTTATTGTAAAATTAAAAAGAATCTTTAACAAAAAAAATAATTCAAGAGAATTTTAATTCACATTTTTCTAGATTTTTAATTGAAAAAAAATTAAAAATATGATGAATATATTTGGGCTACATCATAATTCCAATATTTATCATTAATATCATATTTTATTGAATAGTTTTACCTTTCCCACTTCCATTGGCTCGAACATTTCCAAGAAACTTTTCAATAAACTGATAATTTTTGATAAAACCAATTTCAATAAACTCGAAAATTGTACCCTTCATCTGAATTGACAGCCAAACAGGCACTATACTACAATCACAGCCACACATGCACTATAGAGGTCATTGGGGAATATTCATGAGACAGATTTCTGCGATTTTTTTTTTTTCAAAAGGAATATCAATTTTTTTTTACAAGTTTTCTTTATTATATTTTTGCAGTCAATAATTATATAATTGATATTTACGTGAAAAATGGCATTAACATGATAATTATTTAGATATACATTGCTGTTTGTGTGTATAACGATATAATATAAAGATAGATTCTACATTATAGAATATAATAATGTGTTTTTTATAAAGAAATAGGTTCAACTTTTTTTTTTTTGTATTGCCCTATTTGGCACGTGGGACAATATTATCCTAATAGAATCATTGATTTTATGGAATCGTTTACCATTCGTCTCCTACAATTTTTATCAAAAAAATTATCGATATTTGATTATGAATTTTTTTATCTTTCTATATATTGAATTATCTCGAGAACGAGTGATTTGAGGAGAAAATGTCAGGAGATCTTTTTTGTAGCTGAGAAAATTCTCTACAAAAAGTGTCTTATAACATTTTCTCTTAGAACCACTCATTCACGAGATAATTCGATATTTAATGAGACAAGAAAAATTAAACTGGGTATTGGCACTTTTGTTGTTTTAAATATATCCATTCATCTATACAAATAATATTGATAGAAATGTCGATGATAATAGATTAAACGAAAATCAAGAGCTCAAGAAAATGTTCAAAAGTTTGACGAGTGATCCATCAGCTTCAAAAGACTGCTCGACATTCTGAATAAACAAGAAAATTCAATGAGTAAATGTAAATCTACATTTTTCATATATTTTACTCACTTTTTAATCATGTGATCATAGATATACGAAGGAATGACTGTAATTGTAATAACAGAAGGGCCATTTGATATTTCTGCAACAATTTCCTTGTCTTTGAGTCCCACAACATTCTGAAAAAATTGTTTTTCATGAAAAAAAAACATTATTACAACAATAAAATGATGTTAATTTCAATAATCCTCACCTTTCCATTAACTTCCAAAATTTGATGATCAGTCAAAAGTCCATTTCTAGCTGCTGACGAGTCTTTAACAAGTGAAATTATCTTTCCATCTTTAAATTGAAAACCAATTTGACCAGAACTGTCTCTGTGCATTGTGACTGTACGTTCAAATGGTCTGTAAAATAGTAATGATGAGAAAAAAGTGTTATAAAATTTTAAAAACGAAAAATTTGAAATTACCTGTCTCTCACGACTACTTTAATACCATTATTTGGTGCATTTTTAAACAATTTGTGCACTTGATCCATTGAAAAACCAGCAACTGATGTTCCATTGATATCCAATATTTGATCACCAAATCTTAAACCAGAGAGTGATGCTGGAGAATTTGGACTTACGAGACAAACGAATATTCCACTGTTTATTGCATGTACACGAAGACCAATTTTTCCATCTTTGTCTTTACACAGAGTCAACTAGAAATTATTAAATTATGGTATTAAAAATTTTGTTATAAACATGAATTTAATTGATTAATGTACCTCTCTGATGCCATTTGACACTTGAGCTCTTTGCAGACCCAAAGAATTACCAGAAAGTGGTGCAATCATACCATAAAGTGATCCTGATTGTGATTCTGATGTTGCAATTGTCATCTAAAATCCCAGTGAAGATGAAAATAATTAGTAACAGGTATTTTTGTCAATTCAAATGACTTTTTAGGCTTGAAGGCAACTCACGGATTGACGAATGTCAACCGAATACTCAGGCATATTGGCTTCAATCATTTCAGGAGTTAATTCAAGGCCCATGTAGTCTCCCAATGCTGGATACAATTGTCCCCCAATTTCAACATATTCGAGTTGATTCTGGGGTGCTGATGGAACTGATGGACTTTTGGTAATTGTCTGAGGGCTGTATTCAGCATATTCTGACTGCATTTGAGCCTGTGGATACCCCAAATAATTGTATTAATCAAGAGTAAAAATGGATTTGATAATTAAGCTTTACCTTCATCATTTGATCAACCTTCATGTCCTCAAGGGATGGATACAACGCCATTTTGTTGGTTGAGGTCTCTAGAGAGAAATATGATGAAACCTATCAGAACAAATATTTCCCCAAAATCAACCTAAATATCGAATTATCTCGATAACCAGTGGATTTAGAGAAAAATGTCAAGAGACATGTTTTATTGGAAATTTGATTATCTACAAAAAAGGTATCTTGACATTTTCTCGTAGAATCAATAGTTTTCAAGATAAACACAAATTTATGAAAATTTTTTAATTAGACACTTTGCTACTGGATATGAGGATAAGTTATCGCACAATTAGTCATCTAGTGTTTATGACGCATGACTGATGATTCTTGTGGGCTCGAGGAATGTAGAGGAAGGAATAAACAGAGTTGAAGATAACAAAATGGAGACATAACAGTGATATATCTGTGATACCATCTTATTACGAAGAAAAAGGAAAATTTCGTGATGATGAAAAATTCATTCAGAAGGTACAGCTGAAGGATATTGAAGTAAAATAACAAAATGGTATGTACCAACAATTGACAGTTTTTTTTATACTCCTTCAGATCGTAATGATTTATCCAATTATAAATTATACTTCCACTTGTTATCGAGTTTATAATAATCAATTTATGATATTTATGACGTTGAGATATTGAGAGTCAATGGAACACAAGAAATTCGCGATGTTAAATGGGCGCAAGGCGGCGCTGAAACTCACAATATGGCTGGCGAAAGATCACAAAAACAGATCTGTTTACTTAGCCCCCTTTGTATAGATTTAGCAAATTTTTTTTTTCATCTTATTGAAATAACATTGAAGAAGTTTGATAGTTAACAAAAAAAATTTGATAGTTAATATTTCTATTTTTTATAAATTTTTTAAAAATCGCACCTGAAAAAAAAACAGGTTCACCCGCACACCTCACATTAAAAATATAAAAAAAATACCATTAGATAGCAAATTCATTGAAGATTAATGATAGTTGAAAGAAAATGATCGATTGAACAACATCAGCGTATAAATAAATTATTTTCTATCCACTCAACGCAGCGCAATTTTAAATCCTCCAATCCTCATTTCAGCCAGTATTTAAATATTCAGCATGTAAATTACGGGAACATCATCGATAGAATAGAGAGCTGTTGTTCTGTGCGTACAACAATCAGCGAATATCTTGCAGCATCATCTTGCAAAATCCTACTGCGATCATCTCTTCCACTGTAAAAATTTGCATGGAACATAGCGAAGCTCATCCTGATTAAGTACGGTTGTACATACAGGTCTAAAAAGGCCTAAGGAGAGTGATCGTTAAATTGAATATGCATTTCAGATTGGATTCACACTGCAAAGTAGTCTATAACCCGTATTCATTTCCACGTTACCCGGGAGGTAGAATACACATGACGCGTTTTTTTTAACGTGGTATCCCCAGTAGGCCTAATCCACGGGGCTATATGGAATCTACATGCAAAATATCACCTGGTACCCGATGATGTTTTTTACATGGCGACTACATAGCGCCCAGCTCCCCATTGAAGATGGGAAGCCTGGTGAGCAAGTCTGCACTCCCAAGGGAAGTACAGACGAGCTGACGTCCCCACAGAAGGTGGGAAGCCTGGAGCAAGTTTGCACTCCCAAGTGGAGTACAAACGAGCTGACGTTCCCACAGAAGGTGGGAAGCCTGGAGCAAGTCTGCATTCCCAAGTGGAATACAGACGAGCTGACGTCCCCACAGAAGGTGGGGAGCCTGGAGCAAGTTTGCACTCCCAAGTGGAGTACAAACGAGCTGACGTTCCCACAGAAGGTGGGAAGCCTGGAGCAAGTCTGCATTCCCAAGTGGAATACAGACGAGCTGACGTCCCCACAGAAGGTGGGAAGCCTGGAGCAAGTTTGCACTCCCAAGTGGAGTACAAACGAGCTGACGTCCCCACAGAAGGTGGGGAGCCTGGAGCAAGTCTGCATTCCCAATTGGAATGCAGACGAGCTGACGTCCCCACAGAAGGTGGGGAGCCTGGAGCAAGTTTGCACTCCCAAGTGGAGTACAAACGAGCTGACGTTCCCACAGAAGGTGGGAAGCCTGGAGCAAGTTTGCACTCCCAAGTGGAGTACAAACGAGCTGACGTTCCCACAGAAGGTGGGAAGCCTGGAGCAAGTCTGCATTCCCAAGTGGAATACAGACGAGCTGACGTCCCCACAGAAGGTGGGGAGCCTGGAGCAAGTTTGCACTCCCAAGTGGAGTACAAACGAGCTGACGTTCCCACAGAAGGTGGGAAGCCTGGAGCAAGTCTGCATTCCCAAGTGGAATACAGACGAGCTGACGTCCCCACAGAAGGTGGGGAGCCTGGAGCAAGTTTGCACTCCCAAGTGGAGTACAAACGAGCTGACGTTCCCACAGAAGGTGGGAAGCCTGGAGCAAGTTTGCACTCCCAAGTGGAGTACAAACGAGCTGACGTCCCCACAGAAGGTGGGGAGCCTGGAGCAAGTCTGCATTCCCAATTGGAATGCAGACGAGCTGACGTCCCCACAGAAGGTGGGGAGCCTGGAGCAAGTTTGCACTCCCAAGTGGAGTACAAACGAGCTGACGTTCCCACAGAAGGTGGGAAGCCTGGAGCAAGTTTGCACTCCCAAGTGGAGTACAAACGAGCTGACGTTCCCACAGAAGGTGGGAAGCCTGGAGCAAGTCTGCATTCCCAAGTGGAATACAGACGAGCTGACGTCCCCACAGAAGGTGGGGAGCCTGGAGCAAGTTTGCACTCCCAAGTGGAGTACAAACGAGCTGACGTTCCCACAGAAGGTGGGAAGCCTGGAGCAAGTCTGCATTCCCAAGTGGAATACAGACGAGCTGACGTCCCCACAGAAGGTGGGAAGCCTGGAGCAAGTTTGCACTCCCAAGTGGAGTACAAACGAGCTGACGTCCCCACAGAAGGTGGGGAGCCTGGAGCAAGTCTGCATTCCCAATTGGAATGCAGACGAGCTGACGTCCCCACAGAAGGTGGGGAGCCTGGAGCAAGTTTGCACTCCCAAGTGGAGTACAAACGAGCTGACGTTCCCACAGAAGGTGGGAAGCCTGGAGCAAGTTTGCACTCCCAAGTGGAGTACAAACGAGCTGACGTTCCCACAGAAGGTGGGAAGCCTGGAGCAAGTCTGCATTCCCAAGTGGAATACAGACGAGCTGACGTCCCCACAGAAGGTGGGGAGCCTGGAGCAAGTTTGCACTCCCAAGTGGAGTACAAACGAGCTGACGTCCCCACAGAAGGTGGGGAGCCTGGAGCAAGTCTGCATTCCCAATTGGAATGCAGACGAGCTGACGTCCCCACAGAAGGTGGGGAGCCTGGAGCAAGTTTGCACTCCCAAGTGGAGTACAAACGAGCTGACGTTCCCACAGAAGGTGGGAAGCCTGGAGCAAGTTTGCACTCCCAAGTGGAGTACAAACGAGCTGACGTTCCCACAGAAGGTGGGAAGCCTGGAGCAAGTCTGCATTCCCAAGTGGAATACAGACGAGCTGACGTCCCCACAGAAGGTGGGGAGCCTGGAGCAAGTTTGCACTCCCAAGTGGAGTACAAACGAGCTGACGTTCCCACAGAAGGTGGGAAGCCTGGAGCAAGTCTGCATTCCCAAGTGGAATACAGACGAGCTGACGTCCCCACAGAAGGTGGGAAGCCTGGAGCAAGTTTGCACTCCCAAGTGGAGTACAAACGAGCTGACGTCCCCACAGAAGGTGGGGAGCCTGGAGCAAGTCTGCATTCCCAATTGGAATGCAGACGAGCTGACGTCCCCACAGAAGGTGGGGAGCCTGGAGCAAGTTTGCACTCCCAAGTGGAGTACAAACGAGCTGACGTTCCCACAGAAGGTGGGAAGCCTGGAGCAAGTTTGCACTCCCAAGTGGAGTACAAACGAGCTGACGTTCCCACAGAAGGTGGGAAGCCTGGAGCAAGTCTGCATTCCCAAGTGGAATACAGACGAGCTGACGTCCCCACAGAAGGTGGGGAGCCTGGAGCAAGTTTGCACTCCCAAGTGGAGTACAAACGAGCTGACGTTCCCACAGAAGGTGGGAAGCCTGGAGCAAGTCTGCATTCCCAAGTGGAATACAGACGAGCTGACGTCCCCACAGAAGGTGGGGAGCCTGGAGCAAGTTTGCACTCCCAAGTGGAGTACAAACGAGCTGACGTTCCCACAGAAGGTGGGAAGCCTGGAGCAAGTCTGCATTCCCAAGTGGAATGCAGACGAGCTGACGTCCCCACAGAAGGTGGGGAGCCTGGAGCAAGTTTGCACTCCCAAGTGGAGTACAAACGAGCTGACGTTCCCACAGAAGGTGGGAAGCCTGGAGCAAGTTTGCACTCCCAAGTGGAGTACAAACGAGCTGACGTCCCCACAGAAGGTGGGGAGCCTGGAGCAAGTTTGCACTCCCAAGTGGAGTACAAACGAGCTGACGTTCCCACAGAAGGTGGGAAGCCTGGAGCAAGTTTGCACTCCCAAGTGGAGTACAAACGAGCTGACGTTCCCACAGAAGGTGGGAAGCCTGGAGCAAGTCTGCATTCCCAAGTGGAATACAGACGAGCTGACGTCCCCACAGAAGGTGGGGAGCCTGGAGCAAGTTTGCACTCCCAAGTGGAGTACAAACGAGCTGACGTTCCCACAGAAGGTGGGAAGCCTGGAGCAAGTCTGCATTCCCAAGTGGAATACAGACGAGCTGACGTCCCCACAGAAGGTGGGAAGCCTGGAGCAAGTTTGCACTCCCAAGTGGAGTACAAACGAGCTGACGTCCCCACAGAAGGTGGGGAGCCTGGAGCAAGTCTGCATTCCCAATTGGAATGCAGACGAGCTGACGTCCCCACAGAAGGTGGGGAGCCTGGAGCAAGTTTGCACTCCCAAGTGGAGTACAAACGAGCTGACGTTCCCACAGAAGGTGGGAAGCCTGGAGCAAGTTTGCACTCCCAAGTGGAGTACAAACGAGCTGACGTTCCCACAGAAGGTGGGAAGCCTGGAGCAAGTCTGCATTCCCAAGTGGAATACAGACGAGCTGACGTCCCCACAGAAGGTGGGGAGCCTGGAGCAAGTTTGCACTCCCAAGTGGAGTACAAACGAGCTGACGTTCCCACAGAAGGTGGGAAGCCTGGAGCAAGTCTGCATTCCCAAGTGGAATACAGACGAGCTGACGTTCCCACAGAAGGTGGGAAGCCTGGAGCAAGTCTGCACTCCCAAGTGGAGTACAGACGAGCTTAGCTCCCATTGATGATGGGAATGACAAAGTAAGCCATTCCCATCATCAATGGGATGGAAATGGGCCCCACCCGCACCATTTCCGTGAGGTACGTCCTTATAGTACCTCTCCCTGAATCTCAAATGAATAAGCAGAGTCCGACTCCAGAAGGGAGTACAGACGAACTGACTACCCCATTAAACATGGGAAGCCTGGTGAGCAAGTGTGTACTCCCAAGTGGAGTACAGACAAGCTGACTACCCCATTAAAGATGGGAAGCCTGGTGAGCAAGTCTGTACTCGCAAATCACGACCCAAAAATAAAATTTGGCCAATCTTACCCGTCCAATGTCCAAGAACTTTTTCCGAGAATAAACTGCTTTTATCAGAGTATTTAACTTTGTTTTTATCACTGTTGGAAGTTCCCGCAGGTTATTAAATATCCCACTGGGTTTTTATGATGATTTTTACGCGTTTTTTTATATAAAGAGAAGCTCGGCGTCTGTCTCAACGTGAAAAGTAGCGACGCCATTTTGCCAATCCAAGATGGCGTCAATTCAGGCAGTAGAAGGAATGCGCAGTGGCGCCCTCTATAGTGTGAGTGTCGACAACCGTTTATTTGTTAATTATTATTCATTAATAATAATTAATAAATAATTATATATTATTTATTAACAATAATTAATAAATAATAATTAACAAATAAACGGTTATCTCAGTGGTCACAACACACGATAAAATTTGGCCAATCTAACCCGGCCAATGTCCAAGAATAAAATTACTTTTACCAGAGTATTTAACTTTGTTTTTATCACTGTTGGAAGTTCCCGCAGGTTAGTAAATACCCCAATGGGTTTTTATGATGATTTTTATGCGTTTTTTTATGTAAATTATGTAAAGAGAAGCTCAGCGTCTCTCTCAATGTGGACAATAGCGACGCCATTTTGCCAAACCAAGATGGCGTCAGTTCAGGCAATAGAGGGGATGCGTAGTGGCGCCCTCTATAGTGCGAGTGTCGACTCACATTATTATTTGTTCTTTCTATTGTTTTTTGCTAATTAATAATTATTTATTATAAATAATAATGAGTAATAATTAATAAATAATAATTAACGAATAAACGGTGATTTTGTATCTAATCAGTGATCTAACCTAACCTAGTAGGGTTGAATTGAATCGATCATTTTTTTTCTACTATCAAATAATCTTCAACGAATTTGCTATCTAATGGTTTTTTAAAAATATTTTTTATGTGAGGTGCAGGGGTGAACCTGTTTTTTGTCAGGTGTGATTTTTAAAAAATTTATAAAAAAATAGAAATATCAACTATCAAAGTTTTTTTTTCAATTATCAAATTTCTTCAACGTTACTTCAATAGGATGGAAAAAAAATGGCAAAATCTATATAAAGGGGGCTAAGTAAATGGATCTCACAAAAACCTAGGTTTTTGTGATCTTTCGCCAGCCATATTATGAGTTTCAACGCCACCTTGCGCCCATTTAAGGGCCTGCGCACAACCAAAAAATATGAGGAACAAGGAACAAATATAAGATATAGTATGAGCTCCGCGTGTGTCCTTGAAAAACAAAACGAACCCGGAGCCCGTGCTGTTCCTTATATTTGTTCCTTGTTCCTCATATTTTTTGGTTGTGCGCAGGCCTTAACATCACGAATAAATGCACATACAATCGGTTTTTGTTTATTACTGTTGCCGTTGTGGCACTAGTTGACATATTCTTTTGAAAATTGGCGGTTAATTTTATTAATTCAATTCAACATTTACTTTTTTAATTAATTTATTAATTCCTCATGCTAGAATGAATGTTTACAGCATCTCTGTACAATTAATAGTTTACATAATTACATTATTATGTTTATAAACAATTATGCTTAATCATTGTCATTTTATTCAGTGGATAATTATTATAATTTGAAGGGATAAATGATTAATGATATGTGCATACGTGAGTTATCAAATTGGAGGGAATAGAGCTATTATTCATTATTATTGTTTGGGGAAAATTAATTTTTTCCAGTATTATTCAATAATAATGACACTTCAACGATTTATAAATTCTTTAAGATAATTCATCTGACGATTATTATTTATAATATTAAATAATCAATATTGAGCTATTTATAATGGTCACACCTGTGACCTGCACAAAAGTGATTAATTAATTTAACAATTGACATATCATTGTATCTTAAAATAATTTATCCCCAAAATGAAATTAATTTTTTTTAAAATTTTTCCTAGACTTTTATTTGTACAATGTACAGTAGATTATTTTTATTTATAACTCGATTGACATAATTGGATATGTTTTTCCATCACTCTGGATATAACAATTAGACAGAGAATCGATGAACAATTTATTTATCTCGTTTATGATAATTTGGGACAGTGATTTTATGATGTGATAAGACAGTGGTATAGAAAAAGTATAATAAAATATATATCGTGCTTTTGATTTATTTTTAAGGATCAAAGAGTATTAGTTTTTAACTCCATTCTCATTCATTAAAGTCTTTCGTCAAATTGATTTTTAATTAAATTCGTCTGAATGGAATATTCAATTAATATTTCCAAATTCGATATGTCTGAAAAAGATATGTATATATAAACTGTTATTTGTAATAATTAATTAATTAAATGGCAGTGTGAATAATAAATAAAAATAAATCATGATTATGATGAAACTTATCAAATAACAAGATTGTACTCAGCATTTTTTCACCAATTTCTTATAAATAACAGTGAGAAGGAATGAGAATTATTGGAATGTCTTTGGAATTACCACAATATTAGGCCTTTGGAATTTAATTAGAGATATTGTCATGAATATCTCTGAATCTAATGAAAATAACAAAATTTCCATAAGAACATTTTTTGTAACTCTCACTTTTCTCTACAAAAAAGGTCTCTACAAAAATTTCGCCATCTCCATTAGTTTTCGAGATATCTCTTTAAACAATCAACACAAAATTTAGTGAAATTACTTTCATCATTGAGAATTATTATGATAATCTCCTCATTCCATTAATGACAAAATTAACAATAAAATAAACAGGATTATAATTCCAATGCTCAACTATCAAAATTATCGAATTTTAGGGATCTTGATCTTGGTAGATACTCCATGCGATTTAATGCACGATACCAGGAAGAAGAATTATCAGCATCACCTGCACTAAATCGATGAGGCAATTCATTTACTGCTGTCCAATAAGTTGTTGGTGTTGAACAAATTTTTGTTATTTTAGACTCGTGATTGGTGAATTTTTTGAAGAATTTTGGAGATTTTGGAGGACTTATTCCATGAGGTGATAGTGGCTCATAAGGGGGTGGTGGTGGTGATGAGGGGGAGGGGGTGGATGATGATATATTGCGAGTGAGAAGTTGTGAGTCAAGGCCAAGAATTTCAAGTACTCGGTGGGAATTTTCACGAACCCACTGGTCAAGAATATTCATTGGCCAATCAGTTTGTGTACTGACGTCGATTAAACGAGCTGGAGATTCCCAGCATATACCGTCGGGAAGGTGTGATGAACTTCTTGCGAGAAGGCGATCATTTGAGCCAGTATGACCAGCTGGTGTTGGCAAATTTGGATTGCTGTGAGGTGAACGGACTAGTACTTGAAGTGCCTGGATTGCATTTCTCATCTGTTACATTTTCCAATCGACTTAATAATTGTTGAATTATCTCGTTAATAAAGGATTTTTTAGAAAAATGTCAAGAGACATTTTTTCAAGGTAATTTTATCAGCTACAAAAAAGGTTCTTTGACATTTTTTCTAACATGACGCGTTTACGAGAAATAACACAATTAACAAAAATCGGTATTGAGTCATTACCGATTACTTTGATTTATCAGTGATTGGTAATTATTGAATTATCTTAGTATTGAGTGATTTTAGGGAAAAATGTCAAAAGACATTTTTTATAGAGAATTTTATCAGCTACAAAAATGATCTTTTGACATTTTCTCCTAGAGTCATTAGTTTCTGAGATAAATGCATATTACAAAAAATTGATACTCTTAAAATTCCAACACTCACCTCATAACTGAGTGCAACAACATCCTGATGAACACTAGAAACCTCTCTCGCTTCAATTCTCTCCATTACCCTATTATGATCATCTGAAGATTCTTGCCCCAACATTTGCACCCTTCCTCGTAATCCAGGGCGTGCAATTCTCCTATCTCGATTCTCACATCTGAAATTTTCCCAATGATAAATTAATAATTCCCACATTTTTAATGACGTATAATCGTGAATTATTCACCTGAACTTGGCATGCCTGGGACTGACTGTGTGGAGGGGAGATTTATTTGCTGGAGAAAGTGGTGAAGTTTCTCCCTCATCTGGTACATTCTCATCGTCTTCACTTATTGAAGGAAGAGTTTGGGATTGAATTCCATTCATATCTGGTTCTTCCTATAATTCAAAAATTTAATTTTATCAATATACCCCACATAAATGAACGATAACTCATTTTTTAAAAAATTAAAAATTTTCATTTTTTAAAATTTTTTCATCTTTCACATGTACACGTTTACCTCAGCCTCGTAACCCTCCCTCAAATTGTGCGTAAGATCATGAACAATATCATGAGCAAATTGTTGCTGATACTCGGGATAAAGTCTCAATACATCAACGAGACCCTGAATATTTATTGATTTTAAGTAACAATAGGTAAGTGCTTTGACATCACAGCTTGATTTAACAATAACGTCACCTCCAGATCCCACTAAACCACTTCCATTATTAACATGCTGAAGATGCATACTTATATCACAGCCAACGAGATCACCCTTTCCTATTTTACACAATTATTATTTTAATTATAAATAATTCATATTTTCAAAATTTTTCAATTCTTTGAAATTATATAAATCACGATTTTTTTCATTATTTCTTACCTAAAATAGCTACAACCATGCTATTTTGAACAACTTCCATTGATCCATTGCATAAATAGTATATGTATGATAATGCATCACCTTTACGTATTAAATACTCTTCTGGTGCACAAAAATTACTTCTTATATGGTGAGAGAGGAGTTTCAGGCATCCCTGTGATGCACCTTCAAATATGGGTAAACTCAGTATTTCTCGGTGTAGGTGCATACATACGTCACCCCTCAGTTCTTCAGGGAACTCTTTCAACGTCTAATTGAGTCATAAATAGAGAAATATTATACAATTTGTTGTATTTTATTAACAAAATGACAACAACTCAATTTTCTTCATTTTCTGATTTTATAAATATTGAATTATCTCGAGAATGAGTGACTCTACGATAAAATGTCAATAGACATTTTTCATTGAAAATCTAATTATCTACAAAAAATGTCTCTTAACATTTTCTTCTAAAATCACTTGTTCCCGAGATATTCATAATTTACAAAATATCAAATTTGAGTAATTACGATTTTTTGATTTTATCCAACGAAATTACTTGAAAAAAAATATTTTTAAATGAATATTCACCTCATGAATATCAATACCATGATTTAATGACCAAGTTGTTTGAAAATAGTCTTGCATTCTCTGCTTGAGTTTCTCTGGTATTTGATGCAGTGTCAAAAAATCTTTTAAATCTCTCCATTTTGTGTGATAGAGAGATCTTCTCGAGTACATACGTTGAATTATTGCAGTTACATTTCCAAATACTACAGCATGCATGAGAGCTACAAAGAAATATCAGAGATATCATCTACATGAAGATGAATAACTCGTTAATCATAAATGTTAATAAGTTTTACCTCCTACTAGCATTGTACAAATTGAAAAAATTTTTTCATAAGTTGTATTGGCTGAAACATTGCCAAATCCTACAGATGTTAAACTACTGCATGTAAAATAGAGAGCTGTTACATAACTTTCAGTGTGCGATACATTTCCTACTGGTATATGAAGGCGTTCTGCTAGTGTATGAATCCATCCTAAAATAAAAATTCATCTTGTGTTCAGTTTTTCATAGATATCTCGAAATCTATAGGAGATGGAGACATTTTTATAAGGACCTTTTTTGTAGCTCTCTGTTTTCTCTACAAAAAAGGTCCTCATAAAAATTTTACTATCTCCCTTAGATCTCGTTTTACCAATTCACAACTAAATTATTAACTCACCTAAATTCCAATCTTTATCCTTTTTATTAGATTTCTCTTCCTCCGCAATGACATACCATATACAGGCAAGCCAATGGGCCAATAATGTAAAAGACAACATGAGGAGTGTCAATATCATGGCAGAATACTGTGAATATCGGTCCATTTTTTGGAGTAATCTAGCTAATCTAAGTAATCTTGTTAATTTTATGAGATGTATGTGACCATGTCCTGGTTCCTGCAATAATAAAATCAGCAAAATGTTTATTAAATTGCATATTCATTATTAAATGTTAATTTATCACTTGAACGACTGATTCTAGGGGAAAATATCAAGAGACCTTAATTATAATTGACAATATTTGCAATAAATTATATCTCTTGATGTTTTCTCTCAGAATGACTAATTCTCAAGATATTCAGATAATAAATAAATAAAATTTTATACTGACTTCACCACTGTATACATCAGCTGCATAAAGTACATCAAATGGTAAAGCAGCAACAAGATCAACCACGAACCATCCTTTTAAATAATTAATTGCTATTTTTTTACCATTAATCACCAATTTTCCTTTTCTACTGACGTATGTAGTTCGAAAATTCAGGACAATATCTGTAATAAAACAATTCAACAATTTTGATAAAAAATAAGTTTTAATAAATTAATTAATCCTGTGGTATCTCACCTAATATAAAGAGGACTTCAACAATGACATCACTAATCATAATAGGTCTACCAGTGTTGACAAAACTAGCATTATAGGGTACTATAACAGCAACATAAAATGTAGCCATTAGTATCAGCCAATCCCAACAAGATTTGAAGCCACCGTAGTGAGATAAAATAACGTGAGATCTTTCAGCAGCTGATGTTTTGTACTCTGGTAAAGGGGCAGCTGGTGAATGTAATAATTGCTGAAAATTTATAAATTCAATTGAAAATCAATATATAACTCGTTATGATCAATTTGTTGAATTTTAATATTATTAATTATTTATTTTACCTTATTAATATTAATTTTGTGTTTATCCTGTTTATAATGACCGGATAATGTATACAAAACAGCACGACTTCGTCTCCTTTGACGATTGTCTGATGATGGGGCTTCTGGATCATAATCGAAATCTCCATCTGATTGTAATACAGAAGAATAAGAAAATTTTTTTGTTAATTTTTGATTTATCTCGTTAATGAGTGATTTTAGGGAAAAATGTTAAAAGACCTTTTTTGTAGCTCATAAAATTCTCCACAAAAAGTGTTTCTTAATATTTTCTCGTAAAATCACTGATTCATGTGAAAAAATTGAATATTTACTCACCATCATTAGAATCACGTCGAGGAAGAATTTTAGTATCTGTAATGTCTTTGTGGGATGCAAGAAATAGTACAACATCTCCTTTTTCATTTTTAATTGGAACAATATCGAGTAAACAGTTGAACTTTTCACCTGTAAAGCACGATAATTATGTTTAAACACAATTTGAGGAGTAAAAAAGTTGATTAAATTTTTGTAATCACAATTTTTAATAAAAAAAAATTTTATAACTCACCATCTTTTTTGTAGAATACAACTTCAAGTTTTAATTCACTTTTGCTCTCAAGACTCTTCCAAATTAATGTTTTATTATCCTCAGTTGTTTCAGGTCCATATAAAAATTTACAGGCGCATCCTTTCTGCATTATCTGCGCCCTAGGATATTTTGTCAATTCACAAAATCCATCTGAACAGTATACGATTGGATATGTCTTCAGTACTTGAGCATTACCCAGAACAAAATTGCTGTCTGTAAATTAAATTTTTATTTTTTTTATTAATTTTTTCAATTTTTTAAAAAACAAAAAATTTCACATTTTTTTTCAAATTTCTCACTATCAAAATAATTGAATAATTTAATTATCGAGATGTGAAAAATTTATTTTTTATTATAAACTAGGGGGCTCCGCCCCCCGCTCGCTCCCCCCCTTAGATGCGACGTTTACACACACACGCACACACATAATGCCACGACTATTGAAAAAAATGACCCACATAATTGAAAAAAATACTTCAAATAATTCGATAAAAATGGATTCATTAAAATATAAGACCGAATTATTTTGATGGCTTTATAATACTTAATTAATTTTCTTTATCAGAAAAACATGGTCTCTTGGGCCGACCATGGGCCCCCGACCTTAAACCGACCTTGCCCCGACCTTGGCCCGACCTTGGACCGACCTTGGGGGCGTCTTATATTAAAGCACTGAAAACACTGAAACGCTGAAGCGTTAGCTGAATTACAATTTTATTATATAGAGAGATATGAAAATAAATAATTATTAATTAATTATTAATTATTAATTATTAATTAAATATAAAAATAGAGGAATAGATTAGATAAATAAATAGATTAATGATACGTGACATTTTATCAGAATAAATAGAATCCCCCAGTTTGAAGTTTAAATCAGCTCAAAGTATTATCCAAATATTGACACCGCACGTGTTATTAAACTATATCCCCTGCACATATTCTCCGAGGATATAATGACCTTGTGGTCTAATCACGTATCATGGTTGGCGGGATCATTACCGGTGGTCACCCAGCATCACTCCTCCGTGGCTTACTCCTCAATTTACCCACTACTAACCCCTCTCGAGAGGATTAAACCGGGCATTTTTCACTGAGCACGATATTTTAGGGTATTTGTACACAAGGGCAACAAGTGGATTTTTTTCACTCGTATAAATCTCTAATTATCTCGATAATTAATCATTTTAGGGAAAAATGTCAAAGAACCTTTTTTGTAGGTGAGAAAATTTTCAACAAAAAATGTCTTTTGACATTTTTGTCTAAAATTATTTATTATTGAGATAAATTGATATTTGTGAAAATTGTTAATATTTTTTTGATTTGAAAAGACATTTTTTTGGATTTATTTCATAGGGAATGTTCAAGGTTATCTACTCTTTTACCATCCAAAATACAATGGAATTTTTTCAGTGTCGTTGCATTATTCAATATTTAAAAGTATCCTCAAACTCTTTAATGGAGAGGAAATTGAATGATTGAATTATCGTTGAATATAGTTTATGTACGAGAATTTTAGTAATTTTGGGGGTTTAAATTCAGATTGAGGTCAAAGGAATTACGACACCTCAAGGGGCAATGCACTCACTATAACAGGAATGATATTCCGTCGTTCCTCAAGGAAAATTTCCATATTTTTCCAAAATAGAAAATTACGTTTTTATTAATAATGCATTTATACTGAAAACGAGTGATTTTAGGAGAAAATGTCATAAGACCTTTTTTGTAGCTGACAAAATTTCCAACAAAAAATGTCTTTTGACATTTTCCTCTAAAATTATCTATTATCAAGATAATTTGATATTTTCCATTAATGCAAAAAAAAATCAAACATTTTTGTTAATCGTGCATTTATCCAGTTAATAAGTGATTTTAGGAGAAAATGTTAAGAGACCTTTTTTGTAGCTGATAAAATTTTCTACAAAAAGTGTTTTTTGACATTTCCTCCTAAAATCACTCATTATCGAGATAATCTAATATTAAAAATTATGAGAATTTAGTAGTTAGAGAACCGAACTAGTCAGACATGCGACAAACTCCTATTTTTAAAAAATATTTCTATCCAACCAAATGTTTGAATCCAAAAATATCTTCAATCTTGTTAGCACGTATCGTATTGAAATTTGCAGTAAGATAAAGAAAAAAAAATCGCTATCACGCGGTCATCCCCTATTCGGGTCTCGGGCCGACCTGATTTCCCTCTGGATCGATGAGTCTCTATGGAAAGGTGCTGGAATCAACCCTAATTTCCTCTCCACCGGCAATATCTTTTATTTCATTTTCTACCCCATCATTGGTAAATATTAACCAGAATTGTCTGTCAATCAATGCCTCATGAAATCCAATACATCAATTCAATTAATAAAATTAATATTTTCCTTCCACAATTATCCCCATTTTTATTTTATTCCGATGAATAAATTTTTCCTCAATTTTTATAAAACAAAATAATTTTTTTAGACAACCCATTTTGCCCCCAAAAAAAAATCTAAATAAAAAAATTAATTCAATTAACTGTTTTAATTAATTTTTTTAAAATTAAATTAATTAAATAAAAATTTCAAATAGAATTTTTTTTATTTATGAGAATTTATAAATTACTGGGGCAAAATGGGTCCATTTTTTTTTTCCTCCTCAGACAGCCCATTTTGCCCCAGTGAATTTTGAAAAACTGAGTAAAAATTAATTTTTAAAATTTTTTGATAATTATCGGGGCAAAATGGGTATGTAGGATATTCCTTGTGAAGAATTTAATGCTGAATCATCATCGATCGTTCCACACCACTGGTTCTTACAGGGATTATTCGAAATGTGATTATAGTCTATAAATATATCGTCTAGAATGACTGACCATAGTCATAATCTGGGTTAATGTGATTATTTTTCTTTTTAAAAATTGAATAAATGAGATGGTACTCACGTGTACCGTCGAATCTCGTTGCAATAGTGTCTAAGAAGGTATTTTGAGGGGCCAATAAACCCTTCCTGGCCGGCATTTCACTGGCCCAATTCTGTAAAAAACAATTATTAACACGAAATTTATCATATCCTGATTATAAACAGAGAAAAAAAAAATTTTTAATTCAATTTTTTTTCAGAAAATAAAAAATTAAAAAAATTTTTTTTTTCTAAATTACTGGGGAATTTTTATTTTTCAATTTAAAGCAAAATTTCCCTTTTTTTTTTTTTAATGAGAAAATACGAAATGAGAAAAGAAAAGTTAATTAGGGAGAAAAAATTAATTGAATAAAATTCTCTCTTATTTCTCTCATGAATACACAAATAATACGTTTATTTAAAAAAAAATGGAAAAAATAAAATAAAAATAAAATACTTGAATATGAGTACCAAACTCATCCTATTTAACAATTTTTAATTATTTTTAAAAAACTCGATAAAAATAATAAAACCTCACTCACCCTATCGATCAAACATTAACACCTCGTCATCACAATGGAGTTAAAATGAACATGATATTATTCACAGATGATTATCACGAGTATTACATGAAAAATTTATGATAATATTTATCTAAAAATTTATTTACATGATTTTTAAAAAATTATAAAAATTTTTTTGATGAAAAAAAAAAATTAATTAAAAAAAAAAATGAATAATAATAAAAATATAACTCACCTCAGGAATAAATATTCAGTCCTCAAACATGTTTATAAATAATTATAAAATAAAAAAAAAAAAATTTCACATTAAAATTGGAATCAATCACATGTTCACAATTTTCCATTGCACAGTAATAATAATAAATTCTGTTTAAAAAAATTATAAATATTTTTTGATCCACTTGTTGGGGGGGCAAAATGGTCCAGCAAAAAATGAAGAGTACGCGTATTGTGCGATGGCAATCGCGTTACTGAAAACGGGCAAGGGTGATAGGAAAAAACGGGGGTTTTGTTAGTGCCAACAAGAGGGTATGCCTTCTCCCCCGATCCACTGGTATGAACGCCCGGGCTCTCTGTCCTGGCTAGCGGACTTGCGTACATGTACAACAGGCGCAACATGTGGGAAAATTTATACCAAAGGAGAAACTATCTTTCTCCCTCACTGAATTTTAAATCCGCATGCGCCATTTTTCACAATTTTATGGAATTTGTGTTTATTGGAAATTTTGGATTTAATGATCCGTTTTGCCCCATGAAAATTGAATTAAGGAGAAAAGTAACAAAAAACTATTTTTAGCATTTTTTTAAATATTGAATTTTCTCGATAACGATGGATTTTAGAGGAAAATGTCAAAAGACATTTTTTGTCGAAAATTTTTTCATCTACAAAAAAGGTCTTTTGACATTTTCTTGTAGAATCACGTATTCTCGAGATATATGACAATTAAGGAATAACGAAAAATGAGAAATTATAGAATTTAATGGAATAAAGAATTTTATAAACTACTGGGGCAAAATGGGTTTTTTCTATGACAAATTTTTCTACATTTTCAGTAAAAATATTCTCTGAAAAAAATTATTTAATTAGTGAAAACGAAAAAATTGAGAGTAAAAAATAATTCAGAGTCATCAGTCCGAATGACCCATAATAGGAGAATTTATGCAGATATAGACCCAGTATTTGATGAATGAATCAAGTTAGTACAGGTCAGTTACGACATTGGATTGTATAACTATGTATCATTCAAGTTTCTACCCTTTTTTTTATGATAGTTGAGCGTTAAAGGGGTCGATGACTGTTATCGCATGTTTAACCTCCATAAAACCAGGACAATTTATACTAGGCTTACTTCGTGTTGTTATGAAACTCCTCCAAAGGTTTATCAATCCCTTTTTCGAGGATCAAATGCAGTTGTACCGAAATTTGTTTTTTCATAATTTCATGAAAAAAATTCAATATCGATTTATCTCGATAATTATCGATTTTAGAAGGAAATGTTAAGAGACCTTTTTTGTAGATGAGAAAATTCTCTGCAAAAAAGGTCTTTTGACATTTCCCTCTAAAATTACTCATTATCAAGATTATTTGATATTTTTTATTGATGCAATTTGATGTGCAAAAAAAATCAAACATTTTTGTTAATCTTGCATTTATCTTGTTAATGAGTGATTTTAGGTGAAAATTTTATAAAACATTTTTTGTAGCTGACAAAATTATCTACCAAAAGTATCTTTTGTCATTTCCTTGTAAAATCACTCGTTATCGAGATAAATCAAGTTTAATAAAAACTAAAAAAATCGACGGTTTTCTGGATTAAAAAAAAATCTAATAAAATCTTATGAATTCGATAAAAAATAGAAATTAATGAGAAAAAAAAATTTCGCTCTTTCTACTGTCCACTTGAGACTCATTTCAATGGCTATGAATAATCAATGTCACGGATAATTCCCAAGAATTACAAAAAAATGCCTATCCGAGATTTTATTCAGATGCGGCTCTTGTGAAGCTCAGAATTCGTTTAATCAATACAATTCCTGGCTCTAAATTCATCCTCAATTTTCAAAATATCCAAACAAAAAAAGAGCAAATAAAACTGGCCCATTTTGCCCCAATATTAAAATAAAAAAATCAAAAAAAATTAATTCCATCAATTGATTTTTTTTTTTTAAATATATTGGGGCAAAACGGGTCATATTATTATTTTATTTCAATTCCACTGGCAGTAGGACATATCACGTGCACGATGCCCAACAAAACGCAAACGATTGCCGCATTGCTGTTGTCGTGTTCTGTGTAATCATCGCGACGTTAAACCTTTCGTGAACACGTCTGGATATACGAGTATACATATGCGAGAAAATACCGCTTGAGGTAGATGACTTATCGATCACCACCCGCATCTCTTTTTTTTTTCTTCACTGGGGGAACGCCATCAGTATGGAATTAAGGATTTTGGGATTGGTATAATTAATCCTGATTTATGTGTATTTAACTTCCTGGAATGAGAAAGTTATTTTAATTACCCTGAAAATTGAAAATCGATTTCACGTTTCACACATTTTCAATTGAAATTTGAATTTTTTGAATATATTAAACACACAGTGTCATCTTTAATGCCTCAAATAAACAATTTTTAGATATTACCGATAGAAATCAAAGTTATCGACAGTCGGTATAAAATTCAATTCTCTTTGATAACTACCTCCACCCCTTCATTTAATTAATTATTCCAGTTTCCCATACGCAGCAACAGATCACCGGATCTCCACATACATCAAGTGCAACGTCACTCTTGGAATAATCAAAATAACTCGTAAATTGTGTACCACCATAAATCATTAAAAATGGTGAGTAATTTATTCATCTCTTTACCAATTTAATAATTTAATAATTACATGGTGAATGTGGAAAATTTTGGAATCACATTATTATTATCACTGTTATCAGTTTAACCTTCAGTCAACCTTCAGATTAGAATTACAGAATCACATTTTTTAAATTATTATCTATTTTTTTCAATTTATTAATTAAAAATTCAAGTTTTTGTGAAGTTTAATTTAATTATAATTTGTTGAAGATTTATTATTAAAATACAATTACAGGATTAAATTGATGATTGAATTGGATAAAACAATAATATGAATTTTTTTTTCTGTTTGTTAGACCGAGCCAATAAATGTTGTGGTGACCGGTGCAGCAGGCCAGATTGCCTACTCTCTCCTGTATCAATTGGCTGCTGGTTCAGTATTTGGACCTGATCAACCCATCAATCTTCGACTTTTAGACATTCCTGTGATGATGGATGTGCTCGGAGGAGTTGTAATGGAGCTCGAGGACCTTGCACTCCCCCTCTTGAGAGGTAAAAATGAGAAAAACCACTTTTACTCAGTTTTTGGTGAATTTCTCTGAATCTAGAGGAGATGGCGAAATTTTCATGGAGATCTTTTTTGTAGAGAAAAATGAGAGCTACAAAAGAGGTTCTCTTATATTTTCTCCTAGAGTCACTCGTTTTCGAGATAATTCAAGAATTAACAAAAAAGAAGATTTCTGGTTTCTCTAAATCGAAAAAAAAAAAATTTTAGAGGTTCTTCCAACTGCTGACCCAGCAGCAGCATTCAAGGATGCAGCAGCTGCATTTTTAGTTGGTGCAATGCCGAGAAAACAGGGAATGGAGAGAAAAGATCTTCTTTCTGCTAATGTCAAGATTTTCAAGGTCCAGGGTGAAGCTCTGGATAAATATGCTCGTAAAGATGTCAAAGTTCTTGTTGTTGGCAATCCAGCAAATACCAATGCCCTCATTTGCTCGCACTATGCTCCATCAATTCCAAAGGAGAACTTTACTGCAATGACGAGACTCGATCAGAATCGAGCACAAGCTGCATTGGCTGCACGTCTTGGGGTTCAGGTGAATAAAATCTTGATTATCTCGAGAACGAGGGGTATTATGGAAAAATATCAAGAGACATTTTTTGTTGATCATGGAATTCTCCATAAAAAAGGTCTTATCACTTTTTCATGTTAATCCACTCGTTCTCTAGATAATTGCGATTGAATGAGAGAATCAATTTTTTGGAGTGAATCATCTCATCAATTTTTCTCTTTTTTGACATAATTCCAGGTTGACAAAGTCCAAAACGTCATCATCTGGGGTAATCACAGCTCCACACAATTTCCAGATGCCACCCACGCAACAGTGAATGGTAAAGCTGTTCCAGCAGCTGTTAATGATGATGCTTGGCTCAATGGAGTTTTCTTGGAGACAATCCAGAAGAGAGGAGCTGCTGTAATTGCAGCCAGAAAAATGTCATCTGCAATGTCTGCTGCCAAGGCTGCTGGTGATCACATGAGGGACTGGTGGATTGGAACTAAACCTGGCCAATGGGTCTCCATGGGAGTTTTGTCTGATGGAAGTTATGGAGTGCCAAAGGATATTGTTTTCTCATTTCCAGTTACCATTAAAAATGGAAAATTTGAAATTGTTCAGGTAATTATTACAATTATTTCCATTACGACTGATTTTAAGAGAAAATATCAAGAGATCTTTTTTATAGTTGACAAAATTCTCTACAAAAAAGGTCTCTAGACATTTTTTAATCAACTGTTTGGTTCCAGAGATATTTATGTAATCAATTAAATTTCAAAATTACAGAATCTCTCAATCAGCGATTTTGCAAGGACCAAATTGAAAACGACAGCAGAAGAGCTTAAAGAAGAGCGTGATGAGGCTCACTCAGTCCTCATGCCATGACTATTTGGCCCCCAGACCTCAATCCCCACACGACCAGATACAAAATGTAGACTCTAGGTTGAAATGGATCAAATAAGCACCTGTTAACATCATCAACAAGTTAAATGTTTAGCTGATATATGTCTATATCAAACTCTGCATTTGTCGCAGTTGTTATTTCAATATTACAGAAGATATATCTATATATGCCAACATAACATGATAATAATCGATAATAAAATACAGGAGGATTAAACAAGGTATCACTACTTAACACGATTTTTTTAAAACCTCTCATATCTCCCTATTGCATCATTGGAGAGAAAAATGTCAAGAGACCTTTTTTATAGACCATTAAATTCTCCACAAAAAAGGTCTCTTGATATTTCTTCCTAAATCCAATAATTTCAGAGATAATTACATTTTCCTTCATCTAACATACCAAAAATCAGTGATTTAATTTCTAAAATAAACAAAAAATATCATTAAAATAGGTTTTTTCGTATTTTATTTCGTCTCCCCCAAGAATCAATAATATTTATAATACAGAAATTAATATTAACTAATTATTTATCCTCATTACATCAGTGTGTTATTTAGTAATCATCTCTCACATTTATATTATATATCATTTATATTCATTTTCTCTAAACACTAGTACAGGTATACTGAATTGTTTTTTTTTTAAATCCATCTGTTATTAATAATTACTCCTCTCATCTGTTCATTTTTTTAAAAATTAATTTATCATTCTTGTGAGCATTAAGTTGCTCGTACAAATATGCATAGTGCCCATGAGTCTCCTTGATTTATTTATCCATTAACCGTGAACAAAAAATATTCATTTTTCATATATTTATATTTATAATTCTTCACCCCTTGGTTCGGTTCAATTATCTTTTCTCCGCCATTTTTTCAATTTAGGATTTGTTATTTTTCAGGATTCATTCATCAGTGTGGAGGCACTCTCCTGTTAAAATAATCCTTTTTCAGGGAATTTTATCCTTTTAATTATTTTAAACACATATTTTTTTACTCAGTGGAGAAATTGGATAAATTGAAAAAAAAAACATCAATCTTATTTCGTTAATATCTTCCAAAATAATGAGTTTTAATGAAAATGTCAAGAGACATTTTTTTGTAGAGAATTTCATCATCTACAAAAAATGTCTTTTGACATTTTTCACTAAATTCATTAGTTTGAGAGATATCAACAAAATAGTGGAATTTTTTGAATAATTTTGTGTGAAAAAATAATGAAAACAGTGATTTCCTCTCACAAGTTAGGCGAATTATTATTAATTAATCATGGGAAATAAATAAATCCATAATTTCACACTTTATTCACAAAAATAATTATCTTAACATGACTTTCCAAGCTAATTAATTTCATTATTGTTTTATTTTTTCTCCTTTTAATTAATTTATTCCCAATTTTTGAGATCGAAGAAAAACAATAAAAAGAGGTCAAAATTGACGATTAATTATCAAATAAAATATTTAGTGCTCCGAATCAACTTTACACATAATTGAATTCAGTGATTAAGTGGTGAAAAAATTTAATCTAAACAAATTACTCATTTATTTCGATCGAACCACTCAAAAAGAAAATTTCGATATTTCAATTTTTCGAATATCTCGAAAACCACGAGATTTATCGAAAAATGTTAAGAGACCTTATCTGTAGATCCCAAAATTCCCCACAAAAACTGTCTCTTAACATTTTTCTTTAAACCCATTAGTTCCCCAGATAATCCCAAAAAACCACTTTTTCACTGAATTCAACTGAAAAAAAGATTCAATTCACTCACAAAAAAAATTAAATTTCCATTGCAATACACACACACAGACAAATATTCTTCCTTCACCGAAAAAAAAAAATTGATATTCCCTTTCAAATAAACAAGAAGAAAGTGTCAGAGAGCGGGAGAATTCAAAAGCATCACCTGAAATTCCCAAAGATAAAAATTTCATTTTCTCACTAATCAAAATTGAAACTCAATTATCGACATTATAAAGTTTCTATTGAAAAATTATCACATCTAGGTGTGCCAGTATGTTGATAGCCCCTAATCCATTGTCCAGTGTCTGTATAACTGAGTCAAGTCGAAATAACTTAACCATTAAATTAATTAAATTCTCATAATCGATATTTTTATGAAAATTCATTGAACATCGAAGGCCGTAACAATGATGTAGGACATGTTTGCATTGATTAGAATGCCACGAGAATTTCACAACTTTTCATTTTCCATAATTTTTTTTTTTTCACCTCTTGGAATAAAAGAAAGAAAAGAAAAAAATGAATTTTCATATTTACTAAATAGAGTTAATTGTCCCATTGTTTAATTAAGGTGAAAACCTCTTTCTCGTGTTGCAGCAAGTAGTCTTTCTTTTAAAATCTCCTCAGTTGGATATTCTGGTAATTTGAGGTAATGTACACAGGTATTTACTGATGGATAACCACCAGAACCAGCGTCAACTTTACGAACAACTGTCAGTCTTGGATGGAGATTGCAGAGACCACCTGGTGGTAGGGCTGAACAGCCAGTAGCAAATTGTAAGAAGGCTTTACGTTCAGGACCTGTCAGGGAGAGGAGAACGTTGACGAAACGTTGGAATCCAGGACTAAAAGAAGAAAATCATCAATTGAGTGAAATTGCACGATTAATTATCGAATTATTTCCGTTATGAGTGGTTTTACAAGAAAATTGCAAGAGACCATTTTTGTGGAAAATTTTGTTAGCTACAAAAAATGTCTCTTGACATTTTTCCCTAAATCCTCTAGTTCCCCAGATAATCCCCGAAAACCGAAAAAAAAACTCTTACCTCTCTCTAGTATACCCCAACTTTGGTTCTGTATAGCTCAGCAAGTCTTCCCTGCTCCACTCTGGATTCTGCTCACCACACAACATAGCCCTGATCTCCTCTGGACTGAATGCATGTAGTTTCTCCATAGGGAATACCTTGCTGAAACCACTCCTGAAGGCCTCCAGTTGCCTGGCAATTCCCCCATCCAAACAATACTTGACAGTCATCTCTGCATACTCCCTGGCATTCTCCACAGTAACTCCTACCTCACTACCAGCCTCCACCAATTCCACAACCTCATGGCCAAATACCCTAGACCCAGGTGAATAAGTCATGGTCAATCCCAACTCATCAATGGGTACAGAACTACCGGACGGATGCTGAATCCTCATAAATTCCTCCTCCTCACCCTCACTGACACACCTCTCTCTCTTTACACTCAACATGTGGACTTGTTTGATAAATTCACCTCTCACTGGATCCACCATCACCAGATCCTCAACATCAAGAATACCCTCCCACCATGATGAATTTTCTACAAATCCACTTGTACCATCATCACCTTCCTCAGATATAAAACTACTAGCCATACTGCTAGAAATACTCTCCTGAGTTACTCCAGTGAGTCCAATTCTCTCATTGACATTGTTGGTAATGTCACCCTTGCACATGAGTTTCAGGAAACTCCTGGATAATGGTAAATCCACTAGTCTATTGTCCTGAAGGACTTTGGCAAGAAAAACTCCAAGAAACCAGAAGTATTTCACTGCTTTATTGCACTCCTCAGAGTCCTGGGGAAGTGGAGCTGGAAAGAGTCCACTTGGGCGGGTTACGTAGTATCCAGGTGGTCTTATGTGCTCATCAGATGGGCAGGATATCTCCTCGTTTAGCTCATCATCATCACAGAGCCAGAGTCCCAAGTCTTTTCGTTGTAATTCAGCTGCCACCAGGGCAAAAAATTCTAGTGTTGGACCCAGACCTGTACCTTCTTCTCCAACAAATTCAACTTCCAGGATACTCTTTCTGCTGGAGTGTACTCTGAGAACCTGCTCAGCCCAGTCTAGAAGCTTATCTCCACGTGGTACTGATACTCTCTCGTGTTTTAAACGGCCAACTCGAAATTCATGACTGTCGTCACGACGAGGGGAGAGTCCTGGGGCTCTTTGACGCTCTAGGACTGCGTCACGTTGGGTCTGAAGCCAGACGATTGATCTGGAGGCACCGAATGCAGTGCAGGAGAAGTAGAGACGGCGTGTCTCGAAGGGCAGGAGGAAGGGACAACTTCGGGCTAATTCCTCGCACCAGGTGGGAAGGGCACCGGCTGCTAGGGTCAAAGGGTCTTGGATTTGTTGAACTATCTTGTTGGTTATTTTTTTGGAGGTAAAGTCTTCTGGATGGACCCAACATGGCTCTGAAGAATCGTCTGGAGAGAAATCATGGAGAAAAAGTTTAGAATGGAAATTTGAGAAATTCCTGGGGAATTTGTGGATTTAGGGGAAAATGTCAAGAGAGGTTTTTTGTAGAAAATTAAATTTTACAGAAAAAAGACCTCTTGTTATTTCTTTGTAAATCCCATAGTTCTCCAGATATTTGCAATTTTTCTTAAATAAATAAATAAATAGGATAATTTTCTTTTTTTGGATATCTTGAGAACTACTGGGTTTATCGAAAAATGTCATAAGACCTTTTTTGTAAATTGTGAAATATTCTACAAAAAATGTCTCTTGACATTTTTACCTAGACCTCATCCTTCTCCAGATATTCGTGATTTCACAGTATCTTTCAAAAATTCTTAAAGTAAAAAAATATAAATTGATAAAAAAAATTATTACCTGTGAAACTCGAGTTCTTTTTGGGAGTTGATACATCGTCTCGAGATGTTGAGATCACGTAGACGTGACGTAAGAGCTGGAGAACATCTTCTACAGTGCAGGCATTCGTGTTCTGGATTGGTTTGCCTGAATACAGAGTTACAATGGGAGTGGCACGACCTGAGGACTCTTCGTCCTTTGATTCTCTGTAGATTATCGTGTACGTGGGCTCCCATATGCGACGGAGTTTCTCTTGACGCGTGCCAAGCTCTGTGAGTTGCATCAGTTCCTGGACTGCTTGGAATATACTGGAGTGAGGATCTGAGAGGGGTAGCTCCACGTCAGGGATCTCAGGGAGGCCTGGACCCTTCAGGGAGAGGGAGAGACGGGGAATCGTTGGGGGACCCACTCGAGTGGTTGATTGGGGATCACTTCCTGGTGGTGGTACATCGAGATCGGTGGTTTGATTGATATTTGTTCGACCTGGAATTGACAATTTTAGGGGTCAGCTGATTGTTTTTTAGAGATATCTATAGAAATTAAGGGTTTAGAGGAAAATGTGAAGAGACATTTTTTATTGAGAATTTAATTATCTACAGAAAAGGTCTTTAACATGAAAATTACCTGGACGAGGATCAAAAGCTGGAATGAGAGCAGAAAACTGACGTTTAAGAACAAATTCATCATCCCATGCTCGTCTTTTTGAAGTCTGTGGTGTTTCTTCCTCCATGAAAGCAGCAAGAAGATTTCTCGAGACCATAACTTCCTCATAATCCCCTTCACCACCCTCTCCCTCTTCCTCATTCTCCTCATCATCCTCTTCCTGATCATTCTCATCATTATCATCCTCTTCTTCAGCTAAAACTCCATCCTCATCATCCTCAAGCTCTCCAAGTAGTGTTGGACCACCAGCTGTTCTAACTCCAGAGACACTGGAGCCTGCGACACCTCCACAAGATTCCAGAAAATCCTCTAGACTGACCTGGAGCCACAACTTCTCATTACATTAAAAAATTTCGTTTCGAAGGTAAAAAATCGTCACATCCTCTAGATTTTTATTATTCATTCACATTTAATCACATGGGAGACTAAAATCAGTGATTTTGTGATGATGAAACAAAAGATTTTCTATCAATTATTGGCATTTAAAGAATTTTTCAAAGAATAAATGAGTAAATTTGATGGAAAAAGTAAAATTGAAAATTTTGTAAAGACTATTCTTCGAATATCTCAAAAACTACTGAATTTATCGAAAAATCACAGGAGAGCTTTTTTGAAGAGCATGAAATTTCTCACAAAAAAGGTCTCTTGACATTTTTCCATTAACCCCCTAGTTCCCGAGATATTTGACATCTTCTGCCTCAAAACCACAAAAAAAAAAAAAAAACAAAAACCATAACAAAAATTCTCACCTGTTCACTGTCACTGCTGGTACTCGTCAATGACATTGTAAGTGCCTGTCCAAGACCAGCACCAGTGGTAGTTGTGACACCAACACCAGCCACTTGTCCACTACTCGTTAAACTGGGATAACTCTGTGCAGTGCTCAGCAAACCACCAGGAAAATTTGAACTAAGAGCTAACCTGACGAGACTCGATACCGAGTTTGGTCCACGTGGATTTGATCCTGTATTTGAGTTTGGGGCAATATGCTGGCCACCAGATGGTCCTATAATTATTATCCCAGGAGATGTGTTAATTATGAACGATTAATGAAGGATTTTTGAGTTAAATTAATCAATAAACTGATGAAATTCAATAAATTAGAAAAAAATTTCTAGATTATTTTGTTAATATTTCCTTAATCATGAGGTTAAAAGAAAAATGTCAAGAGACATTTTTTATATAAAATTTCATAATCTACAAAAAATGTCTTTTGACATTTTGTGTTAAAATTACTCATTACTGAGATAATTGATTCAATCAACATTTCGAAAAATTTCAAATTAATTAATTAATTATCTCGATAATGAGAGGAGTTGGAAGAAATTACCAAGAGATCTTTTTTGTAGGAAATTCAATTTTCTTTAAAAAATATCTCTTGACATTTTCCTCTAACTCCACTAGTTTCAGAGATATCTTCTAAACTAATCAATACAATCAATACAAACCTAGAGTTCGTCTTCTTGCCATAGCAGCAAATGTCTCTAATAGACCAGTAGCTGCTGCTGGTTCCAGTGTATTATTAGCATCTGAACACGCAAGATTGGGCACTGATACAGACATGGGATTTGTTACCACAACTGGACATCCTCCAGGTGGATTTTGAGATGATGAACTAGCTTCCTTGTCTCGACTGCACTCTTTAGTCACTAATTATACAATTAATTAAACAAAAATAATTAATTACAATATTTAAATTATTTAAAAAGAATTAAAACAACAGGAGAAAAAATAATAGAGAGAAAAAATTAATTATTTAAGTAATGAGACATTTTAATTTTTTCCATGAAGATTAATTAGTTAATTAATTAATGAAATTAATGAAAATACGTACCATCTTGGGCTTGGGTATTGTGCTTTGGCACAGGACGAATTCTCAGTGAATTATCCTCACTCTCACCAGACACTGATATCCTAACAGGCACTAAACCGAGCAATTCTCCACTCAAGAAACTGTTAGTGTTGTTACGTAGTCTATCTGCACCTTCACGAAGACGATCTAGCACCTCGACAGCCTCCAGACTCAACAAACCGCTAGCCGGCTAAAATTTTCCATTTTTATTAAATCAATTCACACGTTAATTAACATTAGTAACAATTAAAAACAAATTTTTCAGTGAGAAAACTCAATTTTAGTATTTGTTTTTGATGAATATCTTTGTAAATAATGAAGATGGAAAATTTTTCAAAGAGACCTTATTTGTAGCTTGATTTCTCCTCTACAAAAAAGGTCCTCTTGAAAATTTCCCTATCTCTGTCCCTTTTGGAGATATCTTTAAAAAACAAAAATTCGATTGAATTATTTGATTTTAAAACAAAATAATTCCAACGAATTTGTTCAATTTACAACAATTAATGAATGAATAAATAAAAAATAAATTACCTTGTTTCCACGAACAGTAGTATACAGTGGTTTTGAACTGCTGGATGCCCTATTACTATTACTATTCCCCGAGCAATCAGTGTTTAAAGCTAAACTCTCAACAATAGTTGCTAAATCACTGCTAACTGTTGTCTCAGGTCTTGGATGTAATACAACACTGAGTTCACCAGTTGTATTACTGGATCCACCTTCTCCAGTAACAGCAACAACAGCCTCAGCCCTAGCAACTGATAAAACACTCTCAGCAATTGATTCAGCAGCCTGTTTAGCTGTCAGATTATCAGCACTGGCAGCTTGATCAGTCGATGCCACTGATCCCCTCATACTGACATCAGTACAATCAGGTAAACTTGGTGTTGAACTTGATTTTCTACCAGTCAATATTCCACTACCATTTTTAGTTTTTATTTGATCAGAATCAAAACTTGTTCCCACTAATCTCAGATCATATTTTCCTTCAGCACCCATTCGATAGGAATTTGAACCACCGTGATCCCAGGTTACATCAATCCATCCATTATGAAGTTCTCCAGTTATGGAACCTTCACCTGGAGGATTACCATCCTGATCCTTCCATTTCCAATCAATTCCTCTGGCTACTCTAGCACCAGCAACTAAATGTCGTAGGACTTGGGTGCGAATTAATCTTCTCTGTTTACGTACACCTGCCTCTGCTTCTCTTGCTGCTCTACCAAGATCCTCACAGACTCCAGTTACTTCTCCATAAACCTCAAATCCAGAGACTGACAAATAATGGGTCTGGCCAGAAGCATTCTTTCCCGTCTGCTGGAGCCTCAGATGCCTCCAGCCTTGTGTCTCCTCAGCAGGTGACTCCAGAGTCCAAGTGGCTGTACTTCCAGGCTCATTCAAACTGCAATCATCCACATGAGTATACAAAGTTGTCCAATTGATTCCATCCTTAGAAACCTGGAACATCCAGTTTCTGAGTGCACTCCTGCCATATCCCCTGGCATGCCTCAATGTATAAGCACTGGGTATGAGCCAGACACCAAGATCAATGGAGAACCAAGCTCTCTTATCATCATTAGTATGACAATTAAGTGCATTCTGATCCCTGCTCAAAATGTCCTCAAGATGTCCATAAGGTAAACTTCTTCCATCACTCGATGTCACCACCACCAGCCCATACTGTCCTGGATTAACCCACTCACTGGCTGTCTTAGAATTACTACCAATCCAGTAAATAACACCATTCTCATCAAAATCATGCTGATACTGAAAATTCATTCTACTCCCTTCCTTCAATTTTTTAACAAATGTAAAAGTTGATCTGTCATGATCATGCCACTGTTTAGCAATCATCTTCAGCAAATGATTCTCCAGCTGTTGAATTGTACTCAGTGGTTCCATTTTCAAACTCCTACCAGATCTGTCAATGAGTGCACTTTCACCAGGTGCTTTTTCAAGACGAAATCTCAGCCTCCTGGTGAGAATCTGCAGCCCATAGCCAGAGCCAGGTGTATCATAAAGATATACTGGAAGTTTTTCAATGGATTCAAGTACTGAGACTAATTTTTGGACAAGAATTTTAGCTGAATTTCCATCATTTGTGTCTTTTGATCTGAATGAGGTTTTAAAAACTGCTATTCTCTGGAGTCTGAGCTTTGTTGCACGTGCTGAGGGTATCTGGGGTGCTGTGGGACCTGCCAGGAGGGAGAGGAGGGCCTGGATTAGGCCACTGGAATGCAATTCGTAGGCTGATACTCGACCCTCTTCGTTTAGAAGGGATTTTAGGTCTTCTAGGGAGGTTTGGAGGGCTGTACGCCAGTCACGGTTGCCTGAGAGCTGCTTCTGGCAGGCCTTCTCGACCTGCGAGACTATTGCGGAGAGGGCAGCTACTACTCCACGTGGCTGGGCCTGGGCTGCTTTGAAGTAGTTCTCGTATATCTCTTGGGCTTGGGTCTTAACTTTTTGCTTTAATGCTTCTATTTTTGAACGAAGACGCTTTCCACGCTTTCCGGCCCATCCTGCTGCAAAGTCTGGACCTGGAGAAAGAGGTGAATTTATTCCTCATGGAGATGATTTAGAGGAATTTTGATCAATTTTTTTTCTTCTGATGAAGCGATATTTTGGAATCTTTGGTGAATAACTTGGGAAGGGAGGGGTGGAGGGAAAAATTAGAGGAGAGACTTTTTGTAGCGAATTTTGTGGGCTACAAAAAATATCTCTTGTCATTTTTTGATAAACCTAGCAGTTTGCGAGATATTCGCGAAATTGAGTGTTTGAAAATTTTAATGATAAAAATGATGAATAAAATTTTTAAAAAAATTAATTACCTAAACTTGTTTCAGCGGTGAATGAATGTTTAGTTCCTCTATTGGACTCGAAAATAAATCCAGGCAAGTCTTCTCTCAGTATTGTAGCTTGCTGCTGTCCATCACTATTATGAATGAATAATTCGCCTTCTTTACGTGACGACAGTGCCCAATTTCCCACGACCAATCTAGTGGCACCTGGTCGCGATAATACGGGTTGGCTTACTGAATTTGGTTTCACCTGACTGCGTGCACGCTGCAATTTCTCCAGAAATTCACCTCGATTCTCTAGAATATTCATGAACCCTTATAAATCATTAACACTCTGATTCATTAGTGAAATGATGAATTATCACAATTCGATTTTTCTCATTTTATTCTCAAATAATTAATTATCTCAATAATGAGTGATTTTAGAAGAAAATGTCAAGAGACATTTTTTGTTCACAATTTGATTACCAACAAAAGATGTCTCTTGACATTTTTCTCTAAGTACACTCATTAACGAGATAAATAGATAAAACAAAAAAGTAAAAATCAACTTGTGATGTTTTATCACTCCATTATACAATTATCTTAATTAAGAATTAAGAAATAATTAGAAATGATGATTTAATTAATCAGAGACAAATTAGTGAATGTCTTGAACCTTGCAGAAGTGCCATTAACTCTGCCAATCGATTATAGCGAAGGGAGTCGTGGATGAACCTACCTTCGGTAGTGAGGGACTCTGTGTTTCTTCCTTTTCCTGTTGGCAGTTAGTGAAAAAAAAAAAAAATCGAGTTAATTTTCTAGACTAATGCCCTCTCATTAATTACAAGTGAATAAATAAAATAATTAATGATTCATGCACCCAGAAATATTATTCATCCAAATTGAACAAATTTTTCTATCTAAAATAAAAATCATCAAAAGTAATAACTTCATTATCTCGATAATGAGTGATTTTAGACGAAAATGTCAAAAGACCTTTTTTATGGAAAATTTAATTCTCTACAAAAAAGGTCTTATGACTTTTTCCTCTAAAATTCTTCATTATCGAGATAAATACAAAAATAACAAACTTTTAATTTTGAGAGAGCAAAGAATTGTGATAAAATTTGAAAAAAAATTCTAAAATAAATTCTATTCAGTTGAATAATTTTTCTGGGTATGAAAATAGAAACAATAGCTTTATTTGTACTTTAGCAAAATAAAATTAATCAATGAACGAATGAGATTTCTGATGAAAATGAATTTAAAACTTTTATTAATTGAAAAAATTATTTCCACAATTTTAGAGAATTTTTTAAAAAATTGATTACTCACCAGTGGTGTCAGTGCCACCCTCAGGGCTTCCACTAGAGTACATTGTAGCTAGTTTACCATCAAGAATAAACCTGAACCATCCATTACTACCATTAGACAACTCGAGAGCTGCAGCATCACTCCATACATACAAACAATCACGTCCTCGACAGATACACCAGTCTCTCCAGTGATATGCCCTTCCCACGAGCAATTCTCTTGCATCATCTAGCCTGTGCCCCTCTCCAGACTGAGTGGACTCTGATTCTGGCTCTGGAGTTGTCTCTTGTGGTCCAGCGAGTGCAGCAACTTTTGAGAAAACTCCCAATCTTGCAAAATGCTCAAGAAATTCGTCTTTTCCTTTCATCATCAGATCCTGAATCATCTGGAGGACTATCAGGTGACCATCCTCGTCCTCCTGTTGATGTTCAAGACATTATTATAATTTTATTTTTAATGAAATCCAAATGTAAAAATCTCTGAAATTAATTGAATTGATGAAATTTATGAAATAGTCAAAATAACACTTTTGATAATTATTCAATTATCTCGGTAATGAGTAGTTTTAGGAGAAAATGTCAAGAGACCTTTTTTCTAGATAATTGAATTTCATACAAGAAAGGTCTCTAGGATAATTTGGATATCTCCCATAGATTTAGAGATATTACAAGAAAACTGATATGCCCAAAAGTGAAATTGACTTTTTCTGTTTTAAAAAAAATCTCAAGAGGTCATTTTTTAATTGAATTGCAGAGATTTTTATATTTGGATTTTTCCTGTAATTATGCATCAAATAAATGAACATTGCACAAGCAAATCAAAGAACAATCATTGATTTTTTTAATTCATGAATTATGTTCACTTTATTGCTGAGGCAGACAAAGAACAAAGAATATTCGCGTCTTATTGGAATATCGCCTCTCTATTATTCAATTCAACAGGGAATTTGTTAAAAAAGTTAATGGAGTCTAATGAATATCTGTCGCCTCATCCACCTCCGGCTATCAAGTTTTTACCACATTTGTTATTTATTGAGCACGAAAAGAATTATTTTTTTAATTGTTAAGTCAAGGGAAAATTTCCTCAAGTAACTCGATAATATTCCCCAGCTGTTTGATAAAATTAAAAACAGCATTTTATTAATTTAATCAACTAAAAAAAAAATAATTCTGCATTAAACTGTTAAAAAATCAGAAATAATTTTTTTTGAATTTCATTAATTACAGATTATCTCGATAATAAAGGGTTCTAGGGAAAAATGTCAAGAGACACTTTTTATTGGAAATTTAATTTTCTACAAAAAATGTCTCTTGACATTTTCTCCTAGAATCCCCTATTCTTGAGATAATCAACAATTTAGAAAATGTCAATTTTTCCCTCTACTGTAGAATTCTTGGAATGATATCTGAAAAGGTCTTAAAAAACATATAAAAAAAAATTTCTTGATTCTATGATTAATATTCTCTGAGGCAGTGTCTTCAAACGTCATTCACTCATTCTTTCATCTCTTCAATTGCCCAAAATAACTTAAAAATAAAGTAATCACATGCGTCTGTTAAATCTCAAAACTTTTCTTATCGTTATCACTCCCTCCCCCCTCTCCCTGACCCATTCCACCTCTCCAACCCCCTTGAAGAATCCCCGAAAGAATGCCCCCTGCTCCCACAATAATTATCCATGATTATTTTCTTGGGGAAAAAATAGAAAAAATCAGACAAAAGGGATGAACTAAAAAAAAAAAGGCAGGGACAAAATTGGTTTTTATAACAAAACGGATGTTACCGTTTTATCGATAATGTAGTACTGGGAACTGGTATTCTTGCGAGACGTAAGGCAGGGCAATTTGGGGCCGATGGACTTGAAAGGCGGAGGCGGTGGTGGCGTTGACTTAATCTCAACTTCCTGCAGAAAAAATTCTAAATCTTTTCTCTAAATTATAAATTGTAATTTCCCGCCTTCCCACTACCCCATTAAACCCCTAAAATCTACCCCTCTATCTATAAATATCTGAAATTACAAGATAATCCAAGTGGACACCTAATTAATTTTGTAAAGTGGTAATTCGTTTTAAGGATTTATCTCGTGAATCAGTGATCTTAGAGGAAAATATCATAAGACCTTTTTCATGGAGAATTTAATTTCTTACCAAAAATGTCTCTTGACATTTTCCTCTAAAACCTTACGTTAATGAGATAATTTAAAAATTAATCAAATACTACCCATCAAACTGCAGAATTTGACATTATTAATTAATTATGCAATTATCTCATTAACGAGTGATTTTACAGGAAAATGTCAAGAGACATTTTTTATAGGTAATTAAATTCTCCACAAAAAATGTCTCTTAACATTTTTCTCTAAACCTCACCATTATCGAGATAATCCTAAAAAAAACTTCCTTGGATTACCCTGAAACCTCAAAAAAACCAAGAATTAATTCTCACCTCATTATCCAGAACATTAGCAATGACTTCAACGAGCATAGCACCACATCCAGCAGTTCTATCAGCACCACATGTTTCTACGAGTAGTTCAGATTGAATATAATGTACCATTTTTCTGATTAAACTGAGACTGGCCTTTCTGACACTGGGTAACATTGTGCTCTGAAAAGTAGCACAAAATACTGGCAAAAGTCTTTTTAGATATACCGGTGCCATCTCAGGGTCACCCTTGGGTTCAGTCAACTCTTCAACTTCAGTATCAACTTTTCTGTGTTCCTGATTGGGTGGAAGCATCCATTCTCCTGGACTCTGTAGAATAGCTGCAACTTCCCTGTGACCCTCATCGACTCTCTCTCTTGCTTTATCCAGTGGTGTTTTACCATCCTCATCCCTCAAATCAGGATTTGCTCCATGTCTCAATAGGACTTTGGCTATTGCTGGTCTTCCAAAGCAAGCAGCATAATGCAGACTCGATGATCTTTGGCCTTTATTGACATCTGCTCCTCTATCACAGAGAAATTCCACCATCTCTTGAGTACCAAAAGCTGAGGCCCAGTTCAAGAGAGTTTGACCAACATCGTCCATAAAATTCACCTCAATACCTCCAGAATCAATGGCTTCGATTAGAGCATCTGTGTCTTTAGATCTTATGCAGTCGATCAATTGTCGATGTGATTTTTCTCCAGCACTGTCGAGTCTTCTGAGTCGAGGAAGAAGAGGTCCAGATGGTCCTCCAGCTGTACCCCTTCCCAGAGCAGATCTTCCCTCGAATAATAAAACAAGTAGAAGGTCCACTAGTCTCATGGAATCCAGGGCACAGCGTTCATCTCCTTTGAGAGCTTTTTCAATAGCATCAGGAAGTTCTGAACGCAGTAGATCGTGAGTGATTGATGGAGAACCTCGACAAAGTGTTGATAATAGACTGATAATAGTTGAGACAGAGGCACATGATTTTGGCTCTGTCGTTGGCATAGTTGATGATGCACTGGAGGGTGGTGGGGTTTTTGGGTTGCTGGAGGTTGCTGTCACTGATGTTCCAGGTCCTGCAGCATTTGATAATCTGTAAATGACCAATTTTTCATTAATTATAAATTTCATTGATGCCCAGACACTTTTTAATATATTTCATTTGATTAAATATTCAATTATCTTGAAAATAAATCATTTAAGAAGAAAATGTCAAGAGACCTTTTTCATAGGAAATTGAATTCTCTATAAAAAAGGTCTCTTGATATTTTTCAATAAACTTGCTCATTATCGAGATAAATGGATAATTAATATAAAATTTTTAAAAAAATGACTTTAACTCACCTATACAATAATTCAGAAACTAAACCATTAGATGCTAAAGGAGCTGGATCAGTGCCCCTCCTGGAGAATCTATCAGCCAGTGATGCAAAACACCTGAGTGCACCATCAGCCACATGTGCATCCTCATGCCTCAGTAAAGTAGAAAGTGCTTCAACACAATCAGGAAGTGTTTTATCCTGAGGTTCAACTTTTCCACATAATCTTGAAACTACAGCCATTGCAGAGTGCAGTGTATCACGATGAACACGTGCACCATGCTCTCTGATAAAGCATAAAGCGCAGGGAAGTCCACCTGCTTCAAAAACAGCACCTGCTTCCCTAGCACATACGAGCTCAAGAACTTTGATACACTGTTCAGCAAGATCTCGACTTGCTCGTGATCCTAAACCTGCACCTGATAGACGTCCACATATGGCCTTGACTGCCCCCTCCATTGCCACAACTCTGCGGGTACATTCTGCTGAGACATCGAGGTAATATGTTATTGCTCTTGCTGTCACTTCTAGGACAGAATCAGGTGCATGTTCGTCCAGAAAAATACGACAGAGGGCTGGGAGGAATGTTCTAGGGGGACATATCTCGAAACACCGATCCACATTGTCGGACATCAGGAGGAGCATGCAGAGCTGCTCCAAAGCTATCAGCTGCATGTCTCTCTCGTCCCCCTGGCCCATTGAGAGCCATTCTAATAACGTTTCTGGGTCGACGTCTGCCATCTGGGAAAAAAGGTTTTTTCTTAATTTAGGATTATTGAGGTAGGGGTGGGGTTTAGGGGAAATTGTCAAGAGACCTTTTTTGTTGGTCTCTTGATGATTTTTAAATAGCATCACTCATTGATGAAATAATTTAGGGACAAGTCATTAATATACCTTCTCTTTGTTTCCAAGAGAAATCTGGGATATAGTAATTAGGTGATTTGGAGGTTAATGAGTGGTTTTAGAGGAAAATTTCAAGAGACCTTTTTTCTTGAGAAAGAAATTTCCCACAAAAAAGGTCTCTTGGTTATTTACCGTAGTATCACTCGTTAACTCACAAATCAATTTTAAATATTGTAAATTAAATTTTCAAGAAAAATAATTTTCATCAAAGGAAAAAATTGAAATGAAAACTCAAAAAAAATCATCTCCAAATCTAAATTATCTCACTTCCCCCCTCATTATCCCCTAATTATCTTCATTACTCACCTCGTTGTTCACCAAATCACCTTTTTGAGAAAATCTCAAATCAGCAATCTACAAAAAAAAATTCAAACTCATGAATTAACATTCTCCCTCTCCAAAAATCCTAAAAAAAAAAAAACCCACAAAGAAAAACATTGTCAACAATGTTTCCCAGCCCTCAAAAGTCACCCCCAAACCCCCAAAAAAAATCCCCACCCTCCAGAATAAATTCCCAACCCTCAAAAACTCCCAAAAAAATCAGTGAATCAAGGTCTCAATAAAAAAGAAAAATCTTGGCACCAAAATTCTCTCAATCACCTCAACCTCTACCCCTCAATGTTGCAACTAAACTCATCACATTTCCCCTCCCACCCTCCCCCTCAGCCAATAGCCACCAACCCCCCAAAAGAGAAGAAATAAAAAAAACCATTCAATTCTCCTCAATTCGAAAGTTCCAGTACAAAGGAAATTTTGTCTGAAAAATGTTTAGCATGACGGTTGTATCTCCTCGTAATCCCCTCGTGCATCCAACAGAGACAGAAACACGACACAAACGTCCAATCGAGCCTAAATCAACATTTTTCCCCTGAAAAAGCTCTAATTTTCCCTCTAGAATTAATTAAAAAATGTCTAAAGTGACTCTAGAGTCGTTAAATTAATGACGAAAAAAGCCACGTTTCAACAGTATCTGATGTTGCGACTCTCTTGGATAAAAGATACGTACCGTTGAGCACAGTGTTCCATTATTCGTGGGGTCAAGTCGCCATCCTTGTCGATGACAGTATAAAAACTCTTTATAACACCTCAATTGACAGTTAATTGGCCTTTTTAAGATTTTTGAATTAATGGGTAATGTTTAATAATGTTGTACTGGCAAATTATGTTGATGATAATGTGTGAATTTTGGTGGTGTGAAAGTTTTTCATCAATTTTTCCACTTGTGTTGTAGACCGATATAACTTTGCCATTTGCGTGACGTGCTGACTGCTCCAGGGGGAGGGGAACTCCTGCAACGTGACTCACTGGATTAACGGTGATGTCGCTAGTGTCTAAGGACTATCCCCACTTTTTTTTTTAAATTGAGAATTTAACGCTAGAGGCATCGGTCAGGGTCCAATGGAGGTGGAGATAACATTTGCGATTGTGTATGAGATGAGATTTGAGTTTATTGGTCCATATTTTTGGAGATTTGCCGTAAACCACTGGAGTTATCGAAAAATGTTAAGAGACATTTTTTGTAGATCTTGAAATTGTCTATAAAAAAGGTATTCTTACATTTTTTTCATAGACCCAAGGGTTTACGAGATATTTGAGAAATAAGTAGATATAGTCCCTGATGAAGGGTTGATTCAGTATTTTTGGGATATGTACAGAAATAATGGGTTTGGGAAAAAATGTCAAAAGACCTTTTTTGTAGATCTTGAATTTTTCTATAAAAAAGGTATTTTAACATTTTTTGATAAAGTTGATAATTTAAGAGATATTAACAGAAAACTGGAGGGGGAAGGGTTGATCAGATGTGGTAATAGTATATCAGTGTGGGGGGGTAAACATATTGAAGTGAGTTGGACCAATCGGGTGAGACCACGATCGCAATGGCGGTGTGGACTTGTAATATTGTGATATCCGACAGATAGGCACTAGTTTTCGTACAACAACGTTGTGATTATTGTTGACAGTTATTTGAAAATTTTTCCTACTATTTTTTTAAATTAAACTTTTGTTAACCATGTATCCCTGTGGACTGCTGCTGGTTCTATTGAATCTTTGGTCAGATGGTGGGTTAAATTATAACCTTTTGAGACCTTTTTTTTGAGTATTTAATTGTACCAAATTGAATTAAACATTGTCAAAAGTCTTCAAGTGGATTTTTTTTTTCATTTTATTCATCTTTTTTGGAATTTCAGTGGGTGGAAGTATATCACAAGTGGAAATTGACAAACATCTGGAGCTGGGGAAAGAGTTTCTTAGCAGGGGACAATTACAGGATGCATTGACACATTATCATGCTGCAGTTGGTGAGTTTAAATAATTTTTTTCACCTCTAATATTCAATTTTAATGATTTTTAACGTTTATCTCCTTAATGAGTGATTTCAGGGAAAAATGACAAAAGACCTTTTTTGTAGAAAATTTAATTCTCCACAAAAAAGATCTTCTGACATTTTTCTCTAAAACCCCTCATACTGCAGATAAATCCCAAAAACTAGAAAAAAAATATATTAATAAATCAAAAAAATTCTCCAAAACTAACAAAAATTGTTTTATCCCTTCAGACGGTGATCCAAACAACTACCTGACCTACTACACGCGAGGTACAGTCTACCTAGCCCTAGGTAAATCAAAATTAGCCCTCCAGGACTTTGACAAGGTCCTCCAGTTGAAAGACGGATTTAAAGGAGCTCATCTCCAGCGTGCTAAAGTCCTCTGGAAGCAAGCAAAGTACTCCGAAGCCGAGAAAGAGTTTCTGAACGTTCTCCAGATTGACAAAAGCGACCAAGAAGCCCCCTCAGCCCTCCAGGACATCTCCTACCTAAAAAATGACTACGAGATCTCGAAGAATTTGGTGGAATCAGGTCGTTGGAAGGAAGTATTAAATATCCTGACTCGCTTGATAGAATTCTCTCCATGGGCCCCAGAACTCCGTGTACTTCGTGCTAAATGTCACGAGTCAACGGGTAACGACATGTCAGCAGTATCTGACATGAGAGCATCAACAAAACTCCAGTCAGACAACACAGATGGCTATCACGATCTCTCAATAATGCTCTATCGTCTGGGACAAGTGGACGAGGCCCTGAAGGAGATCCGAGAGTGTTTAAAACTCGATCCAGAGCACAAAAAATGTTTTGCCTTCTACAAGAAGGTAAAGAAGATCTCGAAGGAGTTGAAGGATGCCCACGAGGCAGAAGAGTCAAGAGACCTTGAAACTTGTACTTCTTCAGCTCAAACTGTCCTAAAATTAGAACCAAATGTTGATAATGTGAGATTCATTGCTCATCATCTACTTTGCAAGTGTTATGCAAGTGATACAGATCCTAGTTTAGCTATTGAACACTGTCAGAAGGCTCTTAAAGTTAGAAGAGAGCCCGGAGTACTCTGTGACAGTGCTGAAGCTTATTTGAATGCTGAGATGTTTGATGATGCCATTAGGGATACCAAAGAAGCCATGGAGATGGATTCAGGATTTCAGAGGGCTAAGGAGCTTCTTCAGAAGGCACAGCAGAGGCAAAAAATGTCAGAGAGTAGAGATTATTATAAGATTCTTGGTGTACCTAGGAATGCTAATAAACAACAGATTGTTAAGGCTTATAGAAAAGCTGCACAAAAGTGGCATCCTGATAATTTTCAGGATGGTGCTGAGAAGAAAAAGGCTGAAAAGAAGTTTATTGATATTGCTGCTGCCAAAGAGGTACTCACTGATGAGGAAAAGAGGGCTAAATTTGACAGGGGTGAGGATCCACTTGATCCAGAGAGTGGTAAACATTCTGGATTCAATCCTTTCCAAGAGTTTCATCAGTTTCGTGGATCGCCTTTCCAGTTTAAATTTCATTTCAATTAGTGGTGATTTTAGTGAGAGACTATTGTGAAGAATTTTTCGAGGTTTTTGTCAGGGATGATGAGAAGGTAATATACATTGGATTTGTGTATATATGGGTGAGAGTGAAAAAGTGGATTTATCCTTGGGAAGGAGTGGATTTAGGGGAAAATGTCAAGAGATGTTTTTTGTAGATTGGACAATTTTCTACAAATTTGGTCTCTTGAGGATTTTATGAGGAACCACTTGTTAATGAGATAATTCAATTTTTATTGAACAATTTCATCTTTTTGCAATTTGTATATTTCTGAAATATTACTTCTAGGAATTAATATGATATTACGATTCAAAGGGATGAGATATCGATTAACTGTACAGAATTGTATTTTTCCTTTTTTTTTTGAGTACTAGAATCTTCCGTGAAGAAATCGATTGGAGGTTTTGGGGGATTGTAAAGTCTGGGATGTGATCACATGTGGTATCGATAAATCAATTGCTTCTTATACATATTTATACTGAGTACGTGGTGAGTGTATTTTTTTTTTTTTCTGGATGAATGAGTTGAATGATATTTTCATGTATATACGAATAAATAAGAAAATCTGTATCTTATGGCGTTTGTATAGAAATATATCTGAATCATTTATACGAAATGTTTTTATTGTATAAAGAAATTGTGAATATCATTATTTTTTTAATAATTTTAATCTATTCATTTCAATTATCTCTTTCAAATTTTTGTTGTTTCATTATCTTCGGATGTAGTGGTTTTTGGGGAAAATGTCAAGAGACCTTTTTTGTAGAGGAGAAAATTTTCTACAAAAAATGTCTTTTAACATTTTTCACTCAAATCAATAATTCTTGAGATAATTGATAATATTGTGAAATTCGAGTGGATAAGGAATTCAGGTAATTATGAAAATTAAATAATTGTTTTATTATTTACGTATTATTTTTTTGTTTTTTTTTTTATTGAATGTTTCTAATTGTTATCGGGAAACACTTTGTTTTTCTCTCTCATTTCTGTTCACAATAATTATAAATCCATCGTCTGTATTTTTTTGTGTATTAAAATTTTTCAGGTGAATGTAAACAAGAGCTCATCAATAATTTTTTCATATACAATAGACAAACATATCCTTTCGTTTAATTCAACTTCTACAATTAAATTGTATTTTTTCTTTTTTTTTTTCCTTCAATCGGGGACAAAATTGGTGCAGATCAAATTGAAATCATAGGCCATCCAACAATTGTCAGTGGTAATATAATTCTATAATTTGAATCTACAGAAATATTCAAATTTCGATACACTTCTTAATAATTTTTTTTTTTCAATTTATTTAAAATATATCTAAAATTTAGAGTTTTCATATTTTTTTAAAATGTTCCCAATTTTTACGAATTTTTTATTCGATTAATTTTCAAAATTTCCCGCATTTTTCTCCCCCCCCCCTCCCTCATCGATTTATTCAACTGTAGATTCAAATCAAAAATAAACGAAAAAAAAAAAAAAGGATCATACGTCATTGTTAACGTGTTACTTTAGAATAATATTAGGTAGATATAATTGCCTATGTACATTCCACAAACTGTACCAACAGTTGTGTTATGCTACGATTTCATTTTTTTTTTTTTTTTTTTCTTGGCGAATTCACTTAAGTAAAGCTTATAGTTTTGCATAAACTTCATTTAGGTAGTTTAGGTCATTAATATAGGTAATAGTACTCTCACAATCCCTCCAATACAGTTCAACTTTTGTGTATCAAATAGTTGTACACATTTTTAATTTTTCAACCCATCATGAATCTATTAAGGATAAGTTATTTTTCATACATCACCTGTATGTTTTGGTTCTGTGAAATAATTAAGTTTTTATTTTTTATTTTTTTTTTTCGTCATTTATTTTTTTTATTATTTTTCATCTTTAATTATTTATCCATCTTTACTGTTTATAACTGGCCAATAAGTATCTGCCACTTTTTTTGTTTTTTTTTTTCTTCTTGTTTCATCTTATATTATTAATCTATCTCCACATCTCTTTTTTTCCCATTTTTCTTCATTTTTTTTTTCCTTATTTAGTCATATTTACAAATAATATACAATAATTCATTTAAGATTAATAATTACGTAATAATAAAACTTTTTAATCGCAATTATACGCAATAATTATAAATAGAAACTTGACCGAATAATTCTTTGCTTTTTTTTTTTCATGTTCTCTCTTCCTTGTGCACAATTTCACGTAAACTCATCGGGAATATAAATAAATTCTGTCACTTTTTGTTGCTACACTCAGACATTTTTCAACTTTACTATTGCCCATTTTTTATTAAAAATTTATTTATAAAATTTGTATAATCTACTTGAATCACTTTAAGTTTTATTTTTCTCTTTTTCATTTATTCTCCATTTATTAATGAAAAAAATTATACGAGGATTTGGAGATTGTTGTGTCTCATAAATGTCAACCAATGAAAAAGAACTTGATTTAATATTTTTTTCGAGGTCAAGTATTTTTTATTATTGAATTAAAATCTGTTGAGATATTTGAAAAAAAAAATTGATTGACTCAAAAAATTGATTTATTTATACTTGACTTTGATACTTGATTTTAAAAAAATGGTCATACTTGATTCAGGATTTTTAAGAAAAAATATAAAACTTGAGTTTTAAACACTTGAATCAAAGACTTTTTCAACTTGATTAAATTTTTCTTTGGGTCCAAATCATCTCTGCGAATAACCAAAGAAATTCCTCATATTTACATCAAAAAAATTAATCAACTTTCGGCGACTTCGTGGTTTGGAAAAAAATCATCAGGAAGTATTTTCAATTGACTCGTTTATTGCATCTATCAAAATAATAAAAACAGTCACTAAATAAAATACGACAATTTCACCGATGAAGTGGATTAATCATTAAACACAATTATCTCCATAACTATCGACTCTAGCCCACAACATCAAGAGATCTTTTTTATTAAAAATCCACTCCTCTACAAAAAACATCTCTTGACATTATCTCCTAGAACCCCTCATTACCGAGATAATCCAAAAATTTTCACTCCACCCCAAAAATGTCATTTCAAAAATTTTGGAAGAATCTCATTACACTCGATTTTGGTTTACGTGTCGCACGATATACTATATAATAATATATATCCTCGTCAAAAAAAAAAAAAAAAAAAAAAAACGAATTTCCCTAAATGAAAGGAACATTGTATGCGCTATTATCCATCAATAAGCGGTTTTACAACGTTTGAGTATCCTTAAATCTAAATCGATAGTTATTTACAAAAAGATATTGAGAAATGTAAAATAATAATTAGAATAAAATTCTGTACATGTTATAAGATTTAGTTGACTCTATCGTCAACAGTAGACCGCCCTTAAGGACCAATTTATGGTCTTTAATTAATATTTCACAGTTTAAACGGTGCATTTGTGCATTTGTGAAGCAGTTATTTCGTTAATTGTGAAATGTGGTCCATTTTATCATTGTTTTTGTTTTTTTTCTTCTTTGAAAATTTATCAATTTAAGACCAATTCACAGCCACAGCCAGATTATATTTAAAACTGTAACTGCAGCATTTTTAATTTATTCTTTAACCTTTTCAATATAATAAGTAGGTAATTGTAAACCTAGTATGCCCTAGCATTGTCCATAGGAATAATACAATTAGAGCTAAAAATTGTTTTGTACCATTGGTTTAGGTGAGAGCACCCATGTGACTCCTTAATTATGTCAATTGATCTTCACAATTGTTGGCCATTTTATTTTTTGGATATTTGTGAAGACTGACTTGGTGTCACTTGTTTGAAATTTGATTATTATTTTGAAAAGGAGACGTTCGTTCATTAAAAAAAAAAAAGTTTTTTTCTTTTGGATATTTTTACTTTAGATTCATTCGAAGAACGCCAGGATGTCGTCGTTGGAGGAGGGATGACCGCTGCTTGCACCACTGCTTGGGGGTGTATTGAGATCGGGGGGGTCCAGGTAGGATAAGAGCTCCATTGGATCCACAACGTTATCGGGCAATAACTGGAATCAATCGTTAAGAGAAGAGATTAGTTTTCATTTCAATTGGTGACTCTCTGATTCTTTTGCCCATATCTGGTGAAGGAGGGGGTTTATCAAAAAATGACAAGAGACATTTTTTGTAGGAAATTTTATGGGCTATAAAAAAGGTCTCTTGATATTTTTTCATAAACCTACTAGTTTCATCAATATTTGCAAAATAGTCTTTAGGAAATTTTTCGATTCTTCTACTTTTATCAAATATTTTTAATTCAATATAAATTGTTGAAAATACTTACGTTCAATGCTTCCTGACCCGTTCCCTCTCCATCGATAACTGCCGCAGGATCAAAATTAAGATCAGAGGGAATTTCCGTTGTATCATTACCACTGATATTTCCATTCCCAGATGTATTATGATGCGTTGATTCCTGCGAAGCTGGTGGAACACTCGGTGGTCCACTATTGCCACCTCCAGGGGTGTGAGGAGTATGAGGTGTATGAGGTGTATGAGGCGTATGAGGCATCTGCAATAAATAATCAAAAACATTAAAACTCTGTCTTTCATATCCATGAGATTGTCTCACTAACCATTGACTCGACAAAAAAATTATCAAGAGACCATTTTTGTAGCTGACAAAATTCCCTACAAAAAAGATCCCCTGATATTTTCCTTGAAAGTCACTCGTTCTTCAGATAATCCCCACAATAATCCAATAGAGACAGAAAAAAAAAATTACCTGATCATTGAGACTCTTCTCCATAGCATTAAGCGGATCCAGTGAATTAACAGAATCACTGAGATGCGTAAGAGGACCAGCCCCATTAGAATAATCACTCCCCAAATTTCCACCACTATTAATATCATAACTTCCACCCGATGAATTTCTATGATTAATACTACTGCTCCTATACCCAGGTGATCCATTATTCATCATAGATCCACTGACGATACTGTTCATATCAGCTGGCATATAGGGGCTCATTGCCTGATTCATTTCCCAGTTATTCATAGTAGGCATACTCATGCTACCCGGTGACATGGCCTCTTTCTTGATAAGCCTCTTACAATCACTCTCCTCCTCATTTTTGATACTCGAGTGACTTCTCGCTGGTCTCCAATTGGCTGCCGAGTCTATCGTAACTTCATCAATATCCGCTGAACTTGCTGTTGAATGCAAAATACCCCATATGTACTGATCAACCTCCAGTGCCTCCAGTACAGCTGGTTTTGTACAAACAGGACATCTCCATGCACCCCTCTCACAATTCAATTGAAGATAACTCTCAAGATCAAAACACTGTGGATGTTTGCAATCATGCCCTCTAGCTGGTAATGTTATTCTTTTAAATGTTATTGGACACTTTAGTGATATTTTTAATGCAGTTTGTTCAACAACATCATTCTCACTCTTAATACCATTATTACCAATTGAACTATTAAAGTTCTGCTTTATATTTCCTATACACTGTTCAGCTGTTAATAAACGTTTTTTCAATGTACCCTGTAGTACACTTCTAACAGTAGGTCTGTGTACCAATTGTAATACAAATAAATGGGAACAACAGCATGCTGAAACAGTTATTTGTATCGTATTTCTACCATTTTGACAAACATCTTTGAGGTAAAGTGGCTTATGCGATGATTTATTTTCACCCCTATCAATTCCCTGTGGTGTTGCATTAACAGATACCTGTACACTAGCTGGCCAATTTGTATTCATTTGTCTATCCTCATGATGAAAACATTTTAATTGTAATTCTAAATCCTGCCTCCACATTAATGTCTGATAGACTGTTGGCTTAAGTTGGAATGCATGATTACTGACAGCTAGATTATGCTGTAAACGAAAAGGGGGTAAAATTATTCCATCTCTTACTGGGAATGTTAGTCTCAATTCGTCATCCTTTTGTATTGGTACTGGTGATTTAATGTCAGTGAATGTTGGCTTTATATCGGCAAATGTTGATTTAATATCAGCAAAATTGGGTTTTATATCGGGATTGGGACTTATGTAGGGTGCCATTGAGGTGGCGGGTGTTAATGGGGGAGTTGGATTGCCAGGAATGGGACTGTGTTGGTAGGAGACACTGGGGGGATTTCGTATGGGTGATACTTCTTGTTGATATTGGGGAGTTGGGGGATAGTTGTTTGTGTTTGTGGGATAGCCACGGTGGGTTTGATGGGCAGAATGAGTTGGATGGCTTGGATTGCCTTGATGTCCAACGAATTGGCTGCCTTGATGGCTAACTGGATTATTTCCCATGTTTACTTGATTATGTTGGTTATGCTGATTATGCTGGGCATTACTATTCGCACCGTAATACTGACTTGATTGTGGTGCCCCCTGGGCACCATACGATGGGGCTGTCTGCCTCATATTGCTCCCCCTGATCATATTATTGGGAAAGGTTGGATTCATACCCTGGACAGGCTGATACTGGGGATGAAAAGTGGCTCGAGCTGATGGATAATTGCTTGGATACTGATTGCCCATATTGTTGGGATACTGGTTGCCCTGTTGCATCGATGGATGCTGGGATTGTGGGGTATTGGCATAGGGCCCCTGTTGTCTCTTTTGCACCATGTGCATACCTGGAGTGGGATAGGGTGCCAATCTTCTTGGATACTGCTGCTGTGACTGCTGCATACCCATCTTGGTCATTTGCATATTGTTGCTGGCCATCATATTGTTCATGGACATGCTATTACCAACATTAGCCATATTGTTCATTTGGTTCATTGGTGACATACCGTTCATTGAATTCATTGAATTCATTTGCGCCATTGACATGGGATTCATTGGATTCATTGTATTAATGGTGTTCATGGAGTTTAGGGAGTTTATTGAGTGCACTTGACCCATTGAGGTCATACCGGTATAGTTGTTCATACCCACTGGTCCCATACCGGCCATTGGACCTCGCTGGGGATAACCCGTATTGTACGAGTTGTGGGCCATTCCATGCTGACTCTGGAACATTATCATTTTGATTTTTCTTTTTTAATATTTGTGATCATAAACGATGAGATGAAACAGTGATGATGATATTACCTGGTTGAACTGAGACGGAATATCCTGGCGGTCCTGCATGGCCACCACGCAGGCAGTGGCGGTGGCCGTTGCGGTGGCAGCTGCCACCATTGCCGCGGCACTAAACTCTCAAACACCACCCCCAATGTGGGGTGGCACTCCTCGAGACACCCCGGATGATGATAATTCTTTATTCACCTCTCTGATAAATTTCTGTAACAGATTTAAAAAAAAAAAAAAATTGAAAAATTTAGTAAAATTGAGATCATTTCCTATCTTAAAAATCTAGAAAAAAAATGTATAAATTTCTGAGAAATAAATATAGTCGCCAGAAATTCCTGGAAAAAAAAAATAAGGAAATCGTCGATATCCGGGGCGCCTTGAATGAACCCAAGGAAGAGAAAAAAAAAAATATATTCTCAACAGTTTAAGGCGGACAGGGAATTTTCATCGAGGGCTAAAAATTGAGAAGCATTCGGGTTGCATCGAAATCCAAACGTTTTCAATTCCCAGCTGGTCGAGAAAGGAGCGCGCGCGCGCGCACGTCCCCGGCAAAGGCCCCATTGCTTTTCTGTGGGAAATGCACGTGCTTGCTATTCACACAGCGCAGCATAATACACGCTGTGCGGCAACCGAAACCCAGGGTATAACACACACAGTTGGATAGGTATACACAAACCGAGAGAGACCCACAAGCGTCGGTACCTTTACATCGAAGGTCAAAATTATTTCAAAATAGTTTTTGAGAAAACCCACAAAAATACATGTAAATATAAATACTATAAATATCAAATATAATTGATCAATTATCTCGATAATTACCGGTTTACAGAAGACCTTCTTTTTTTTTAAGAAATCACGTCATCTATAAAAAAAAAAAGGTCTTTTAACAGAACCCTAAATTAATCTTAATAATTCTACATTTTATCAATTAAATCAATTGTTCATAATTTTCTAAATAAATCTAAAAAAAAAACAAAAAATCCTCTCCTCACATTTTTTCCCCTAAACATTCGAATTCATTCTAAACAAATAGAATATATATCCAGAACAATGAGGGCCCGACGTATGACGAAGGGTCGCCTCGATAACGTTGTTTAACTGAAGGATACTACCACTCAAACATTTTCGAGTTGACGTCATAGTTCTCTCGCCACCCTCGACCCCTCTGTTAAAATTCATTCTGAATGCACTAGCCTAACCTCGGTATCCCTTCCCCCACCCCTCTCAATCTCACAACCCCAACCAAGTCCCACAGACTCTCTCGTAATTTTTTTTTTTCCTTTTTCTCCCTCTTCACCTCACCCCCTCGTAACCCCGACAATTCGTCACACCGGCGTCGTCGCGTCGCACTACCACAAAGCACCGAAGGGTTTTTCTATTCTCGGATGTCAATATTTCGTCAACTAGAGGCCATGAGTATCCGAACAAAGTGGAGAGGAAAGGAAAGAGAGAGGGGAGGGGAGGGGATACCCCCTATTGCTACTTCTACCATCCGTGAGAGAGTGGCCTGTAAATTATTGTCGATGACACGCCAGTACAACTACCCAAAAACTAACTTGTTCACATATATATCTGTAATACGAATTTATCGATTATGTTTAGTGCACAATGTAGCAATATGGCTTGAGGGGTGAGAGAGAGGTGAATTTTTCAATGTAGAAAAAAAAAATGAAGGGAATGAAAGGAGAGAATTTTTGCATCCCCCTTTATTCCACGAAATTTTGTTTAACGAATTTAAATTATTTTTGAAATAAAATTTAAGAGAATTAATCTATCATTTTTTTTTTTTTTTTTTTTAAATTTTCCCCTAGAATTCCCAATTCAAGATATAAAATTACAATCTCAAAATTAAAATCAAAATATCTTGAAAAAAAAAAAAGCAATCCTAGATGCACAATAAACCACTGATACATATTTTAATCACCAACTGTTTTTTTAAAATGTTTAAAACTCTTAAAAGAAAATTTTACACACGCATTGGCTGTTATATAGCCATAAAAACATACGCTCGTGGCACCCAGCATGACTTTGTATTTAAACTCTAAAATTAGCGGTCGCGCGAGCGAACACGCTCCCACTTTCCCCCACTGGATCCACCCCCCCCCCCTCCCTCTCTTGAATTCTTCTTCCCACTTTATTAATCGAAATACCGCGAAGAAGTCGATCGACCTCTCCCCCCCCCCCCCCCCCTATTGGTGCCCTATTATGTTCAAAATAACGACACAAGTATGTGTACATCCAATAGCCCCCAAAAATACCGCTAAAACATCTCAACTCATCCCCACCCCAATAAGAAAATCAGAGGGGGCCCCCCTTTTTCCTCAAGACGATGGGCGCGCGCGCACGCGTGTCTTCAACCAAAAATACATGATATTCAGTTTGCAACACGTGTTGCACACGGGGTCCCTCCAACGCTACCTCCACTCTCTATTCCCCCCCCCCCCCCCCCCCACCTCTCGCGCTCCTCCCATTATCGAAACAACGTTGTACAGAGAACGGAAATAACATCTGCTCCAGATGAACTCTCTCGTCTCAAAAATATATATATATATTTTTTTTCTACTCAATTGATAAATTGGAGGGAAAATTGTGAAAATTTTTAGAGGTAATTGTGGATAATTTGTACTGAAACTTTCACGCAACCTTGGAGAAAGCCAATTATCTTTTCGGATCAATTTTCAAGTTAAATCTTTCTCTCTAATATAGCTATTTAGAGTAGTTTATCAGTGGCATAAAATTTTAAGATTTTTTGAAAACTACAGAGAATCATTCAAAAGTGTTATTAGATTTTTTTTTCTCGATTTAATTAATGTTTTAAATTAACATTTAATCCAGTGTCTTATGGAATTCCTGATTAAAGATTAAAATCTGAATTTTTCACTCAAAATATGACAAAAAAAAGAGAAATTTTTTGATACATGATTGACCATTTTTTAAACAATATTCATTATTTATTTATAAAAAGGAGATGTTTGAAAAAAAAATTAATACATTGAAAAATTTAATTTGAATTATGCTGATTGTGTATGATTTTTTTCAAAATTTTCTCATGTAATTTAATAGAAAAATTCAACGAGTGAGTCTATAATGATAAATTTTGAGATAAATAAGAGATTGACCCATTTAATCAATAATTCACTAATTAACCCACTTATTTACGACTTTGAACAAATAAAATTGAAGAAAAAAAAAATAAATTGTTGGTAATAAGGGAGCACAAGATAGTTTCATTATGCAATGAAAATCGGCCCCTGAGGCATAATAATGGCTAGGGATAGACCGTTACGCAAAAGAGTCGCATGTATACACAAGTTATGCTGCGATAACAATTGGCTCGGATATGGAAGTCGATATAATAACTATTCGTCGCGTCGTTTCGTGATTTAAACGACAGTACGTCGAGTTAAAAAAGTTGAAAAAAAAAAAAAAAATACATAGATATTCAACAGCTATAGAGATAAGTATTTATGAACCAGTGATAATTCAATTTTCCTGATAATTTGCAATACCACGAGGCTTTTTTTTTTTCATTTTTACATCAACATCAATCAGCGAGTTATTTACTTGTCATTTGGTGGCCTGGTCGAGGGCTTGTTCTCCTTCAATTTGCCTTCATCGAAATAAACCAGATTCTATAAATAGATTACGCAGCAAAATCTCATATATGCGAGTTTAAAATATCGATGAGGGCAAGTGTATTCGAAAAAGTTGTACATAAACCTCAATAATCCACTGATATTAATAAATTTATTTAAACTCTATGCCGAGTGATTTCGAGGTCGTTGATTATAACGCACATACAAACGTTGAAAATTGAAAGGAGGAGAGGGGAAAAAATTCCAGAGTTGAGAGCAGATCTTAAACCACAAGAACAAGTCGAACAACGGTGATGGCACCAAACAACGGGACTCCTTGTGCTTCAGACGTGTCGAGGTCAAACATGTCTTCGATTTTTTTTATTTCTTTAATTATTATTATTATTTTATTAATGCTTAGGATACAAAAGTCCCATTGCATGGGGGCAATATATACATTTTCTATACAGATATGTTGCTTTATCTTATTAAGGGTGAGATATACAATTGTGCTAGGATGCTTAACAATGAATTACACAAAATAAACGTAAACAGTTGAAATTTGAGACTATCTTAAGAAGTACAAAAAGCAAAAAAAGTGAAGATACAATATGACCAGTCAGCTCGCTTGTACAAAATTTTGGATATTATGTTCAGATAAAAGATCTATTGTACACGAGGTTTTCTTAAATTTAGGCATTCAATGAAAAATTTGTAGAAGGATTTATACTCAAGAAAACTGCACGAGTCCAGAAAATCTCCTAAAGACAAGCTCTTAGTGAAAATTGCGTTTAATTGATTGAAATATTTTAATCTTGTACTACTGAAGCATGGACAACTTATTTCTTTAATATGATAATTTCATTAAAAATAAGTTGAAATTTTTAGGTTCAATTATTCTCATTGTTGACACTCGAATTGATGAATAAAGAAGAGAAATATTACCACAACGAGTGCCATTTGTGTCTCTTAAATATCACAATATTTCTCATTTCTTTCTCCCCTCTTTTAACATTCTCATTTATTTAATTTTCCCCTCTACTGATGCTCTCTCGTAATGCAACAAAAGGTATTTACCCCCTTCGGTAGTTGTTTGTCATTGGAGGTACAAGAGAAAGTTGTTTTGGAGGTAAAGCTGATTGGTAGAATGACGAAATCACGGAAGCACTGGGGTCCAATAGTCGCAGTGGTAACTTTCTCATTACTCTCAACCCCCTTGACCATTATATAAATGTTATTGGTAACAAAGGAGAGTAATTAATTTAATTGAATTAACCAAAAAATTTCTTGTCTAATTTTTTTTCAAATTTTCCCACTCAAATTATCATAATTCATTACAAATAGAGACCTGAAAAACCGTATTTCGTTGTTTTTTTTATATGAATTTTTCATACTTAAAAAAATCACTAAGGACCCCCTTAACACGTCTGCGCATGCGCCGAATGACTCTCAAAGTGACGAATGACAGTTGACAGCAAGAATAGGGATAAAACTTTCAATCCTCGCGCAGCGTTGCCACGCGATATTTTTTTTTTCCTTTTTCCCCTCATCGGAAATAAATGAAAAAACCAAAAAAAAAAAAATTGTCAGACTCGAGATCCCTACAAGTATTATTCATGAACTAAAAATCATACATGTGTTTGTCACGTAGACAAGTGAATAAGAGAGGTGCGTGCAAAGAGGCGAGGTCGATTTTTACTGAGGACACGAGTCCACTCTCGATCGTCTTCGTTACATAATCACAAATACAATAACAAAAATTTAATTGCATCTCACCTTGGGGCACTATTAAAAACAGAAAAAAAAAATAATAATAATTGAGGTGATGGAGAGAGAGAGGGGGACATTTGACACTGAAGGTCTCTCCCCTCTCCTCAAATTGTGTGTATATACATGTACTCCATCCCTCTTTCTCTCCTTATGGAACGAATTAACCGTGAAATTTAAATTTTGCGTAGCAACAACTCTGTGAGAGTCACTGGTGAACGCGTAATTGAGATGTTCCTGTTTTACGGTTTAAATTGAAATCCAATGGACTATTTTTATTTTAATTTTTTCTTGAAACTAATGATAAGGGACGAGCACAAGAAATGACCTTGAGAAAAATTCTTTCAAGGGGATTAGGATTGTGTAGAGGTTAACGGTATACAATAACAAGCATTTTGTCACGTAGTCCTCTTTGTTTCGACAATTCCTTCCACTTCCGGTGGACATTTTAGTCTCCATAAATCATGTTTCCTCGACCTCTCAGCAACTTCAATGAGTGTTAATATTTTTCGGTCGTATAACCAATAGGTTTACGACAATTTATGAAGACACCTTTTTGGTGGGAAATTTCAAGAGCTACGAGAGAGAAAAAAAAAAAAGGTGTCTTCATAAATTTTCTTAAAACCTCTTCACTCCAGCTAGGCAAAAATCAACAGCCCCCGACCCCCCATGAGTTACAGAGACACTGAATATTCTATTTTAAAAAGAAAAACTGATAGTACGTAAATATGCATAATTTCAACAGGTTAATTAATCATAAAATCACGTCAATTAATTAAACTTTTTTTTGCTTCCGTTATAATTACCCACTGGGTGCTCAAGTGTAAATAGGTTTAATTTTCGTTCGGCCACTTTAACGACCTATCAACCGCGTCAAAACACTCGACTCGATTAAAGGACGTATCAAGGACGCTTTAAAATTTCACTGCGGTTGAGGGGAAAAAAAGAGTAAGGAAAAAAAATGAGGCAAAAAAGGATTAAAAAAAAAATTTGTTCTCTCCCTCTTCTCGTTCTGTCTCGCACACCCCCGTCGAGACCCTCTCCACTCTTTTTCGTTCATTCATTCGCGACCTCGCTACACTCCACGCGTCATACTTCATTTTATAACGTACATATTACTCTATATTCAAGATTATTCATTGCTAGTTTTTCCTCAATGCATCTGGCGTGAAAATTTCTTGATAAGAAATGGAAAAAAAAAACCTTGAGATTGGGTGACGATTTTTGTTTTCTCTTCGACATTGTTTAAATATTGTCACAGATTAGCCATTAAATACACGATTATAAATGCCATATCTATAGGTTAACATCTTTATTTTCTATTGGTTAGTCGAGTGAAAGCACGATGATATTAATATCCATGGGAACTGGATCAAATACCGTAACGTAACGATTTTACCATTAAATCTGAAGAGATAAAATACCGATTATTTTTCACTAATTTATTCATTAATTATTTCTACTAATTTCATTTTAAAAAAGAATTAAGACAAACATTAACTAATCAACCTAAGTAGTACAAGTAATTATAAACAGAAAATGTGAACTGTTGACAGTAATTTCCCAGTGTAATCGAATGAGTTTATCAGTAACAATAAATATACACGGAAATCTCATCGAAAAAAAAATAAAAACACAACAGTGTAGGTCGTAGATAATGTGGGGTTTGTGAAGGAAAAAAAAAAAATAAAATTTAAACTTAAAATGGTTATAAACCCGCTGTGTTGAATTAAAACAGGCGTGCTTCACCGCCAAACAGCCGATAAGCAGTGCTCGAGCGTCCTCGTATCGATTTGTGTTATCGTCGAGGACGCACATTACGCACCATTCTCCTTCGATTTTCATACTGTATTATTTTTTTTCATTTTCTCTCTCTCTCTCTCTCTCTCCATTTCATTATTAATTTTTTTTTTCTTCATTGCAGGTTTTGCAGAAAAAAAAAAGAAATCACCTGACCCGAGATTGTCGCCAACAGATAAACTAAAGAATCCATGAAAAATGATAATTATCGACTGATTGCTGGGGTATGATTATTTTAAATAGAATTTAATTATTTCAATTGCAGTATTTATTCAATATTTTCTGCATAGCTTTCTTGGAAAAATTGTGTTGATGAGAGAATAAAAGAAACGAAGGATAAAACATTACACATTGTGTGACCTACCAGGCAATCGAAGATTACGAATTGGTTATACGTGACTCTCTGACACATCTTAAGAACAATCACCCGTTGTGAAAGCTAACTTAGCCGACTGCATCGCACCGAGACCGTATTTTCTACATCCTTCTGTCTCTGTTCCATTCAATAGTACTCATTTTAACTTTTTGTATACAGATCCAACTGTAAAGTAAGTATTGCCCACAAGTGTTAATCTGTTAATCATGTCTTTTTCATGTTTAGACAATTAAGAAAGCTATTAAATTTTTATTTACTCTTTGTTATTTATTATTTATCCCTTCCTACTCTGAGAGTTGTCAATTAAAAGGAATTTATTTCCACAAAAAAAAAAAGAATCAAAATCTAAATACAAAAGAGAATCAAGATTATCGAGAGAGAGAGAGAGCGATTGAATCTAAAAAAAGTATTTTCCACCAATTATTCGAGATGTTCGGCTTTAATAATCATTATCAATGAGTGTACACACAAAACAAAAAGAAACTTTGAACGTGAAGGGGTAGGGGGGGGGGGGAAAGGGGTAATATTTATCCAGTAAGAAATGTTCTAAAAATAAACTGAGAATTTGAAATACATTTAAACTTAATTTTTACCTCAATCTTCTCATTTTAATTGAAAATTGTTTGTTTGTGCACTCTCGTGGCGTTTTGACAAAGCCTGATTCTACAACAGTATGAGAATGTCAAAACCGGCTAGATATGTAGTTATGTCACTGGTTTAAACATACAGAGAAAACTTGCATGAAGTAGTTTATATACCTCAAACAATTTCTAAACTCACTAAAATAACTCAACAATTTTTAAAAATTGATTAAAAAATATATAAAAAGTATTAATGCTCACCTGAGGCACGTTAATTACTGAGTTATTATCCTCGTGACTTTTCTCCCTTCTCAATATACACGCACGTTGATTTTGCAATGTATATAATCCAAAAAATGTTGGGAGGAGGAGGATAATTAATTTCACTTGTTACCACAAAAACACAAAAATTAAGGATATCAATTCCTGTCACTAGACTCCATCACGTGCACAATTTTAAACAAATATCAATATGTCAATTGATGAACAATCCACTTATTCACTCAATTATGACAACTCCACTCGTGTAACTCGGAATGAATACGTCAAACTGTTTTTTTTTTAAATTATAAAAATCACACGCCTCATTGAATCCAATTGTCAATATCTCTAGATCCTCAAGGGATACCTGAATCACGAGGTAGTAAAAAAAAAAAACAAAATCTCCACCAATTACTCCATAAAAATCCTTCAAATAATTCTGTCAACACACCTCTCCAAAATTCTCCAGTTTCAATATCTATTTACTCCAAACTAAAATCACTGTTTTCATTAATCTCCAACTCCAAAAAAAAATCTCTCATTCACCATCGATTAAAAATTAATATTATTCAGGGGAAAATACAGTCCAGGAAGGAGGCAACAAAAAAAAAAAAAACTCTAAAATATCCGGGTGAGCATTATATTCTCCTGCGTTGGTGTCTCTCCTCGACCCGGCGTGTGCGCTAAACGGTTGAAAGTAATACTGTCTGGTGAGAGGTTGTTGAAGCCAACGGGCGGCTGGTTGTATGCCCCCGGTGCCTGCGGCGTGTGTCTGTCCCTGTTCTACCGTCGATTCGTTGTCGTCGTCGCAGAACCCTTCGCCTCACTTCGTCTCTCTCCGTACCCCACCGTCATCCAACGTCTCGATCCGTCTCTCTTCGTTCATCGCCGCCGAGCGCGCATCAACCGAGTGAGACAAGATTAGCCGGAAATAGCCGAGTGTGAGGAGGACATTGAGGTAGTAGGATGGTGGGAGTTGCGGCGTCGGCGGTAACAGCAGCAGCAGCACAGCAGCGACGACACACGGCCGTGGACGAAGCGGTGTGAGGGGATACTACTACAGTACCAGAGAGGTGCGTGTAGAACGTGAACAAGCTGGCAGTGGCTGGCGGAAAAGGGGGGAAACAGAGGTAGAGGATCGAGGGGTAAGAGGAGAAGTGAAGCGTCGGTCTGTCGACGGGCCGAAGGGTAGAGTAGTGGTAATGCTGGCACCGTGCGACGATGTTTTATCCAGTAGTGGGGATGAAAATTGGACAGAGACGAAGATATTGGAGGGGAGGGGGGGGGGGGTCGACGAGGACGCCACCCGAGGGGTTGTCGTGTTACGGGGGTGGGGAGGTTTGACCTGAGCTAGTTCCCCTCCATTCAATCCACGGCCACAATATCGGTTATAGCGAGCCACTGTTGCCAGATTGTGCCCTCTCGCTGTCTCTCACTCTCAAGCTATCTCTTTCTTTTACACATGTATATGTTACTGTATACTACAGAACAGAACAGAACAGAACAGAACAAATGTGACGATGAGCGTTTGAGAGTATATCCTTTGCCTCGTGTGTGTGGGTGGAGCCACGACCCAAGAGAAAGGTCTAACATGCAGGATATACAGTGTGTTTCATGCCTCACTCACCAGCTTATGAATTTTGTCTCTTCTTCTTTTAGGTATACTCATATGGCTCGTTATTTTAATCATTTTCTTGTTTCAATTTACATGGGATGTTAAGGGGGGCTCTTTTGCCAATGCACTACGAGGGTCAATTGAGTGAATGTTTCTATGATTTTTGGAGATTTTCTTTTAGATATGATATAGATGAAAGGATATTAATAATAGATATCCACTTATAAATATGGATTTGTATTATTTGTAGGCTCAATGGACATGTTTTTGGGTGTTTAGATACGGGGAATGTCTACCAGGTGTTGGAGTTTATGGTCGGAAGAAGCGTAAGCACTTTGGTTTATGGGTAAATATGTGAGGAAACACGTAAATGTGTCAATGTCTACGCTTCTTGTCTTGACTATTATATGGGGTCATCAGGCGTTTTTATTTTCTTTGTTTTCTTGGTCTTTGTCAATTATTTGGAAATGTACGAGTGGTGGAGAGGACCTTCGGATTTGAAGGATATTACAGGAAAAAAGACTTAAATTTTTTTTTGTCTTTATTTTTTTCATCTTTGTGTTACGTGCGTAGAGCACGTTTTGACGGCACGTGCCATACTAATGAGCTTAACAGCTCCTTCCGTATATTTTTTTTATATATCTTAAACTTTGATCTTGTTATCGATCACTTTGTGTGGGGACATGGCAAGAGTAATTGAATGATTACGGTTGTTGAGATATTTTTGGTATTAGAATTCAGGTGGTTATTATGATAATAATGAGTAGGATACCTTGTCAAATTTTCATCATGACTTAATATTTAAAAGATGTCAATAGTTCAATTGAATTCTAATGTCAGGTAGATATTTTCATGGGTCTCTTGATGGGCCCCGATTATGGGACTTTCGAATAACTTTTGAAGGCGGATAGTTATGGGCTCAAATTTGAGTTATGCTCACCTTTATCCAGTATTGACCAGTCTAACACAGTAACAAGGCGTTTAGGGGGTCTTTTCTACCTGTCGGTGTGTCGGAGGGAAAAATAGTGTTTCATGGTCTGAAAAACCAGAATATATAGCTTCATCCTCATTCCTCGAAGTGTAAGTGTCCAAAATGTTTAGCCACTGAGGCCATTCCAATCTCAGGTAGGGCACGCCTGTATAATTTGCTCTGTTGCCACTGTTGCATTTGCTTGGGTTGGGACTTTGAAGACTCGGAAATATCTGTTGGAGTAATTGGAGGCGTTGAAAGTGATTTTTAAAATGTCCCGTTGTGAGGCAAAATATGCTTTCAATTTCTAATCTTGAAGTACATGAGGTAGAAGAAGGCAAATCAAGAAATACTTAACCAGATTATTTTGCAAATATCTCCTAAACTAATGGATTGAGAGAAAAATATCAAGAAATCTTTTTTGTAATTCATAAAATTTTCTACAAAAAAGGTGTCTTTATAAATTTCCCTAAATCACTTATTTCTGAAGATTTTGTAATATAAATTGTTCATTATTATGATCAATGCTCAGAATTATTCTCAAGACCTTCAAAACTTTCAGATAAACACTGCTCAGCATATAAAAGACATCTACGACCAACATACAAATTTACACCTAAAAAACCGACAAATAATTCAATCTTACCATGAGAAAGTGACGAATACCAAATAGCCAAGTGATTGTTTACAACTTTGCTACTACCGCTGCGCAGTTCACCGCTCGGTGATGTAAAAGTAGAGATGAATTTCACTACACCAACGATTTCACTTTGCTCGCCATTACCTCTAGCTCCAAACATCCCAGCTCTACCTAAAAAATAAAAAAATAATAATAATGATGAAAGAAAAGAACCTCATACAATCCCATCATTGACACTCATTCGACTTCCTCAGTTAAACCAACCAAAAAAAAAAAATGATACTTAAAAAAAAAACCCAAAGCAAGCAGAGTTAAGAAATATTTCAGTTGACGAATACGAGTTTCACTCAGTGCAAACAATAAAAAAATCATCGGTTAAGTTTATTTCTCAACCATTCAATTTTTCAATACATTATCAGCGATAAAGTCTAATCGACAGAATAGAAAAAAAAACCTTGCAATGTGTTATCGCCCACTGGATTTTATAATCCATTTTGGACGAATACATCACGTGATTCTAGTCCAGTACAAGTGAACAATTACCATCAGTTGCATACAGCAACAAGTATTAACGTTGCAATTGCGTCGTTTGCCATAAAGATAAAGTCACCCGTGGTTGTATACTCTAGCCGTGACGCACCTCAGGACGCGAGAGAAGCGAGTCAAGGTCGTGCTCTCGTTATTACAAATAATTTGCAATATTTTATTCTCTTGGAGCAATTTTTGCCCCCGATTCCAAAGGTGAATATCAACAATTTGCACCAAAGACCGGTAGCTGGTGAATTGTTATTTGCTCCCGCAATTTCCCGAACCCAGCAACACTATCTTTCTCATCGAAGCGATTCACTATTCTCACGGGCTGACAATGGAAGGGGGGGGGGGGGGAGGGAGAGCGAGAGAAGGATTGCGTGCTGTGAAAAAGAAAAGTACGAAACGTTTAATCTACCTATCTAACATGGGTTTATCTTCACTAAAAACTATAATTGATGCAATCTGTTAAATGCTCTTTTTGTTAATGAATAAAAGATTTTTTTTAAATTATTCCCTTTACCGAGGCTTGTGTTTGTTTCTCACATTATTGAGTGAAGAAGACACTGTAACCGTGAATGGTGGGCAATGTTTCTTACGTCTTTGGCAATAATTTGAATTATTTCGAAATCATTACCAAATATTCAAAGAGAATTGCTTAAATATTGGCAATTCATCAACAAGATGAGTCAACTTGGTGAAGATATCTTTGAATCTAGAAGAGATGGGTCGATTTTTTTTAGGATCATCTCTTTGGAGCGAAAGGAAAGCAATTCTGACATATTTAGTAAAAACTAAATAAAAGTCTGAGTGAAATTGAATCATTTCGTTTTATGACTTCATAAGTTTATTTCTGTATTATGATTGAGTGATTGGAGATTATGAATATGGCTCTGGTTCAGTTTTCTTTATCAGGTTAGGTTCACCAAAACGACTTGTTTTTAATGGAATAATAAGTCTGGAAATTGAATAACATCCGCTGGTTTATGTTGACTCGAGTACTTTATTGGAATGTAATCTCTGGTAAAAAGTTTAAGAAAGAATCTAATAAAGATTTGACTCCTCGGTCTCCCATTACCATGGGCTCTTTGTTGCGACCGTCGATGGCGTCATTGTATATATTAATGAATATAAACAAAATGTGAGAGGTTGGACATCAACCAAGTACTTGGAAATATGCGGCTGTAGATGAAAGAGAATTGAGATTTCTTGGGTTAACTGATTGATTTATTGAGTTTGTTTTAATGAATTCAATGAACTTGTTGAAACCTGATAGAATTTTAGTGGATGGAGGTTATTTTTTTGTGTTTGAAGATTATTTAGCTCAAGCATTCTATAATTTAGGTTCAATGAGGTACAGAATATTCGGTCCCAAATGGCGTCAAGTACGAAAAGTTGTTTGACTCAAGACTTATTATGTCTTTTGTAAGAGTCTTGGATCAAGTATTGATGAAGTTGAGTCAAGTACTGATAGACAATTGGAATATTGATAGGAACCATGTGAAATGGAATTCTTTCTTTAGGAGATATTGAATTTATAAGCTAAAATTTGCCTTTGAGACTCTTTCAAGTGCCCAAGCAACTCTGAATAACAAGGAGAACTCTATTTCCAAAGGATTCTTTCCTTTCGATGATAATCACGATAAATTAAATTTCATTGTGCCAATCAATATTTTTTAATATTTCATAATTAATTAGTGATAATTGAAGGCACAATGTACATAAATCCTCTCATTTTTCACGACTCACTTGCAAATATCGAGCGTTGCGTCACGGCAAAATGGTGAGGACAAGAGGTGGTTTATGTTGTTTCATGAATTTGTGTGTATGTGAGAGAGCCGGGAAAGTATGATACACAGGACGAGGGAACATATACGGTAGGACGTTGTTCTTGACCTGCAATTTTAATGACAGAAATACGTTTTTATAATGTGATTCCGTGACATCGCTAAGGCCTGGGATCTACGTTTTTATCCTTGTCTTCGACTCTGTGGGAGGACAAATCGCTTTGATGAATATTTTTTTTTCCTCCTCCTCCTCTACAAGTGATGAATAACATTTTGTAATTGAATTTTGAGAAGATAAATTCAGACTAATAATTCAATTTTATTTCTCTCTCAAGGACAAATGGAAGAGTTGAAATTCAAATTCACAGCGTCATAAAAAAAAACCTAGCCCGTAATTTAATTGTATTTTAAACAAAAAAAAAAAAACATTAAACAAAAGCAACAAATTTTTCATTTGTCCACTCCCCCCAATAACCCAAACTAAATCGATAATTTAAGACCTCATAAATATTTCGAAAACAAACGCTCAATATACAAATAGTTGCCTTTTCTGTCAATACATTCAGCAACAAGCAATTCTCCACTGAGATAATCCATTGAGAAAGAAAAGAAGTGGTTATATACTATACTACTTTACCCCCCTCTGGGGGTTTTACAAAACCGACAAAGATTCGTGGAAAAGGTATGGGGGGGAAAAGCGCTTCCCTCCGAGGTATAGAAAAACCAGTGGAGGAATAAACGATGCTAGGGTTTTTAGAGTGAGGTAAGAGGGTAAAAGAGTAAAAGATAGAGGGGCTGGGGGGGGGGGGGGGGATAGAAGAAGGGGCCATATGTAGCCGAGGGTGAAGGATGAAAGTCTGAGGGTAAGAAAGAGAGACGACCTCTTGGTTATATTGTCGAGGGGTGAAGTGAGAAGGGGTGAAAGGTAGAGAGGGGGGGGGGGGGGAATGAAACGAGACGGAAGCCTCTTGGGTAAAGTATATAACTGGGGTGACAGGGTTAGAGTTGAAGCGAGGGTGGAGGGGATATTTGGGGCTCGCGCAAGTGCGAGAGAATTATACTCAGTGAAAACAAAAAGGGGGGGGGGGGAAGGGATTGGAGAGGGGGGGAAAAAAAGCACACGACTGAGTCAATGCAACGGGTTTGGGTGAGTGCACTGTACCTAACGCAACTTTGTCAATAATTTTATTTTTTTTATTTTTGGGAGATGAAACTGTTTTTTGGAATTTGTTGATTTAATTTTTGAGTTGGGGAGAGTGAGGGAGAAATGTCAATATGACTTTTATTTCCAGTAGTTTTGGAGTCAATTTTTAATGAATTTTTATTTTTGGGATTGTTGAGAAATTAAAGGAGGTATGAGGGTCGTCATATTGTATTTTTTTTTAGCTGAAATTTTAATGACTATTGACAATTTGGGACAATTTTCGACCCCTAAGTTTAAATTTTCATCCTGTTAGAAACATTAATGGCATCACAATTATTTTTCAATAAAATTATTAATAATGATTAATTCAATTCAACTGAATCTATATTTAGATTCTGTATCCAACGAGTACAGGAAAGAAACTTAATCTAATTTAATAAAATAAAAATTCATAACGATATAATTTGTAAACTGGCTTGAGCCGCTGGTAAGTGACCGTGAAGAGGTACGACACTGTGAAATAAGGACGAGCCATCTATACTTTCATACAATCCAACGCCATACGAAAACAGTTTAGCTGTAGAAGTAAGAGAAAGAGAGAGAGAGAGAGAGAGGAGAGGGGGGAGGGCAAGAGAGAAGAGGGAGTAGGAGCATGAAACAGAGACCGTAAGAATAAATGCCGTTGTACTCATATACGCATTCCACTGTGTGCTTCCAACTTTATCTCTCCTGATAAATTTCTCGTAAGCCAAACAAGATGACTAGAAATAAGAAGAAAAAATTAAAAAATCGACCAGAAACAATTTTGAATTTTCATACCCCAGAGATGACGCCTTATCCTCAAATAACTCGACAAATTTCTCTCCCCCCTCCCCCCTTTTTTTTTTCTTCTTCTTTCACTCTTTACAAAGTGTTGACGAGTATGAGGGCGAAGGAGAGAAGAGAGAGAGATGAAAATAAAGATTCAACGATGAGGAACGATCAACCAATCCCTCTTGCTACTCACTGTATACCAGACGTGTAACTCTCAGTATTTATTTTAGTCCCAGACACATATAGTGGATCACCACAGCCAAGCCGTATAGAAATACTCATTCTAATCATAGGAAATTCCTTAAACAGGAGTGAGGCCAAATGAAATTTCCCCCCTCCCCCCTTCATCGGTTCTTACATTTTCCAACTCAAGGGTTTTTAAATACTAAAATTGAAGACGCAGTTAGGGCCTATAAATAAACCTATCGCCCCCCCCCCCCCTCCCCCCCACCTTACCCTTTATGTTCATCATTTTTTCTTCTTTTTTCGTCTCTTTTGACTTTATTCAACATTACAGAGTCGCGCCACCCTTCCGCCTTGTGCCCGTATACAATATATTTAAAATAGATTTTAGACTGAGAATAACTGAAATAGCCAGGGCCGATGATCCCAGGCGTTCGAGGACTCTCTAGAGTAATATACTTCCTGGAAATGTCCAAAATTATTAGCCCGATGTTGCGAGAATTTTTGGGTGGAAGAGGCGAGTCTCTGTAATTTTTTTGATTTGGGGCTGGTTCTTGGAATTTGAGGTTAGGGAATAGGAGAATGAATTGCTCATAAATTGAAATTTCACTGAGAATGAATGGAACATAGGGAGACTCGAGGTTATTTCGATATTATGGCTAGTCAGGAGTGATTTAGTTTATATATTTGTGAAGTCTCCAGAGTGTTATACTTCCCAGAATCTTGGAGAGTTGGAATTAAACATGAGTTAGAGAGACAAAACCATAAAATCAGTCACGAACTGTCAAATTCTAGAAATCTTAACATCTATCGTACCTCATTTGTGCTCAAAAGTCGCAAGAATCTTATAAAAATAGTCAAGTCTCTCTAATTTCATTGATTGAGGGCTGTGAGTCGTTGAAAATGAAGGTTAGTAAACGTTCTGCACGCCCTCTTCATTCATTTTCAGTAAACATAAGACATTTTTGTCAATGACACTCACAAATTGGAGATCATGAGTTAGAGAGACTCAACGAAAAACCTCGATTATAAAATCCAAATAATTATCTCCCGTGAAAATCATCAAACCACACACGTGTCCACTAGACGTTTTCTTCCACTGTCTTTGAGACTCACGCGCAAGAGATTTCTACTCTGACCCCCTATGTTATATGGGCCACAACGGTGCTTTTTTTTTCCATTTCACGCACTTTGAGCACTCATCGTACTTTTAATATTAAAAACCTCCTTTATTTATCATTCTCATTCCCCCATTCGTGAGAATGATGAGCGATTAGATTGTTCGTCATAAATCATTGGAATTCGTCATAATCGAGAATAGCTTTTATCACATATTATTTCAATGAAATACTTGTGTTTTCTTTTTCCTCATGTTTCTTTTTTTACTAGCAACAAAATTTTTCGGAGGTCAAAGACCCCAGTGACAGGGCAAATGCTTCAACAACCGGAAGATTTGTCGCGACAGTTGTGGACTCCTTTTACATACACTAATACTCGCATTCTGATAACCTTGACATTATGGGAATCTCCAAGGTCAGAGGGTTCAAAACAATCAACAAAGAGTCGTATAAAATAGTCATTTTTAGTCACAACTCGAAAAAAAAAACAAAATATTGTCAAAATAAATCACAAATGAATTTTAAAAAAATTCCACATTGTTATCCGGGAGCCAAACAAAGTGTTATTGTCCCTTCCCCCCCCCCCCCCTTCTAAAATATTCCAAATAGTTTATAATTCCGTGCGTGAAACAAAGATAGTTAATCATTGGAGTGTAACGCATGGAGATGCTGTGTACAGTGTGGCGTTTGTATATAATACGGTCGATGATGTTGGTTGAGGCGGGGGCGGTAAAAGAAGGCGGGTTATATGTGGCCCCCCTCAGAAGTAGAGAGAGGGGGGAGGGGGGGGGGTGATGGTGCGAGTATGCGCAATGCAAAAGATGCGGCCATCCGAACATCCGAGGTTGAAAGAAGAGGGAATTATAAACTTGCCTCTTTACATTATTTCTCTTCTTTTATTTTCAACCCCCCCCCCCCCCTCCTGCCCCTCTACTCTTTGCCTTTTATACATATGTGTTTGTGCGCGCGGGCATGTAAGAGAAGCCCGAGTCAAGTCCGCAAGAGAGTCAAGTGAAGTGGGGCCCCCGCGGGAGGCGCGCAGTGGCATTGACCCCGTATGTAAGGTAATGCGAACACTGGCTAGAACCTTAAGTAAAGGGTTCCCATCGGATGTGCATATCAACGGGCCTATAGACACGCTACAAATCGACCTTTCTTTCTTTTAAACTTCTTCTGGTCTTTTTTTTTTTATCTTTCTCTCTCTTAATTTTTTTTCTTTAATGCATTTTTTTTTTCTTTTTTCTTCACTCAGTCTCCGGGGTCTACGCTCGGCTGACTCTGTGAGAAAGGAAGGTGGCACCCAATTTTCTGTCCCTCTTTTTCCGCAAACACGATCCCAATTACAAAATTAGTAGTTATTACAGAATTAGGATTGATTTTTCAATTTCTAACATTTGACCTCAAAGATGGTGTTTCAGTTGTTTATTTTTGGTTTTATTTGGAGGAAAGGAGGGGGCAAAATGGGACTGTCGTTTGATTGATTTGATGATTCTGCTTCATAAAGAACGAGCCAGTGAAGCGCGCTGTGTGAATGTTGATTTTCACTCATTCAAATTTCCCGGGTGAAAACTAACCAACTTCATACCTATTGCCATTGACAAATGAGGAATCAGTCTTACGCGTTTTCGAGATATTTCGACTCTAACGATGTTCATTTATGTGTATGTACTTTCTTAAATAGGATATAGCTTCAAAGATATTCATCAGAAATTCACCTTAAGGTTTTGGGAGCAACTTGAGAATGATAGAAAGTGAGTCAAACGAGTGACTGTAATGTCCTCACAAGTGATTGCCTCAAAAGTTTCAACTGCAAATTGTGATATTTTCTCTTATTATATTAATCTTTTGGGTCAAAACTTTCAGCTATTTGAGCTTGAGCGCATGCGTGACTTTAAGGTGCATCCACGCATTAAAGAAACTCTTAAAAATCTTAATTTAAGAATATTTTTCAGTCAATTTGTACAGATAACTTCAATCACATAAAAACTAACAATTGAATATTGCACGCCACAATCACGCACCTCTGATGTTTTTATTTCATGCTACATTCACGTGCTTCTCGCGTAACCAGGAAGACACCAAGCTCCAAGTATATGTCCGTATTGTACCTAACATGCACAACCGTACATAACCCCCAAGCGGAATTGCGCATATCATCATCAATATACAACCACGAGCCAATGTGCAACTGATGTATGAAACATTAATGATTTAAAAAAAAATTCTGAGAGAAGAAAAAAAAAATGGTGAATTAATGCTATACTCAAGGTCTAATCTCCGTGTCCTTGAGGTCAGAAAATTGTCATTGGACGATTCAATCACGATTCCATTACGCAATCAATTTTTCATTTAAATTTAAGAATAATAATCAATGGAAAAAATATACATCAAATGATCAAAAAAAAAATGTCCAAATTTGAATTTAATATTTATTAAATATTCAAGTCTACTTATTGGATCGGTCGAAGTGAAATGACCCGAGAAACCTTCGGTAACCGGTTGTAGCCCTCCGGATCGAATTCCTCTGTGTGCGTTTCATGTATCTCAGTGGCTCGCGCGCAGTCCCTCGGCTCACGCCCGATAGCCCCCCCTTTAACCCTCTCCAACAATCTTAAGAGAAAGAGAAAGAGACGATGATTAACACAAGCAACAACAGAGTATAGACCCACGCAAGAGAGAGCCCGTTTTCACCACTGTATAAACACAACAACCGCACACCGAGATATCCCACGGAATAATATATCCCCCCCTCCCCCCCCCAGATATCTCTGAAGACCCCCGATAGTTATCGATTCCACCATACCGGAGAATCGATTAATTGGTTTAATGACTTATCGATACTCAATACCACATGATCGTGTTGTATGTGAGTGATTTAACTCAAGGCATTTCAACGCTGCATAATTGATAAATTAATTAAACCCTGATATTTCAACATATTTGAGTAATATAAATGCATATTTATTTACATATTTTACATAATCCCATCAATGTGAAACTATATAAAATTAACTAATCGTCCAATTGAGTGACAAATTAAATTTTATTTAACCATAATTTAATTATTAGTTTTTAAAGTTATGAAGATACGCCTCAAGATAACTGTCTGATGATCATTTGATAAGTTTAATAACACTCTCACACGCGCTCTCATCGGTTGGTATTTGATGGCTGCTGTTGAAACAACTTACGTTGGGTCGTGCGCGCGCGCGAGCCACACATCCAATCACCACCGTCGTTGGTTGGTGGCCGCTCATTCATAGGAATTTTACAGGTTGTCAAGCAGGTTTGGCTGGCCTTTGTCATGGCAACGTATTATACTGAGAAAGAATTCTTACTCTCTTATATTATGAAAAAAAAAACTAAATTGTTTTATATTTTAATGGTAAATTTTGCCCACCCACTTGTGAGTGAGAGAACAATATCATCGATTATTACCATAAAAGGGGAAAATTTATAGGAGGTGATGAAATAATAATTGTGAGGTTAGGATTTTGCTCAAGGACTTTTGGCCAATCGAATCACTCGAGATGGATTGTGACTCAAGTAATTGTTGCGATGTAATGTTTCACGCATATATGCTTGGTTAAAATTGTGTCAGTGTCCTCGCAAAAGAGTTAACGGTTGTTAAATTGTAACTCGCATGTCCGGGCCCCCCCCCCCTCCCCCCCTCTCTCTTCTCATACAGCGCTGCCTCGTGTAACTACAAACAACGGCTGTGAGTGGCTAAAACTCGTGGCAAGTTGTATACAACTGATGTATAATACGTGAATCTATAAACATATAGCATTGGTAAAAAGGAGAAAAAAAAGGGGGTAGAACCGATATCGGGTAAGTATACTGTTGGGGGCTACATTCTCGTCTAGTTGGTCACGCCGAAGGGGCCCCAAGAGGTGAAACTATGCACAAATTATGTGGGGGGGGGGGGGGGATATAATTCAAGTCAAGATTCCACGGAAATCTGCTCTGAATATTATTCTTGAGAAATTGAGAAAGATTTTCCATTATATCGAGAATATGATGACATATGATTTTTTATCATGACGATTGTCAAGACTGGAAGGACTTTTTACAGTAGAGTCTCCATAACTCATTATTGGTTGAACAACACCTCTAGCGGTAGCGTCATACTCTCTATAACTTCTCTTCGCTGATAATCGACAGTCCTCGGCTGAAGAAATTAGAGAGATTGCGTTTATTCATTACAGTGGAATTTCTCCATTATCTGTCTCCATAAATTCTCAACAACCCTGGAAATTCATGTATACAATGTCCATCGTCATCAATTCTCTCCAAGAGTTCAATACCACGTGAATAAAAAATAATGAAAGCATTAATCGCTTCCTTCTTATTCCTTTTCCTCCGTCTCGATCTTCCTCATTCGTTAAACTTTGAAGCAAAGTAAAAAAAGAAAAAAGTCCAACTACTTCTTATAATTTGCATAGTTACCAACTTTATGTTGAAGCGCCGAGAGAAGTCAGGGGGGAAGGAGAAGGGATATGGAATGAGCTCCAGAGGAACCAGAGGAGAAAAACTGGAAACCTCTTTCCATCGATCGTTATCCAAGTTGAAGGAGGCAACGAGAGAGGAGAGAGGTACTATCTACCTCCTTCACTTTGTTTCAAACCGCTCACCCCCTCACTCTCTCCCTCTCTCTCTCTATCTCCCTCTCATGCTATCATTCCACCTCCCAACTTGACTTACCTTCTGGCGCATTCCATTCGCCAGTTTGGAGACAATCTGCATTCACCAGTTGGATATACAAGAGACGGGTTCCATCGGTATGGATTAAAAGGAAAGGAAACAAAAAACGTTAGACGATCTTGTTTCCACACACGTTTGAGTATAGGTGTGTGTTGGGGGCCTCTCTCGTTGCTAACACATCTTCCTAAATTTATCAGCATCACAACGAATAACCGTTTGTCTTTACAATTGGAGTGGAGTTGCGTCATTCAAAGCTTATAAATATTATTTATGTCAAGACAAACATTCGACCATATTGAGGTCACAATGTGTAACTAATAATTTTCCAAAAGAAAAACAGTCATTTTGTTGCAATTCTATTGGTATTATAGGTATCAAACTTAAAATGGAATCGTTTCTGATTTTTTATGAGCTTGTTGTTGCCAGAAAACTCCAAAATTTGACTCAAATCAGAGAAGTACTCAAGTTTCAATCTCCTCAAGCCGTAAAGAAAGAAGACATGGTCCAAGTCACCTGGACATAGTGCTCGGATGGATTCGTGCTGGAGAATGGCAAATTGGGATAACGATTTAATTCAAGTAGCTCTCAACTCGATGGAAACATTTGGAAGACTTAACCCATCAACACAATCCAAAATGGCAAAGATTCCAAATCCCTCTATTCAGAAGCAACAATTCCAAAATCATCCTCAAATAATCCACCTCCATTTGTTCTTCTAATTTTTACAGAGTACGAAGGTATGCAGTCAAACACGTCCGTTATAGTACCTTGTATGTGCACCAAGTACCAAGATGGTCGGTGTAGGTGGCCCCCGGAGGAGGAAGAAAAGCCGAGAAGGGAAAATGAGAGAAAAAAAAAGCAAAGAGTAAAATATCCCCACAAGAAGAAGAAATAAGAAGAGTAAACGAATAAGAGGACTCCTCCTCACTGGCTTGGAGTGGGGTCACTGACGCGCGCGTTTCTGATGCCCAAGAAGTAACGCAGGCCAGTTGTGAAGCAAGCAGTGATGGTAAGGGTGGTGTGGCCTCTTTATATATCACAACGAGAATCTCAAATTCGTCCTCCAACAAGAGCTGTACCGTTTTACTTCCCAAACAAAGAAATTGAGTTCATCGAAATAATTTCAATCATTTGGCTTTTCATCCCAACTCTCATGTGATCTCATTATTCCATGTAACATCACCAAATTCAATTGAATAAATGCATTTTGAATATTTTCCTGCAATTTTTCATTCTTCTCACTCTTTCAAGGGTATTTTACTTAGTTAAATATTATCGTCCCTCAGTTATCGAGCATTTCGTTCTCTTCTGTTCTCTTCAATTATCTTCCTCTTCTAGAGCAATGCTCCATCCTGGAGAGCATCAGAGAGATGGAGAGGGAGAGAATCGGTCCAGGGGTAGGGGAATGAACAACAAAAAAAAAAAGAACTAGGAAGGAAACGGACCGGCATTCTGATCAAGCCGGTTTTCCCACCACCTTCGAACTCTTACCTTCCAAGCCCTTTGACACGTGTTCTTACCGATGCATTACGTACCCATATATAACACCCGCCATCTTTCTCCCCCCCTCCCCCCTTCTCTTTCTTCAAGTTATTTCCGGTCTTTTTAAAAAAGAAAATAAAGAGAATAATTCAGCGGTTTCTCCCTACCTCCATCATTGTTTACACACTGAACTGCCACAGATGATGAAAGAAGATGGTGAAAATTCAATAAACACATCCTGTCTCGAAGGCCCTCTCATCGAGGTCGAGAAAACCATCTTTTTATCGTGTAACCCAAAACGATAATTTTCTATGTATTGTGAATATCGGTATTATTTAACATACTAAGGAGTTGTGGCCATGGACCACTTGATTACTTGGAGGATTTAAAACCCACGCTTTGGGTGGCGAAAAGGGGGAGGGAGGTAATCATACCGGTTGTACTCATCCATAAGGTAGCACAATCACTTGAAAATAATTTGTATTATTCATTAAATTATTTTACTCCTTTTAAATTGTCATTTTTTAAAAATTTCCAGTGTCATAATTTTGAGTAAAAATTCCTCTTAAATCTCAAGTTTGATGATGATTTCTATTGCATGAATATTCCATTCAGAGGCTTTCTACAGATGGAATTTTATCGATAGAAATGAAAATAAAGAAAATAGAACAATTTCATCGTGTTTATGAGGAAAAGTATCTCAAATAAATCAATTCAGTTGTGAGAACTCGAGTGCGAAAAGGATTTATGCTGCGACACTGGGAATAAGACAGTGGCGTCACCAAAGGGGACTCCCCATATTATTGCGCACGCGCTCTTGTGTCTCGCTTCTCTCGCTCATTTTTATTAGTGAGTTAAAGGTATAGTCCGAACAACTGAACAAACTTGCATTTTGTGAATCTCTTGAGAAACACCTACTGGATGAAAGAGAGTGCGACTCTCTCGCGTCCCAGGTATACGATGGGCCAATTGAGGGGTCCGGTTTTTTTATGTGTGAAAGACACGTAAGAAAGGCGAGCAGACGAGTGGGAGGAAGATTCAATTTTTTTTTCTGGGGAATTTTTTGAGAGGGAGGGGGGGAGACAAAATGAGAAGAATGAATACGAGAGATGAAAGAAGAGGCAGAGAACGTAGACATGAACAGAAATCGGTCGTAACAGTGTTTAAAAATATGGGGGAGACGTTATGGTTAGCTTTGGAATGCATTTTGAATCGCTCTCTTCTCAATTTCTTTTTTCTCTCCCCCTGTTTCTTTGTCAAGATTTGTGGGAAATTATTTGATGGTTTGGACCTCAAGGTTAAATGGTAGACAACTATAACCTAGAAAATTTATACTTGATTCCTTATATTTTCTTCATATTCATTGAAATAACAGGAAAATATGTTGAGTATAACGGTATCTTTTCAATTCTCTATCGACATAACCTCGGAGATAACATTACAATTACTCAATCGTACATATATCACTCGCTTGACTCATTCTCAATCCAGTGACTTTTTTTTTTGTAACTTACAAAATTTCATGTTTCAAAACATTTTCTCCTCTAACCAATAATTACGGAATAATGCTCAAATGACTATCAATTAAAACTCCCCGATATTTCTTAACAGTAAAAACAAAATAAACTCCAGTCATCTTCAGATTAATATAACCCATGGATCACCAAGATATCGAGTAGAGGGGGTACGACCTCGCGCCTGTATACTCCCCAGCATCACTTCCTCGGTGAATCTCTCTGGAAGGTCATTCGTAAGTTGTATGAAGACGAAAAGAGAGGGGGAGTAGTTGAAAAGAGGCCTGAGATTTAAAAACTACTGGAGCGGTGGAGGAGAGGAGAGGGAGACTGAACGATGATAGCCAGTGGTATCTTCACACACATGTAAGTATCTCAGATGCTGATTCTAAAGGAGTGGTAGTGGGTGTGCATGGAATTGTACAATGTTGGTTATGTCGTATGGGGGCAACAACCTGATTTTCCTTCGCCACCGTGACCAGATGAGAGGTGAAGTAAAGGAGAAGGAAGAAGGGTACAAACAACCGACGACCGTGGGAGTGTAAGAGCCAACGACAAGATATTCTTATTTTATCCAAATGCACTATAAATTTTCACCCATCAAAATTAAACCATTAAAATCACAACGAAAAATAAACAAATTCTATTATACATTTACTCACTAAATAGAAAGCAACTATTACCAATCCATAAACAATTTAATTCCCTCAAGATTGTAAACCAAGATAATAAAATTTAAATGCTAAAATGTATGATTTTATGGTTTTATGTTGAAGAAGAAGAAAAAAAAATATATACTGACAGGATGAAGAAATGCGGAAAGGAAAAGAAGAAAGCGCTTGCACGTCTGACATAGGTAGCCCATGAGAGTCAGTCGATAGTATAGGTATAGACGGTTTTATATGCTCTCGAAAATGCAGGATAGAGAGGGGGTGAGGAGAGTTATACGCCCCGGCCCACACCACAAGACTACACTCAAAGAGGCGCTTCTCAGGCCAAGGGAGTGTGTAAAACTTTACGGAGATTGTATCTGCTTGGAACCTGCGCACGCCGTCTCCGCTGCATATACAGCCTCTTTCTCGAGGGCGAGGACAAGGATACCCGTAGACCAGGGGGGGAGGGGGTGAGAAATGAAGAAAAATAAATAAAGAGAGAGAGAGAGAAAAAAAAGAGAATGCATTGCCATCGTTTCTCTCTACTTCTGCAGTGAGTTTTTGGTTTTGGTTCTGTTGTATAGAAGTAGGTGGTGCACACACAGCGACAACAAGATAGTGGTGAGAGAGAGATTGAGGTGGAGTGAGTTAAAAAAAATAAAAACAACATGATGATAAAAATAATAAAAATTGAGGAGAGGTGGAGGAGAGAGGAAAAAAATAAATTGAAGAGAGAGAGAGAGGAAAGAGTTGAACGATCATCGCGTCTCTGCTTATCTTATACTTGTAGCACTGAGGACTTATATTATAGTCATGGCCTCGGTGAAAAGACGATGGGAATTTGCTCGTGTTGTGTGTCTCAAGTAGATGAGTGTATAACCATTGGCATTCATACATGCAAGAGAGAGAGAGAGAGATTTATGTATACACTGAGACGTAGTTATATTCACTGGGCTTTTGTCAAACTACACCCATATACTTGAGAATGTCGTGAGCTATTTGGAGGGCTGTCAATCATCGATTGTGTTTATATGCTCATGATTTCCCTCTTCGTTCAGTGGATGAGACAAATTTATGGATAGTTTATTTTTAATGTTTTATTTGTTGGTGATAGATTGTATGGTTGTATAGAGTCACCGCTAGGAGGCCTAGAGCACGTGCTATGCAAATAAATACCTCCCAGTGGAGTGAGGATAGCGTCGTGACCGTACGAGTCAAGTGCAATGCGCCGCCTTTTCCCACGGACCATTTAAAATTCCACACTCCCTGGGAGGATTCAACTATTTGACTTTTTTTTTTTTTAACGAATGTCTCGTATTTTATAAACTCATTTTTATCTCATTGCGTTATTCAAATTGTTGAGATATTTTTTCTTTTAACATTGTGAATAATTTGAAAATAATTTCTTCTCCATCAACAAAAGAAATCAGCTCTCACTTTTACTTGCGTAATGAACAAGTCTCTCAGTTGTATTTATTAAGAAAAAAAAAAAAAAATTCTACAACAGATTGAAACGGTATTCCGCGGTCTTTTCCAAGTTTGATTATTATCTAGTATCGGGGGGATAATAGGGGATCATTGGTTGGGGATTGGGTACTCTTCAGGCCCACCAATCGACTCCACACGTCCTTCCGCAAGTGTGAGAGACGCGCGCAGGAAGCCGGGTGAAAGGTGGGAGTGAGATGGAGTGACTAGAAGCGCTTCTGAAGGCGCACTACATACTCCAATCCATGAATAGAAGAGAAAGAAAAATGAAATAAAGAGGGGGGAGAGAAATAGGAAGAAATAAAAAAAAAATCATCATCCTCGGGTGGCATAGTGAGACGCCTCGTGCCACGAGCTAGGGCGTCACGGAGAACCGAGAACCGGAAGTGGCCGTCGTTGAAACGGGAGTCTCCATGGTAACCACCGATCGGCTTAACTCTGGGCACCATTGCCTCTCTCGTTGAGAGAGAGCATCGGTCTTCCGCGTCATTCGAAAGCGGCCTATTATTTGGGGTCGCTGCATCGTGGTGTATATGCGCGCGCCCCGATCATATTGCCAGACGAGGACAACATATTTTTTGTAGGCTATAACGATACATAACCCGTGTTTATGCGCGCGCAATCGGTTGTACCGAACTCTCACGATGTTTCACGAATTGTTACGAGGATAATTTTACTTGATCGATGATTCATTCTTTCTAACCTCATTATTTATTATCAATTTCTCCTATAATAAAAAAGACAGCACTGTCATGGCGGTCTCCTGAACAGCTGACATGGGCATTTCTCATGGGCAATTTCAGGCGAATTCTCATAAACATTCTCATGTGAATCGACATGCACACGCGGCCGCTTGCGGCCGCGGACAATGCTAGTATAGATATAATATTCGAGACATGGAGAGTCTGCGTAAAAGTCCACAACCGGAACATCCAGAGTTGCTGAAAAAGACCGAAGTCTAACGATGTTTCACGAATTGTTACGAGTGTTATTATCCTTCCTAACCTCATTATTTATCATCAATTTATGAGCAATTTATTGAGAATATCAGACGGAATATAATATCTGTACAAGAACAACTGAATTTTCCAAAAAAAAGAAAAAAACCCCGAGGTTAAACGTACGTGACTCGTGGCAGTAGTGTTGTTACAGTCGATTTCCCGAGATTTGCCGAGTATACTCGAATCTAAACCGAGGCGTACCACGCGTTTTACGTTTACGATAGCAATTGCAAATGGCTTGGGCCATATAAAATACCTTCATCCTTTTTTTAAAATAATAATAATAATTCCCCTCTATCGTACATTTTGTGCGCAATTCACGCGTGCGCCACTCAACCCTTCCTCTCGCCTCCTCCACCGTGATATTGTATACATGTAAGAGCGAATAAACTGGATGATAGTGTTGGTAGAAGGTAAGGATATCTTTTCATTCGTTGTTTGGTGCGTTGTCGGTTGTAGGAATGCCGTCGGGCAGACCAGCAGCTCGCCCACTGGTTACCACGGTTTTGCTTTTGCTTGTTGCCTTCCACTATATATCCCACCTTTTTTTTTTTTCCTTTAACATTATTTTCTTTTTTTTTTTTTTAAGTACTCACTACCACCAATTCAAAATTCTCGCAGAGCTCAATTTCTCTCATACTCGCTGCTGTATCTCTCACTCCTTTCCCCCCCGCAATTCCTCTTTCTCCATCTCTCTTCACTTCTTCACTCGTACTTAAACGGATATATGTATATTCGCAGGGGATGAGAAGGAGGGGAAATGTAAAAGCGTGATGTATCTTCAGGGTATTTGAGTGCCCGCGACGATATTTATTCGCCTCCACACAGGCCGCCTTCTCTTTCTGTTAGAATTCCCTTCAGGTTCATTGACTTTGAAAACCTGCATTACTTTGTATGTTTCATTTGGTCCACAAATTATTGTAAATTGAAATATTCTCAAATTCACCAAATTGAATATTCTTTTGGGATTTATTTTGGATCAAATACAAAGATTTAATAAATTTTTGAATACTCAAGAAATCCCAAGAAATGGTCGACCATGTCCTTTATTATGAGGGCATCCTCCTTCTCCACACTTTGTCTCAAACTCCCTCTACCACTTTTAACTTGTTTTCTTTCGGATTAAGGCGCAAGAGGGTTCGTTCGTCCTTTTCCACGAAATTCATCGGTGTTCTCTCCTTCCTCCAGCCTTTTATCCTGTTCTCTCTCTCTCTCTCTTTCTCTACATTCTAGCTTCGTTTCTTTCAACCATAGCCCCAGGGCCCACAGGCATTTACCCCGTGAGTTCTTCTCCCCCCCCCCCCCCTTGTATTTCTTGGTTCTTCTCTCACTCCTTGTTTCTCTTCTTAATCTCTTTTCCACTCTTATTTTTGACCGCTCAGAGAAATGATGGTCCGAATCTTGGGTCGAGTCTACCACCTGCTGCTGTTTTTGGCCATCCTCTACGTAAATTTCACCCTGAATTAATCCTTTTGGCAATTTTATATTTTTTTTCAATCATTTTTTGTCATCTCCCACGAGTATCAATATCAACATTTTATTGTTACATCGATGAAAGAATTCAGTAGCAAATATTTATCACTCGTCAGTTGAGTAGAATAAATTTAAAACCCAGTTGGTAAATAATTCTTGATTAAATGGTGAGATTTCGATCGACCTTTCGTCACAATTTCAACAGTTGAGTTTTCATTTAACCTCGTATAAACATTAAAATGTATATAAATGGTTGGGATATCCCTACCTAGTTTAGTTGGTTGTATGTGTGTGGGTTATATCTCTCACTGGCAAAAAAAAAAGATTGACAGGTGACTGGAAGAAACACCAGTGCTATCACTTTCTATGCCTCTCCAACTGGCCATGCGCAGTATATTCAATTCCATCGCCAGTTTGAAACGTTTTACTTGTTTTTATTTTTCTTCACGTCTCTGTCTCTCTTCTGGTTCAAACCTCTTTTTCTTTTGTTTCTTAATCGTATTCGTGTGACTTTTTAAACTCATACCACCAACAGTGAGAAGATTTCTCGTGGCTTTACCAGCCCATTCTCGCAATGGAAAGGTTCGATGGAATTTCAAGTGATTTGTGAACTAATTCCGAGTTTTACCAGAATATCATAATAATTTTTAATAAATTGAGTGGGAGGATTTTTCATAAAACTCTGTATTATGAGAATTTGTAAAAAAATTTTTATCATCCAATTTTAAAAATTATTTCACAATTTCTTTCAATTATTTCATCACTCATTGATTATGATTTAGCGAAACTATGCAATTACATATATGTCGATGGTGGTCCTTTCATTTTCGATCTACTTTTCTATTCTCTCACTAGAGTTGAGGTGTGTTTGGCACAGTTTACAATTCTTTGTGCCATTTTCGGGTGAAATCGCCTCTCCCACAGCACTCCAATTTCATCAATTAAATAATAATAATTAAATATAATTAATCATTCAAAATATTTCATTCGCTTCCCTCTCTAAAATCTATCCATCGCTCGGTACTACAACAACTCCTATTACCGACCGAGGATTCTCCATTGCAATATCACATTTTTATTAATTTTTTTATTTCAACATTCATGACCCCAATTAACAATTTTTCACTCGAAAATGTTTCAAAAATTGTTTATTAATTAGTAATTAATTTTTAAAATTTCCATATTTCAATAGCTCGTGACGTCACAAGGTCTCTTGGAGGCTGAACCAATCACAGGACATATTTAAGTCAATCTAACCTAATCTGTGGGCGTGTCTCAGCCAATCAGGGACCAAGACTCCCCACCCTCGGATACTCGGCCAATGGGAAGCTACCCACGTGACCATGTGACATCATAACCTCAAAATTGCTCTCAGAAACTACTGATTTTCAATTAATTATCATAAATTTTTTATTTTTTGCTGCTCCATGCAAATTTCCTATTATTCGAAGGAAAAAAAATTTTTTCCCACAATCACAAATTGTTAAATCCTTCAATCATCAATCACCATTAACCATTATTACAACTCCGACAAGCTGTCACATACTCCAAACCTTAAACTCGCAAAAAAAAAAATCAACCCAAAGTGGGCGTTAAAGTGCATCCAATGATCTACCCTCCATTCACTCAAATGTTGAACATCGAGTCACCTAATAAAGAAATGCGTGCGCGATTTTCAAACTTTAAGTAATGCCAATGTGTAGGCGTACAGCCGTCGAGACACTTCCATTTCTCTCCCACCTTCCTTCGATGAGGAGTTGAGACCACCCAAGATAAAAAAAATCCATTCTCGAAAGAAGAAAAAAAAAAAACCTCAACCTCATCCCCTTCTCCGCCCCCCTCCAAAAAAAGCCACTATTCGGTAAAAACCAAAGGCAAAAAAGAGAAAAAAAAAAATAAAATATATATTTTGATGTATTGTTCAAGGGGGAATACAGAGAATGGATCAATAAACTCACGATACATTGAGAATCGAGAGAGACAGAGAGTAATTTCATTGTCCACTATTGGGCGAAGGTTCACGTGTCGCGTGGCATACCGTGGGGAAAATAGAGAGCCCTCATGGCGCTAGTGATATAGGCCCAACGCGCCCTCTCCTCTCTCCCCCTCAGTCTGTTACTGAGGTATTGATCACTGAGTCCTGCCATCTCTCTCTCATCTCCCCCCCCCTTCCACTATCTCACCAACCCTCTCTTCAACCCCATTTCATTGATCAATGTTGATGCCGGTTATTTCCCACCCGATGACGAGCCAAGTGCCATGATTATAATCATAATCAATAATCTATCAAATATGTTTCAACAATCAGTGGTATTAAACCAATGGAATAATAAATATTAATGTATTAATAAAACAGTTGTATATGATTAATGGATAATATCAATTGTCAGCATTGATCTAGTCATATTCACTGTTCAATTCGATAAATATAAATAAATTATTTAAATTCTGTGGCAACTACAGAGTGCGTGACCTTCCTATCGACGTCGCGCCTGTTTATTTTTTTTTTTTTTATTCACTCTCTCTCTCTCTCTCTCTTGTCTCGACTGATCGCAGGGCCATCACCCACTCTTCTCAAACTCTTTATTTTTTTTCTTTTCCAGTTGTCCTCCTCCTCCCACCCCCCCCCCATTCCCCCTCACCACTTCACCGCCTCTTCTCTCTTTTCTCCCCGTTTCTCTCATCACGAAAACCTTCTGCCAGTGTATACTCTCTCTTCCTTTTCTCCCTCGTCACGGTCGTCTCCTGACTCTATATCCTCTTTTCGAGTTTTACCATCTCTCCTCCCTCTCCTCTACCCCCCCCCCCCCCCCACTTTTATGCGATGGCGCTGGCGCGCGCGCACGCGTTATGTCTACCCAATTTACCCCTACCATTTACACCAAAACTACGTGTGTGTCATTCTGCCAAAGAGAACGAGAGAGAGAGAGAGAGAGATATTCTGATATACCAATACACTCAACCCCCACCTCAATCTCCTGATGCTCCCTTTTTGAGTATACAATACATACATATCTGTACATTACATACACTTCAAGTTATTTCAAAACGTTTGAATCTTTTAAAAAAACTTTGAAAAATATTTTTCTTTGTTCCATATAACCAGAGGGACTCATCGCAAGGATAACTTCCTTTATCCTTCGTATGAAGACATTTTTTTTTTTTTATATATATACTTTTTTTATGTTCATTGTATTACAAAGAAAAGCTCTTTTCATTTTTATTCTTTGGAAAAACTCTCAGGCCCCCACATTGTCATGCCCATAATCACATGAAAATGGGTCTGATGAAAGAAACAAAAAAAAATGTGTGACAGAGAGAGAGTGAAAATAAAGGGAGGATGCATCAATAGTCGAGTCGTGAGAGAAGAATGAGAGAATTTTAGGGTTGAGGGAGGGAGGAGGGGGGGGGGGGGGGAATAAGTACCAAGAGGTATTTGGGACACCCGATAGAGGGCCACGTTCACACGAACCCGTTCGCATATCCCTACCCCTTGGCATTTCGTCTTCCCCTCTCTCACCCCTCCCCTAGACTCCTCTGGACATTCGACAACCCCTCAGTCGCTGGATCACAACCACCTCCACACATTCACCCCCCTCATTTTTTATTCTCATCGTTCTCCCTCGCACGAACAATGTTCTGGCTCACGCCACAAGCCAGAACGCAGCTTCCTCCTCCCTTTATTCTTTTTATGCTTTATTCCCTTTTTTTTTTTTTTTCTTCTTCCTCTTCATTTCTGCCCTCTCCCCCACATCGAAGCGCCACTCGCCACTGCGGGAACAAGACTGGCGCGAGTGTTTCGGCACAGCTCGCCAAAAGGGGAGAAGAATGAGAGAATGAGAGAGTGAGATATGAAGTAAAAACCTGGTGGAAGGCACAGTTGGGTTATATGTATACACTTTGACGCCGTCGCCGGCGTTTCGTTGTCGCGTTGCCAGGCATCCCAGTGCCATTTGTAACTGCTCCCCTCCCTCCCCCCCTCACCCCCTCCAACATATTCACCATCGGCTGTCTCTCTCCATCACAAAATAGTATATATACACTCAAAATCCAACTCGTTTCTTCCACAACTCTGCCCTCTTGTTTATTGGTTTAACATTCAATGCGGTTCACGGCTCCACATACACATATACACATGTATATAACATGAATATGGGCCCCCCAAATCCCGCGGTGCAATCTCTAGGCGATTTATTCTTTTTCAGTCTGATGTATTTGTTTTATATGAGTTTTAATAATTTTTTTTTTTTTTTTTCGGTTTTGTTTTGTTTATGTTTAACGTTTTGTTTCAATTCCAAGGGGGGAGGGGGGTAGACGATGAGCCGTGTCTGTCACCAGTGGATTTCACGTGAAGATTGAGAGCATTTTTTTTACTAACCGATGACAGACAGTGATAAAAAGATTTTGACAGAGTGAGACTAAAGTCTTAAAAGGATATATTTATTCATATATATATATATATTTTTTTAATTTGATGAGTTGCGGGGGGATATTTAATAAAATGGATTAAATGTAGCATGAAAATGGATGTTTGGAGATTCGTTCAATGATTTCAAAATAACGTCAGCGTTGTTATATATAAACTGGTGGGGTTTGATGAGAGTGGAGGGGGGGGGGGGGGAGCCTAAACGAGGGCGAAGAGGGAGGGGGGAGAGGGAGGAAAAAAAAAAGAGAACGCAGTGATTTATACCTCACCCTTCGCGAGTCTCGATGACGCTTTGTGTGCGAAGTGCTATTGATTTTCAAAGTGCACACATATACAGTAGTAAAAGGTGAAGGGGGGGGGGGGGGCCGAGGGGGTACAAGAGGCTTGTAAACTCTCCCCCCCCCCTCCGTTTGGGGGTAGACAGAAAACGATCACCCTATGACCGAATAAATATGCCCACAATTTATATAATATTGTGTACTCAAAAATAATTGATTTAATATGTAATTTAAATTCAATGGTATATGATTAAAATGCAATAAACTCATTATAATTATTTAAATATTTATAAATTTTTGTTAATTCAATAATATTTTTAAAATTAAAAAAAAATTATTCATCTTTATGAATTATTAATTGAATTTTTAAAAAAATTAATTTCAATAATTTTGTGGATAATTAAGTATTAATGAGAAAATTTTCAGTCAAGTGTGAGATAGAAATTCTTGGAGGAAGGAATGATGGCCAGATGTGCATTGGAAACAGAGGGACAAAATGGTGAGTTGGTTGGAGTGCGCTTCCACGCTCAAACTAACGACAGTCGAGTAAATCGAGTGCCTGACCAGTCGTGGAAAGGAAGGGGTGGAGGGAGGGGGGTGGTGTGAAGTGAGAGGGGTGGTAGGGGGGGGGGAGAAATAGTGTGTGGCAAAGTCCACGGGGTTTCCATTATGCCCTTCACTATGAGCTGCAGCATTTTCTTCTCTTCCTTTATCCCTACCCTCCCTTTATCCCATGTAGTTTCTCTCTGTTTACCTCCTATATACTTTTACAACTTGGTGCACGGCAACGACCCCAGCTGTCGTTGGCTAGCTGCTGGAATATACACTCTTTCCTGGCTAGCTACAAAATCTGTGATGCTTTGAGAGAGGTCAGAATTTTTAAGATGATGAGCAAATTATACGGTAGTCAAGGACAACTCGAGGACAAGGAATTTGACAATTTTTATCGAAAATTTAACAAACACATTTCCCTTTTTTAATTTAAACCAATTTTCCAAAAAAATTAAAGTAGATTTTTTTTTATAAAAAAAAAACAAAGTTCAGATAATTTATTAAAAAATTGATTTTCATCATTTTTTTTTTAAATTGAAAATTTAAAAAGATTGAGAATAAAAAAAAAAATATATATTCTGCTCTCATATTTGTCTGTTATTCCCGAAGAATATCTCTCATTCCCCCCAAAATACTTTCAAAATATTTGAAATTCAAATAGTCACACCAGTGGAAAATGTAGAAAATTACCAGCACTCAGTTACCCCAAAAGTTTGTCAATATTATTTTTCCCTCAACACCCAGAGAAAAATATGCCAAGTACAAGGACACTGGAGGGGATTCCAGTGGTGCAAAGCTGGAGCTTTCTTCGCTAATTTGAGCCGTAGACACTCTTTCAAGAAAGACAGGGTGGGATGACAACCGAGTAATTTACGGCTCTCTGCCGTCTCAACCGAGAAAAAAAAAAAATGTCGCTTTCAACCAGAAATACACTTGTTCCAGACTTTTCGCTGTATCGGCAATAAAAAAAGAGAAAATACAATTTTTATTTTTTTTTCAAATGACTAGAGAAAGATATGACTCATTTAACTCCCTAACAAAGAAAGAGAAATCTGGTAATTTTTCAATATTATTTATAGCACTCGTTCTCTACAATTATTTTTTTTGCCTAATTTAATTGGATAATTTTTGATCCACAATCCGTCAACATGATCTGATCTGAATATCATACCACCGAGTATCCAAAATTCGGTTAGTTATGCTGTTTACCCTGCCTTTGCGAAATAATTAGTCACGCGCCTGCGGCAAAGTGCGCCAGTATACACATTGTAATACACCGGTGAATTTCCACCGGTTAGAGAGTAAAGTGAGAGAGAGAGAGAGAGAGAGGTTAGAAAGGGATGTGAGACCCTGACTTTTTCGTTTTCTCAAACTGTGTTAGCATGACACAGATATTAAATCCGGGTATGTGTAACCACAGTTGCCATTTTACTCGGTTATTTTTTTTTTTTTTCATCTTTTTACTCATGAAAATTATAGTCAACCCAGTACCAACAGTTTGAGGCTAATGTACGTGAGGCCTCTGGTGACTGTACATTACGATCGATAGTTGGTAATCGCGGAAGGTGCATAATGAGAGCTGGAATGCACGCAATAGGCTTAATTTACCACGCCTGGTATTTCAATTTTGCGTTTAATGCTCCAGTGTTGCTCCAGTGAGCAATTTGCTGGATATAAAAATTGATGAGAATGAGAAAATTTGGAGGGAAAAATTATGAAACTCGGTCGGTAAAGTGGAAATCGTTGGTTTCGTGCGTTTTAAACGATTGAATCGAGTCATTGAGACTTTTTCTGAGCTTTTGCGCAGTCATTTGATACAAGTTTGAGTCATTGAATCGAACGACACCAGATTATCGACCTGAATCAGAACTTTTTTTTGTTCAGATGCATCACCAGCACTCCTGCTGATAGTTTTGTTTGTCCGCCATAAAATTTAATTGTCCCCAAAAAGATAATACACCCCATCCAATCTCCATGACACATCAGATATTCATTAAACACCAGACTCCCTCACTGGGACCAATTGAAACTTAAATATTTCAGTAGCCCAGCAATGAAGTATAAATCTGGGGCTTGTGTAATCACTCGAAGGAAAATAGTCAAGTCCATCCAGAATCTTTCTCTCAGCCAACTATACAACCCACTGGCAAACTCTAGCCACCAACTCCTGGGATATACCCGAGAGAAGATCAATAGGAATCTTACGCCCCGGATCCACCTTTCTCGCTTCTGTGTCAGTATACATGTATATACACGTTACGCTGTGACAAAGAGGACAAAAGTGATGCTCTATTCCACCACGTAACTCCATACGAGACGTACAAGGGAATGAAAAAAGAGGAGAAATATATATATACAAGGGTGGATGAGAGAAAAATAAAAGTTGAGTTTACCCTCCCTGGGGTAGGTTGAAAAAGGTAAAGTGAAATGGAATTTTCTCCAATAAAATTTAGCCAGAATTTCACCAAAAAAGTTGAAATAATTTGTATCTTCCCCTCCAGTGTGACTTAAAAAAACCCTTCAATTCCAGGATCATTGATTTCATGGCTGGCTTCATCCCAAAACTCTACCACTCCGCCCTCAAATCATCCTGGCTCCCACCTACCAATCCACCTTTCTCATGTATTTTGTACTTGAAACCTTGGAATTACAGCAGTTTGGTTTCACACGAATCCCTCGAATCATTTTACGTCCCTTCCCCATCTCTATCGTATTCACTTTATGAAAGAAAAGAACAAAACATGCACTGTGACGCGTGCACATGGCTCACACCTATATGCGTCAAATTTTCGTATTGGTCTCACCACCTGTTCCACGAAAAATGTATCGATGAAAGTGGCGGGAACGCTTCAAGTTTTTGCTTCTTGTTGGGCATACGACGAGTTTGGGTAAGATGATTATAATGAAGACGGGCTAGACTAGTGGCGAGGTGCATAATCGTTCACGGCACCTGCGCCCTCCCCCCTCCTGCCCCTGGATGAGCCGAGGAAGAATGGTGAAGAAGGAGGAGAGAAAGCTCGTGCCAACATCATTCTACACCTGTCCACAATGGACTTCATTGAGCAAAGGAGATGGGGGGAAAGGAAATCTCGGGAAATGATGCAGTTGAGGTTTTGATAGTCTTAAAGGCAAGCTTGATCAGAATGCCAAAGACATCTCGAATGAGACCAAAACAAGCTACAAGAGGCATAATAAACATTCTCCCCCTACATCGCAATAAAAGCTTTCTTATCACATCATATGATTGACCTTAAACTCTCTCCCCCATCCAGCTGAATTCAATTAACCACCCACTATATGATTACCCAAGCACACTACCATCATGATAGAAAAGAATCCTTCAACTTTGGTCTTTTGAGTAGCACCCTGATGATCCACGTCATGAACTTTACGATAGTGACGTAAATTGTATGGGGTCAAACGTGGGGTTGGTAGCAACAACGAGTGGGATGGATATCAGGGTAGGTGGATATAGTCCATGGCCCATGGGCATGGTATACTACAGTGGAGTGAGATCCTCCAACTAAGAGAGGGGTAGGGAGAGAGCATTCAGTGGATGGGTATTGATCAGTACGGCTCGACAAGACGCCTTACAGGATACTATATCTACAGAACCCACCCTCTCTTCATCTCCTCCCCCCCCCCCCTGCCCCTCAGGGTGCCTCTCACCAGTCTGTTGCTCCATTACAGACACCCTCCAACCAGTTTTCGAATGTGTGCGTTGTAGCTGGTACGCCATAGTCGCGACATAGTGCCCCCGATTGCGATATATTTACCCCGCTAACCAGCCCTATGCTCCTAAACCACCCACATTCACCACTTCTCCAGCCATTTCTCCATCCTCCCACCCCATCCCCATTCTACCACCACCTTCCACCAAATCCCTCCAAGTTTGACTCTCTACCCTCTCCACCTGGGTGAGAATGGAGAGGGTTCTTACCTCCCCTCATTCACCTCAGCGAAACAGAATCTGGATGGGCTAGAGAGGGTGGTAGCACAATCCCGCATCCAGCAATGCAGGATGGATGAATGGATCATAGCTAGAGAGGGAAAAGGACTGGTATGTGTAGGGGTCGAGTGCAAAAGGACTCTTGGATTGGGTGAGGGTATCAAGAGGAGTTTTCGTGAGTTTCCCAAGATGCCAGGGGGGATGCTCCCATTGGGAAATTCTCCTGGTCATTTATAACCAGAGGTATGGCAAGACTTGGAGAATGGTTGGACTAGGTAGAATTCTCATAGTTGTGTAATTTATAGTTGTTGAAGTATTTGGATGTTCCTTTGTTTTCTTGGTTTATGATATCAACAGATGTTTCGATGATGATGGCTAAAGGTGACTTTGGTCGATGATACTTTTTTTCTTATTTCCTTTTTTGTTATCCTCAATGCAGTGGCAATTGAAAGTTCACATTTGGCTGGCACATTCCCACCTGTCGGCGGGTGCTGGTAAAAGTCTTGGCTTCTTGGCACGAGCCGACTGCCGCCTGGTGCTGCCGAACACCTGTATATGGCTCAATGCACAAGATGTCTTGAGCGCGGTTGTATCGGAGTCATCAGCTTTTGACTTGTCCTTTCTTCTCACTTTCATTCACTCTCTAATACTTGTACAACTGCGTCAGTCATTCTAACCTCAAAATTGTTAAATCTACTCATCATTATAATCTCTCAGAGACTGACATAACCAAACTGACTCAATCGGTAAAGCAGTGCCCTTGAAATCTGAAGATTATAGGGTTCAAATCCCCTCTCAACAATTTCTCCACTCTTCTCCAACCACTCCGAATGTTCTTTTCGCTTGCCTCTCTACCTTCAGCAATCACAAAGTGGTAAAGTAGCAGATTGATCAAGTGGAAGATATTGAAAGGGAAGTTGTTGGAGGCTGGAGACGGTAAGGTCCGCCCGCAAAATACAACTTCGTAGGATATCGACCAGCCGGAAGTCTGAGCAGTTGTTGCCATGGAGACGCTCGAGTCAATTTGGCTTGGGCCAACAGTTACCCAGCATACCAATGCATGAGACCAAGATAAATGACATAATATCATACATAATATGAGTATTGTCATGGCCATTGAACGAATTGGCATGAACGATTACAGCAAATCTATCAGTTATAGATTCTTGATCGCACAGTGAAGGGGATACATAACCTCTTTTTAGTCTGTATCACCCCACTCCTTGTTGAATCGTATTAATAGTTTGTTTACCGCGCGCAAACTCCTTCATTCTCGCTGTACACTCTTCGGTATTACCTATTTGTGTTGACCATCAAGTACTTGGAATTGGAGTATCGATTATAGGTCAAAAAATAATCAACAAATGAATCATCAATCATTTGTATAAACAAAGCAAGAAAAATGCTCGTCAAATTGATTGAAACTTTATTTACTCATTTTTATTTTTTGCTATACGGATAAGGGTTGCCAAATGTACCCAAAAATTGCGGGGAGAAGATTTCACACCATCACCACTGGACAACCTAAGCCATTCTACATAGGGTACAATATGGGTATACAACGCAGTCTGTTCTGTATACCGTATTATTCAGCATAACCAGTGGGGGAGATTCCATTCTCCCCTATTTCAAAACGAATGATTACATCACCCATCACGTGGTATATATCATTGCTGGTAATTCTACCGTCTTGCATATGTTACAAAGCTCTTTCACATGTCCCACTGTTTAACCATGACGCATGATTCTCAGTATCGATTTATCGATCAAATCAATCATACAAACATAGCACTTCACTCTATTGTGGTAAATCTATCCATCCAATTAATTATCTACAACAGATGTAACAAGTACATCCAAATATAATTACAATATAAAAAAAAACATTTAATCGATTTCAAGTAGATCCAGATGATAAATCAACCTCTTAGACGTTAGACTCTCTCAGAATAATTCATGCCCTTCCCCTTCCAAATTCTTGGTAGAAGCATTTACAGGAACGCAGAAAGTCGCGAGAGCAATTTCACCCTTACCTACATCCTCCTCCTCCTCCCCCTCTCCCATCTTGACTCTCTCAAAAATCGAGGGAAAAGAAAGGGCTGAGGATGGTGGAACCAATCCCCCACCAGGATTCTTCTCCTCTCTCTCTCTCTCTTGCCAAACCTCGACAATTTCCACTAGTGAACCATCTCCCTTGTCTCTGTCCCACTACCCCCCCCCCCCCCAACCCTGTAGCTTCCACAATCCATCTCACTCCTGCACTTGAACAGCCTGGTTCCATTTCCACCCCCAGAATATCTACACACCTACACCAACATACACTAACATTCACCAACAACACCAACCGACAGATCAATACCTAACCAACTACCAAGCTGCTCAGATTATCATTCTATCCGTCCAGTTTGTGCCAACTGAAACACCATACCCCCCCCCCCCTGCTTTATACTCAAAATTGTGGAAACCAGTGGTCTGAAACATGTCCACCAACGACAATCAGCTTGATGCCAATGAACACTCGTTGGGAATGACAAGAACGCTGAGTAAAGGGATGGAATGGCTTTGATAAGGCTCGGTATGCTGCTATGAAAGGTAGATTTTGAGGGTCAAAAGCCAGTTATGGTTTGAGTGGTGCACCAAAGGGATACTGGGTCAATTGGTAATTACTTTGGACTAATCACATCTCACTTGTGTTTGGTATTTCTCGATATTTTCTCGTATATAGGATTTTTCATCAGAGCCAATTATTTGAGGTTTAGAGTGATTTAATGAATTAATTAAACAGACTCAATGGGCAATTAGCACTAGTGTGTTTTAATTTAAAATGGAATTTTATAAATGAGAGGGAGTTTTATATTTTAATTCAATAGTCATGCCATTGCATACACATCCAACGTCAAATTAAAGAGCAACAGGTGTCCTCGGGGCCTATCATTCAACGTGTTCGGTTGGTAAACTTGGGAACATCGCGATATGACAGTCACTTTGAACTATACACTTGCTTTTTTTTTTCAATTATCTGATTTGTGATTATCTTCACAATGAGTTACATCTGAATTTTGTCCTTCGATGAATGGGATGGTGGAGGCTGTGACACACGGATTGGCAGGCTCATGCGATTCGAGAGGGGCCTTTTTTTTTCGTGTTTTACCCTTCTGGATTATATTCATTGGATTCATTGAATTAAAATATGAGAGATTATATTTTAGACTGAGGGGAGACAAAGACTGGAATTTATTCCGGCTGGATGACAATGAGCGTTGTAGGATTAATAGTATATGAGTGACAAGCTTTTAAGGCGACTCAACGACTTTACAAGTGTTTTGACTAAAATGAGCTTTCTTCAACTTGAATTGTACTTGAAAAACTTGATCCGAGATTCCTTTGTTTTCAGGTTCATCAAATACAAAGAGAGATTTGATTGAAGTACATCATGGATCTGATGAAAGCAGAATAATGCTAAATCATCCAAATGTTTTGATCAATCTAGAGAGCAACAAAAGCTATTCGAAACAAGTAATTTTTTCAGTGTTTCCCATCAATTGGGTATCAGCAAAAACCACTCAAGCCAATCATATCAATAAAGCAAAGATTCATAATCAACTAATGAAGCCAAACAATCTTCATAATATCATCATCAACACGCTATACGTGACGCATTTACCATTGAAGCCTATGACGTCAAACCCTAGCATCCTGGGGCCACCCCCGCACAATCTCTCATAGGAAATAACAACTCCATTTCCACCCTGAATATCACATCCCACCTACGCTCCACAAAAGAGATAAAAAAAAAATGCCAATCCAATGATCTGGAATTAGAGGTCTCTGGAACTTGCTGCGCATCGTCAACGTAAATAAACTCATCGCTGGCTACCGGTGACATGTAGAGAGGTGGGCTGTAATGCCATAGAGGTGAGAGGGGAGTAAATAACATCCATTAGTTTCCACATCCACCGCATCAAGGGAAGATCGATAGCCACTTCGCGCCACCAATATCCGAAGCGAAAAGGAGAAGGGTAGAAGAGGAATCTCAAAGGCGCTTTCTGAGAAACCAAAACCTTCATCAAGAAGTAGTGCTTCAAGCTGAAGGAAGACGGGATGAAGAAGCATTTCAATTTGTTCATATGTTTTCTCTAGTTGAAAGTACATTTTCTCTCAGTTTGAGTGAAAATCTTTGAATCCTTTTGGCTGATATTTGGATCAGTGAATACAACAGGAAGACAAAACCCCCCCCAACCATCCACTACTCTAGGTAGATGGCTCTTCTTTAGGCGTCTGTATGTGGTTTTATCTCACGGGTACTCGGGGATGTTGCGGGTTGATTTATCGCCTGGTGTTGCCATGGTAACCACGGCGTGACCGGCTTGCGCGACACCCTCATATCCGAGTATACTCTCTCTATCTGGTTTTGCAATATTCCCTTTTCTCTCTTATTCACTAGCTAGATCAAATTTATCTATCTGTCCTCTCTGTCTCTAGATTTCTGTGTGGATGTATCCCACCAGTGTGCAAAACCTCCCTCAAATGTATTTTCCCCACTGCAATCTACAATTTTCCACCCCTTCTACCTCGTTGAAACGAGATTCTCCTTCTTCTACTTGTTTCACTCGTTTTAGGGGCATGGAGAGTGGTGAATGCCAACTCTGTCTCATTCTGGATTTTCATTTGGGTGGGAAACGGCAGAGTACAAGGGGGATATGGTAGAGTCTCTCTAAGTCCAGAGGGTTGGGGCTGATGATTGGTAGAGGACAGAGGTTATGGAGCGCTTTACATCATTTCGAATTTCTTCCTCTAGAGGCGCTGGTGAGGCAGGAGAAGGACAATAGTATATTGGAGTCATAGAGATGATATGAATACAAGAGTTAAAGAGACTTGCTGTACAGATTAGGGCATCAGCAAGTGAATTTATCACCAGTCAGAAAATGGCTGTAGAGGTACTAGTTTGTGGTACATAGCTATACGAAAATGTGTTTCTTCATTTTCATTTTCATCACCCGTTTGCATTGAATCACTTTGTTTTCCTTTTCTGTGAGATTGAAGGGATATTGACGCTGGAGGTGTTGGAGATCATAATGATGCTTTTTAGGGTTTTAATCATTCAAGTACTTTTATGATTATGATGCCAGGTCAACGAGGGGGTATTGGAGATGGAGATTATTGATAAAGCGATGATTTCATGGGAAAAATGGTGGTGGAAATTTGGGGGAAGGGGGAGGAGGGGAGGGGGTAGAGATGAAATAGTTATTCGGCATTGCTGATTGTATTGATCGGATAGAGTCAAGTAGGAGATGGGGTTGATGATGGAGCGACGAGGCGTTGATAATGTTCCCTTCCCGGCAGATTGTACATTTGCTAACTGAAATTAGATAAAGGAAATTGGGATGCGAGACTGCGTAGTTGGGGTTAGATCGATTTTTCTTCTTTTTTTTTTTGTAGGGTCCTGGTGATTTGTTTAGGGGAATTGAAATGTGTTCTTTGGAGGGCGATGGATGAGCTGGGGGAGTCTTTTGAATGAGGGTGAGGGTAAGGAAGAGATCTGGAGGGAGTTCAATGAGTGACCGCTTGAGGACGCGAATGGCTGGTGCAGGAAATTTGGTACTTGGAGAAATTATTGAATTGAATTTTGGGAAGATTGAAGGGAGATTGGGGTGATGAGTTTTGTTTGATGGGAATGTTTTAATGTAATTTCTATTCTTTGGGTTTTAAAGCGGAGAGAATATTCGGAGATGGTTTTCTCTTTATCATAATGTTGATTGACAATGAAACATTATCTTGATTGTTGACTTTTTATTCATGTTCCGATGGGTCAATCAATGATTTCCATGACTACGAGAATGTTATCGTTTTGTTTGTATTCAATTGCGCCCAGTTCATGTGTAGTTATATGGTTTTTCCTATTTTTCCTATTTTCAAGCTTTTTTCACGAGTTTGAAAATTCTTAAAATGAATTTTTTTAAGAATTTTCAAAATTTCATCTCTTCTTGGCTGATCAAACATAATCAGAATCTATAATTAAAATCCCATTGAAAAATAAAAAATCAACAAGTCGATTCTAATCCTGTAACAAAAATAATCCCTGAGATCTGCTCATCCCCAGAAATACTTCCAATAAAGTTAAATTAACTACGTCAAAGTAAATACCTCCCCCCCCAATGAAATTGTTGATGACCCAAGGCGTCAGTTTAACGTCACAGTGAAAGATTCAGACAACGTTGATGAGTTTTGTTTGCATCACAGACAGGGATCCGCTGTTTTGTTGTCATCTACTACTACTAAATAAAAGTTGTACTCACTAGAGTTGACACAACAAACTGCCAGAGTCCAACTCCGTTGATGTTTACTTTCTAGGTTAAACAATGACAATTGGACGAAAAGTTGACATAAAATTCACAAAACCTTTCACAACTCACTATTTGATAATTAAACAGAAATAACTCAAACATTTTTCAATAATTTAACGTCAAAAATGATAGATTTAACACAAAGGATTATGGTCCTAATTTTCATGTTCACTTGTCACACGTTAAAACAACAAAATTTTGACATTTGAGGGTTATCTATGGATCTTGAGTCATTGTTAATTGATAATTAATGTCCCATGACATTTTAGTCTACAGTTTTTGCACTAATTCATTGTTAATAATGCAATGCGACGTCTGTTCTTGTCCAACGCGCGCCAAACTGTCCGCCATTTTGTCTCTACTGGTGGTTTGCAGTGGCCACGTCAGAGGGCGCCACTTACCAACGGATTTAATTTTTCAATTCCTTTCATTATTCAATTAATTTATAATTGTCAATTGATTATTAATTTGTCATTAGTGATATTGAGCAATTAATTCCACTGATGTCTCCATTAATTATGCATTAATTTCGTTAGATAATTATTTTAGGAGAAAATGTTTAGACTCTTTTTAGAAACATTTTCCTAAAAAAAATATCTCATTATTTTTTGAATTCTTTCTCTATCTAGGAATAATTATTCTCTGTTATAATTACCAATCTCTCACATTTACAAAATTGATATTTACGATTTTTCCATAATTCTTACAATCTTCAATCATCTCCTATTTCACCATCCATAATTCTTCCTCAGCCCTCTAATCATTTCCCTCTCCACAGAATGAAAAAAACACAGAGATCAAATTTCATACGAATATATTTATTTACATCTTTCCACCTCCCACAAGAGACTCAAAAAATTACCTCTCTCATCATCATCATCAATGCAAAAACTCGTCACAAGATTTACCCTAAAATTCTGAACAAAATTCTCGATAAAAATAAAATAAGATAATCAAAATGCTCCCTCCATAATTGTCTCCACAAGTCGCTGATCATCATATATTCAATTAACACTGGCAGGATAAGCAGTCAAATCCAGCGTCAAAACTTTGCTCTCCAGACAAACCCCCACCTCAGGACAAATACCAATGAGAGCATCAGCATGACAGTAAAATTCTTCCTTCAACGAAATAACAATAGTCTGGAGTGAACTTGTCTTATCCCTGATATAACTAGCAACTTTTCCAATATTAGTATTATCAAGAGCAGCATCAATCTCATCAAGCACAAAGAATGGAGCTGGTTGAAAGCTGTGAATAGCAAATAATAGAGCCAATGCAGCCACAGTTTTCTCACCACCAGACAAATTAGACATTGGTTGAAATCGTTTACCAGGAGCTACACAATTATAATTAATTCCATCCAAATAAGGTTCTTCGGGATTCTCTGGTCCTAAAAATGCCTGAGCAGATTGATTTTTCGCTAAACTCTTGTAGATAGGATCAATCTCATTAGCTACATGTTCGAAACAAGCCATAAACTTATCATGCCTCTCCTTCTTAACTTTTTCAAAAGCAGTTTTAGCCTTTTTAGCTTTCTTTCTCGACTGCTCAAACTCTTCATTAGTCTCCTGAAGCTTCTCCTTAGCAAGATACAATTTTTGAATTGCTTTCATATTAGGTGCTTGAATTTTCTCGATTGTTTTCTGCAATTCGTGAATAGTTTTGTTCAATTTATCACCCGCTTTCTTCACCTCGTCCTCCTCAATGTCCTTCAGATGATCGGGGAGAGATGAGTAGTCAATGGTGATTCTAGCCTCACGCTCGTACTGCTGTTGTGTGTTGAGTGTAGAATCATTATTGGTGTCATTATTAGTATCTCCAGCAATATCTTCCATATTTCCTCGTATCATGGGAATTGCAATATCTTCAATTTTGCACTGCATGAGTATATTGTGTCTCTCAGCTTTTCTCTGCTCAATCTTAGTCTCAATGCTGTTCAATTGCTTTTGAGCAGCCTGAATGTCCTTAGCAATAGCTCCAACTTCCCTCCTACATTTACCAATCTCCTCGTCCTTCTGATCCACTTCCATTTTCTTAGTAGTTCTCGTAGACTTCAACTCCTCCATTTGTTTCTCATCATTATCAATTTCAGCCTTTTGATTGGCCTCAGTCTGCTTAGCAGACTCAAGTTTATCCTCAGCATCCTGGACAGCTCTCTCCCATCTTAAAACATTACTCTCTGTTTCCCTCTGTTTCTCAAAGTCCAATTGAGTCTGTATTCTATTACACTGATTTTCAAACTCCATTCGCTTCTTAGCACGCTCCTGCTGAGACCTCAATTCTCTCTCCTCATACTGACGAATATTGGTGACACCAATCTGCTCACAGAAACTAGCAAAAACATCATCCTCAACATTGTTCATCTTCTCTTTGATATTCTGAATCTCTTGGTCACGTTCAGCCATTGTTTTCTCAATTTCCGAAATTGTGGGAGCAAATTTATCAAGATCTGCTTGAAGTGTCTCCAATTCAGCTTCAAGTTCACTTATCTGTTTTTTCGTAGCTGTTAAATCACTCTTATTGTACTTCAATCTAGTCTCCAAACCCCTAATTTGTGACTCAATTGTATTCAATTCAGATTCCTTTCTAGATTTCTTCAAAGAATCTCGCAATTCTTCCGTAAGTTTTTCTTTCTGAGATTTGAGTTGTGCCATTTGTTTCTCGTCCCATCTTTTAGCTTTCTTGGCAAGATCCAGTGATCCCCCAGAAATTATTCCGGCTTTCTGGTAAAATGTACCGTCCAGAGCAACACAATCGTATCTAGCCTTCTTGTCCATCTCGTAAGCTACTTTATTTGCATCTTCTGGAGTTTCACAGACTAATGCATTATTGGTGGCGAATAGAACAGCTCTCTCAATGTCTTTAGGAGAGAAATGAAGGACATCATAGAGTAGTTTAACACCTTTAGGCTCTTGAATATTTCTCAAACGTTCTTTCAACGGTTTTGCCTGTATATAATCCAATGGAAGAAATGTCTCTGGCTCAAGATACTGCTCCTTCAAGTACTGAATACACTGTCTAGCTGTTTTCTCAGTGTCTACAACAATAGCCTCCATATACTTACCAAGAACCTTGGTTATAGCGACATTATATCTCTTATGAATGGGTTCACACATGTTGTACATTCTATCATAAACACCAGGAAATAATCTCTTGAAATTCTCCACAATCTCTGTCTTCTTTTTAGTACGAGACACCTCGTGCTTGTCAACTTTTGCATCTCCCAATTGTTCAGAGATTCTCTCCAATTCACGCTGAAGATTCTGAATTTTATCCTTGGAACTACCAACATCTGACTGCAACTCTTGACGAAGTTTCTTCTGATCCTCGAGGGCAGCTTCAGATGTTCTTATATGCTCCTCCAATTTTTCAACACGTTTAAGGGCCTCATCCTTCATGTGTCCCTTCTGCTTCAATTTATTATCAATCTCAGTCTTCTTACGACTCTCATTATCGAGTCTATCCTGATCTGATTTTTGCTCTCTGTTTATTGAATCCAACATCTGTAGATAACGCGCCGATTGTTTTCCAGCTTCCTCCTTCAATCTATTGTACTCCTTCACCTGTTCATCCTCTAGCTGTACATCCCTTCCTTGTGACTGTGACTGACCTGCAATACTAGCTTCATAATCAGCTTTAGTCTCTTCAACTTTACGAAGTTCTTCTTGTAGCTCAGCTATATCTTTCCTATGAGCCTCATCAGCTATTCTAGCTTGTGCCAATGATTTCCTCGCTGATTCAACTTTCTTCAGCATGTGAGCAACTCTCTCCTTGGCTTTTATAAAAGTCGGACGTTTTTTTGTTATCTCAACCTCAACTTCACGAATATCTTGTTCAATTTTAGCCAATTCTCTAGCCAATTTTCCAGCCTCTTTCTTCTTTTCTTTCAATGCCTCTTCAGCCTTTTCTTTCTTCTTCTCAACCTTCTCAACCTCATGCTGCTTTTTCTTCTGGTTATTCTCAAGATTTTCAATCTCTCTCTCATTATGATAAAGACGAAATAATTGTAATTCAACTTGTTTTTCAACGTATTCCTCTTTGAGCCGTTGATATTTTTCAGCTTCTTCTTTTTCAAGTTTAGCTTCTTTTCGTTCAGCAGCAAAACCTTTCTTCTTTTGATATGAAAATTGAGTTTCTTCCTCAGCTCGTAACATTTCATTTCTCAGACGTTCGTATTCAGATTTTAGAGCACCAGAGTTGGAGATCTCTTCGAAAAGGGCTGTTCGCTCTTTTGGATTCTTCATGGCAATTGATTCCACTGCACCCTGGAAGACTAAGAAGTTCTTGGCTTTGACATTGATACCCAGATGTTCGAGCTCGGTTAGGTACACCTGGGAGGTGACCATGGAACCGTTTATTCGATGCTCTGATGATGATCCCTGAACTGATCTCATGTAACTTTTCTCAGTACCATCTTCAAGCTCAAATACAGCTGTTACTGATGCACTTCTGGCCACTGGCTTGCCTATGGAGGCACCATGTATCAATTCACTGAAACGTTTTACACGAAGACTGGAGGTTTTTTCACCCATAACAAACGATATGGCGTCCATGAAGTTTGATTTACCTGGTAAAAAAAATTGAGTAATTAATCAGAGACAATTCAATCATTTATTTTGATAGGGTTGATGGGGGGGGGGGGGGGGGGGACGCTAGCAAACATAACCAACCTGACCCATTTGGACCCACTACTGCTGTAAATGACTTCAGGGGACCAATTATCAATTTCCCCTTGTAGGACTTGAAGTTCTCGACTTCGATGTGCTTGAGAAATGCCGGCATTCTGCCGAAATCAACTTGGATTACTTGGAATCACTAATTGGCGCCAGATAATTTGGGATCAACACAAAATGCCAAACAGAAACAGTGTGAATGTGGGTGCGAGTCTGTTGCAGGGGATTGGTAGGTGTGGTGAGGGCATTTTTTATGAGTTTTAAGCGGGAAAGTTTGAATGGGTTTGAGAATAAATGTAAACAATTTTTGTTGATTGTGAAATTTTTGATAAAAAAGGTTTTTGTAAAATTAGGAATTGTCTAGGTTAATTTCATAAATGATAAAAAGAGATTTTTTGGGTCCATGTCAAAAAAACTTCATCAAAAAAAACCTGACATAAAAAAAAAACCCGACGCAAATAAAACCTCGTCAAAACAACCCAATGTGAAAAAAAACTTGTCAAAAAAAACCACAACGATAACAATAAATATTAGAAAATAGATAGAGATAATCAATAGCATTTTAATAAACAGAGGCGAAAACAAAAAAAATTACAAAAATTACAAATGAGAATTCAACGATTAATTCAAAGAATTACAGCAAAATAATTACAGAGAAATAAGAAATATCGATCGCCCCTTTCATGTAGAATCAAAACAAAAACAATAATAACATTCTGATCGCTCAAAATACAAGTTAATCTCACAGGTTTTAATGACACAAGCTGAATTTAACAAGAGTTTTATTAGTCACAAGATCAATTTTCCAAAAAGTTTCATTTTTTTCATTTCATTTTTTTTCAATTTTTCCAGATTTTTTTAACGAAGTTTTTTTTGACGTGCTCCCGATTTTTTGAATTGAGATTTATTTCTCATCAATTGTTTTAGTTGGCTAGACTGATGATGTAAAATGGCGACTCTCAACAACTTCAGGGCATACAAACAATACAAAATACAAATATCGTTACAGAATTTGAAAATATAACATTCCTCTCAGTCTTTTTTTCGTGTTGATGAGTGATTCATGTGGTTTTGTGATGTAGAGACTGAGTACGTGAATTATTTATTTATTCACGTCGATTTTTTCCTGAATTTTATTGAATAATTGTGGATTTTTTTTTGTACAGAAATATGTTGGAAGAGAGTGAGGGCCTGATATCCAGTTCCAGTTCTTCACAATTACCAACAAAAACTATGGAGAATCAGTCTCATACAAAGAATTATCAGTCATCTGGGAAAAATGACGAGAATAATCAAAATATTGAGAATTGTCCACAGGAGCACAGACCGTGGATTTTGTCTGATTTTGTTATGGGAAAGCAAATTGCTAAGGGTACATTTGGAGTTTTGTACTCGGCAAAGGAGAAAAAACAAAATGTCGTTATTGCAATGAAGATTTTGTTCAAAGTCGATATTGCGAGGAGAGAATTGAAGCACCAGGTTCGAAGGGAAATTGAGATACATACGCATTTGAAGTAATTATCCAGCTTATTCTTAATTTATTCAATATCGACTCAATCTATTGATAATCAGCTGATTATCTGGGTTATGAGTGGTCTCAGAGAAAAATGTCAAAAGACCTTTTTTGTAAAGGATTGAATTCTCTACAAAAAAGGTCTCTAGACATTTTTGCCTAGAACCCTCCATTCCCGAGATAATCAAATAATTATCAACTATCCACATTATCAACAAATTATCAATTTTTCCAGGCACAAGAACATCTTGAGGATGTACGGTTGGTTCCAGGATGAAAAAAGAATCTTCATGGTCTTGGAATTGGCACCGAATGGTGATTTATTGAATGCACTGCAGGCAGATCCCAAGAAGCGATTCAGTGAACAATTGGCAGCATCTTGGTTGAAGCAATTGACAGAGGCAATTAAGTATATTCACATGAAGAAGGTGATTCATCGAGATATTAAGCTAGAAAACCTTCTCCTGGACAAGGACAATGTCCTCAAGTTAACAGACTTTGGGTGGGCTGTGCACACACCATCATGCACGTCCTTCAGCTCTTGTGGAATTCGAGGGAATATGGCACCTGAAATGTTCCTAGATAAACCTTATGATTATGCTGTTGATATCTGGGCTATTGGAGTCGTTGGATTCTATATGATAAGAGGAATTGCTCCATTCTTTGGGAGAAATCACGAGGAACTTGTCAAGAAAATCACTAATGTAGAACTTGTATTTCCAGATGTCAAGTATTTCAGTGCTGGTGCTCGTGATTTAATTTCAAAGGTAAATATTTAATGTGGGATTATCTTGGTAGTGAGTGGGATTAGAAAGAAATGCCAAGAGACATTTTTTGTTGGAAATTTTGTCAGCTACAAAAAATGTCTTTTGACATTTTTCTCTAAACTTTATCGTTCTGGAGATATGTTGGAAATAAGATTTGAATGGTTGAAACTAAAAAATGGAAAGATGTTTTTGAGTCATTTGTCGATTATCTTCGGATCCAGGGGTTCTAGAGGAAAATATCAAAAGATATTTTTTGTTGGAAATTTTATCAGCTACAAAAAAGGTCTCTTAACATTTTTCATTAAAACCACTGGTTACCGAGATAAATGCAGATTTAGATAAAAAATTCATATTTCAGTCATTACTGGATGGATATTGAGATTGCGCAATTAATTGTCTAATGATTGATTGACAATATATTCTATTTTACAGCTCATTGTCTTTGATCCAAGTAAAAGACTCACCCTGGATGAAATAACAAATCACGACTGGATTGTGGAAAACCAATAAGTATAAAAAATATTTTATTAAATAGTAACAAGCATGTGATTCAATTTATATTCAATAAAGATAATTATTTTCATAAATAATTTCATTACACTGAACAATTAATACTGAATAATCAATACTTATACCCCCCCCCCCTTTCGAAATAAAATTAATTCTAATCCCCAAAAATGAATAAAAAAATCCTTCACAAATTCAAATAAAAATAAAACTGTACAATTACCGACAGTCGATAACAGAATTTACTTACTCCTACCAATAGATGTCACCCCCCACCAAAAAAAAATTTCTCCACACCCCCATAAGAAGGACACAAGGCTGCGTGTGAACGTTTGCGCAGTAGTATCGTTGCCGGCGTCGAGTGGCGTCGAGTTGAGTGAACTGGTTTTCTCGGGTACAACTGTAAAAGGGAAGAATTCATTGAAAGTGTGGTGTGCTCTCCCGCCGTTTTACCAAGGACCTTCATTCCCAGCCTGAGTAAGTACCCTTAAAAAAATATTAATATCACCTCTAGTAATTTCACCCCATAAACCCTCAAAAAAAGCCCCAAAAACTCTCACAAATGAATCGTTTCAACGTTTTTCTGGCGTTATTACACGCCCGGGCATCTGCTGGAGACGCCGGCCGGTCTACACCGGCTTCTGGGTCCTCCATAATTCCCAAATAATCTTAAAAACTCCAAAAATGTCCCAAAAAAATTCATAAATAACCTCTCCAACCGTTAAAATCCCCCTCCCGGCGATTTTTTTTTTTTCTCAATTTTCACTCGTGACGACTGAAAACAAAAACTACGCGTCAAAATGTCGTCCAGTGGTCACGAAGGAAATCCTATAACCTCCAAAATATGTCCTCGAGTTGTACAAAAGTGAAATTTTGATATTTATCGTTGATTTGGAGAATTAACGGTGAATAATCGTGAGTCGATGAATTGATGATATGAGTAGTCATTAAATCGGGTGTCTGTGTGAATTATAGCCATCGACAAATGACATTAAGTTGAAAAAAAAGGGTGGGGGGAGTAGAATGGGTAGAATGTGAGTGGCACACGCAGGAGACCCGGGCGATTTTCACGAGCGTGTTGGACCCTCCGGGGGCTGATTCTTATGCACGGCAGTACGTGTGCAGTTGGATAATCGATTCTGCGCACGAACATACCGAGTTCCGGTTCCTATTCGAGAGGACTCGAGAGGGAATTGTTGAGGAGAACATCATTGATGGTATTTTGCTAATTTATTTCATGTTTTTTGGATTTTTATTTGATTATTGCGGTGAATTGGGGTCGTTTTAAGAGATGGGGATGGTTTTGAGGGGATAACTGAGGAGCGATGGGAGATAGGGGAAAATGTCAAGAGACCTTTTTTGTGGAGAATTTTGAGAGTTATAAAAAAGGTCTCTTTGGATTTTTTGATAAATTTAGTGGTTTTGGAGATATTCAGGAAATTGGGAAAATGAGTTTTTGGAGTTGGAATTTTTGATGAGTTTAAGGGGATTTTATTCGTTTGAGGTCTTGTATTTGGCTAAATATGGAGTCTAGGGGAAAATGTCAGGAGACCTTTCTTGTGGGGAATTTTGAGAGCTACAAAAAAGGTCTCTTGTGGTTTTTTGATAAATCTGTCGGTTTAAGGGATATTCGTATAAGAATGAGTGAAATATTTTCTTTCAACATTCAATTGAGTTGTAAAATTCCTGAGACTCATGGTCATACCGGGGCATAGTAAAACGAAACGGAAAAATAAATCATTTTTATCATAATCAATTTCTCAGAGTGATTCGTCATACTTGGAATACCATGAATCGTGTCGATGAGTCAATAGAGACATGAACAATTGACCCTGACTATTTTCTTTGAGTTTCCCTATGCGGGTGACTATTGATCATTCCATACTAATTTCCAACTTTATCACTCCTAAATGACTTTAAGATTAAATCTAATAATTCAGTACTGTTGAAAAAACATAAATCCAAAATGACTCCTCAAACAATTTCGAACATACCTCTTCAACCAATAAAATTAGAGAAAAATGTCAAAAGACATTTTTTGTAAAGAATTTCAAGATCTACAAAATATCCCTCTTGACATTTTCTCTTAAATCCACCAGTTACCAAGATAATTGCTAAATAATCTGCAAACAAATATTTCTACTCATCTCTCGTCATCACTCAATTCAGAAAAAATAGACTTTTGTTCATATCTTCAATAATAATAAAAATATAGAAATATTCATGAGGACCTTTTTTGTAGCTCACAAAATTCTCTACAAAAAAGGTCTCTATGAAAATCTCTCCATCTCCCTCCAATCTCAAGATATTTTCAGAGAAATAATCAATTTGACAAATTTTGAAATATTCTACTAATGAATAATGTTTTTTATGCACCTCTTGACAATGAAAATTTTACGATCAAGAGCGTGTGTCACCCTTGCTCTTAACGGCGTCTAATTCGACATTAGTTGGCCACTCGGTTGGTACCCTTGGGGTCCTCCCCTCTCCTTTCTCCATCACTGTGACCCTCCCTTTCTCTGTGTATGTGCGTACACGCCATTCCCGTTGTGTTTGCCTCAAAAAAAGGGAAAGAGCGAAAGAAAAAAAAAAGGAAAAAAAGAAGAGATAGAAGCGAAGCGATCGGGTCGCATTTCAGTGGCTCTCAACTCAGCTGATTTGATAAGCCGTGTAATTACCCCAATGAGTCTCGTAGACATTGGCTGATGCGTGAGAACCGTCAATTTAACGCGCCAGGAACTGGTTCTTCGGTGGAAAATATCTTGTGGCCTGTGGTACAACTTCTCTCCACCGCATCAAAGATATATATCGATTCTGATCGAACACACAAGTCGAAACGAAAAAAAAAAAACATTTTTTCGACCTTTTCTTCGCAAAAATTCACAGTATCTAATTACTATTTGGTGGATATCTAGAGAAGGAAGCGGTTTAGGAGAATTTATGAGAAGACCTTTTTTGTAGGGAATTTTGTGAGATACAAAAAAGGTCTCTTGAGATTTTTCCAAAAATCCACTAGTTTTCGAGATATTTTGAAAATATTCTGCAGTTATTTTTTTCAATTCTTCGATGATTATTGAACTATTTGAAAACTTGATTGTTTAATTATCTCGGTAATGAGAGGTTTTACAGGGAAATGTCAAGGGACATTTTTTGGAGGTAATTAAATTCTCTACAAAAAATGTCTAATGATATTTTTTAATAAAGTTCATAGTTCCAGAGATATTCGCGATAAAATGTATTTTGGAGAAAAATTGAGTTGATCATTTTTCTTCTATTCTTTTTCAATAAATACTAGTCTCGAGGAAAAGCCCTTGGGCGATGATTTTGCGGAGCCAATCTCATCTCTTCAGTCGAGTGTAATATCGTTCAAAAACCAATGAAAATTCTTTTTATTATCCGTAGTAATAGGGGAGGAAAAATAAATAAACTGAAAATCGAGGGATTACAATCAATCGAGGGCTCGTAAAAGTGAGGTTATGGGGTACATGGGGTCCTTTTTCGGCTCGATTGGTAGTGCCAGATTACACAAAATGTAGTAAATTGTGAGTGTAGTTTTATTCGGGGAGTTTCAACAATGAAGAAAAAAAAGTTGAGAAGATAAAAAAAAAAAATTGAGGGAAGTGTATTGCTAGGTATTCAATAGGGGGTTATGGGGGCACACAAGTCCGCCATTGCTTGCAGAACGCAGCTGTTCACCATCCGTGCCCTAGTACGCTCAACCATTCGTCTCCCTCGTAGACTCTCCCCCGCATTCCTCACTGTACAAAAAAAAATAGAGGGTTGAACAATACACTCATTGTTCCTGTTATTATTGATTATATTCTGTCTGTTTGAAAATTTTATTTCATTATCCTGCAGATATCTCTCAAACCATGGAGTTTATCGCAAAATGTCAAGAGATCTTTTTTGCAGAAAATTTGATTCTATATAAAAAATGTCTCTTGACATTTTTCTCTAAACCCATTAGTTTTTCAGATAATGATGATTAATGATCAATTGATAATTATATATTTTTTTAAAATACTCATTGTAGATTATTTTGCGAATATCTTTGGAAATAATGGTTTTAGAAGAAAATGTCAAGAGACATTTTTTGTAGTTTATTGAATTTTCTATAAAAATCATCTCTTGACATTTTGCTCTAGTTCTCTTTGTTCCAGAGATATTTGGAGAATAATTGAAAAATTTATGGTGAAATCATTGAATATAAAAAAATTTGTTTTTCTCAAATTGAATATTAGAGATCAAGGAAACTAATAATTCAGAAATTCACTGCCCAATCCGGGATTCGAACTTGGAACCTCTCGCACATTAAACTTGCGCTTAGCCCGCACGGCCATCTCATCTCCACAAATCATTAAATATATTATTTTCCATGGAGAGGGGAGAGGAAATAATAAAAAATAATAATCACTTGGATCGTGATCGATGTATCCGAAGTGTTGGCTTATCACGTGTGATGACACAACGCGGAATGGATAATTAATTAGTCTCACGCTAGTGCTGAACGAGAGTCTTTCGTTGCAATATGCGTGCAACCTCTGTTTCTCTTTCAGTTCTTTCCACTCTTCGTGTATCCCCCAGAATTATCTCGAGAGGGTGAACGTGGTGTCTAATTAATCGTAGTTAATTGCGGTAATTGCCGTGAGTAATGGCATCAAGTAGTGCTTGCATCAAATGAAATTCCTCAATTTAATGAAAAAAAATTCAGAACAATTGAATTTTTCTAAATTTTCCCCTTAAATTTCAATTAATCCCAAAAAAATGGCTAAAAATAATTTTTCTCAGATTTAATGACGTCATCCGCGTATAAAGAACACAAAAAATATGAGATTAATTGATTTACAAATTAAATTAAATAATTAAAATCATTAATTGTCATAAAATTTCTCATTTTTCTTAATCAGTCGATTATCTCGTTAACGCATAATTTTACAAAAAAATTACATCAAACCTTTTTTATAAAAAATTTCAAGATCTACAAAAAAGGTCTCTTGACATTTTTTCATTAAATCACTCGTTACTGAGATAATTCCATAATTAATCAACAAAACAAATTAAACATTGAATCCTCCCATTTTTTCTTATATATCCAACAATTCCATTCCCAAAAAAAATAAATATTAACATTGTCCTCACGTAAACAAATATTTCTGAGTAAACAGTCTTCATGCGCCACCTACCCATAAATAATGAGACCCCAGCCCTCCAGTTTTAAACCCGTAAATACAGATCTGAAGATTTACTGTCTTCACCATTTTTCTTTCATAAATATTTATTTCACCTGATAAGAGCCATATCCCTTGAATTCCTCCCAAAATCACCCCTTATTTGTCCCTCGAGTAATTTTTTTTTTTTTTTCATCAGTTAGAACAAATAAACAACTTTTTTTATCCCTCAAAAGATGAAATTTCTCCACTTAATTTTTTACTGTTCTATTCTCCTCTGTTCTTGTTATGGTCTGTTGTCCTTTCAACTGGATAAATAACCGACTCGTTGTCCAATGGACAATGGGACGATTATGGTTGCGCCTTGTGCACACGCCTTTTGTATGACGCTTTAGGTTCATCAATGTTGGTTAGATTAAAATATGTGTGACTTTGAAGAGATTGGAGAAGATTCAGTGAGTTGATATATTGTTGGGTTATTTTGTTCGTTTAGGCATGTTTGAGTAACTGTCGGTGGGGAGGGGGTATGGAATGAATATGGTGAAGAATCATTGGGTGTTGCTGGCTATTAATGTCTGGTTTGCATCGCGAGAATCTCAAAATAGTTGACGCAATGCCCTCGGTGACACTTGTGACCTTTTGGTTGAAGGTTAAGGCTTATTTTTCAAGGTCACTTATTGATTATTTCATTTTTACTCAAAATTATGACAACATTTGATGTTTTATGGATTAATTATTGACAATCAGTTGCTTTTTTTGGTGATTATTCGGAAATGAGTGGGTTTAAGGGAAAATGTGAAAATACCCTTTTTGTAGAAAATTTTATGATCTACAAAAAATGTCTCTTGACATTTTTTTATAAACTCACTGGTTGTTGAGATATTTGAGAAATATGTTTTATCAATAATTTTTCAACTTGGATGTTGATAATTTTGCAGATATCTCGGAAATCCGGGGGTTTAGGGAAAAATGTTAAGAGACATTTTTTGTAGAGAATTTAATTATCTTGAAAAATGGTAATTTCATTTTTTTTTGTAAATCTACTAGTTATCGAGATATTTGCAATGTTGACTGAAAGCTGAAAAATAGAATTAAAAATTATATTTTTACAAATATTTATCTTGACGATTAAATTTAGTTTGAAAATATTTCAAATATTTTTTTAAGAATTTTACATCTCTTCCTGCTTTACGGAGGATTACACGTGTACATAATCCTTGAAACGTGTGTTTGGGGAAGTTGGGGAGAATGAGAACACGCGTTTTCAATTTTTACTTTTTTTTTTTCTCATTTATTCTTCTCGTGGTGAATTTTATCGAGTTCACATTTTTTTTTTGGGGAGCTCAGAGAAAGGATGATGGGGGAGAAGGAAAAGATTACAAATTCCCCTTCTCGCAGGTAGAATTTAGGATAGATGTTGTGTACATGTATATATTGTAGAATAATCTATGCTATTGGGGGGCCTTCCTTATGCCCCTCTAGCCACCTCCACCAACGGATTTATAATAACCGGTTTTTGTGGTGACCGTTTTCGCAAGACACCTTCATCGTTACGAACCAAATACAATTTTTATGCTTCTTCAGAAAACAAGAATTTTTTTAGGGAATTTTTATCTTTTATTTTTTTTTTACATTTCCATTAATTTTATATTTTTTACATTTATTTCAATAATTTCAATTGATAAATTAGGTGGAGATAATTGACAATTATCTTTTGAATAATTAAAGATATTTTTTCAAAGTATTTTTTAATTATTAAACAATTATTTCAATAGATAAGTGACAGAATGAAATGTTAATTTTACTATGAAATTGATTTTTCGAGAATATCTTGGAATCAGTAGGAGATACAAAAATTTTAATAGAGACCTTTTTTGTAGATAAAAATGAGAGCTATAAAAAAGGTCCTCATAAAAAATTTCCATCTCCATTAGATCCAAAGATATCAGTCAAAAACTTTTCACATTTCACCAATTTCCTACTGATTTCCATTAATTTCTCATTATAAACTCAATTTTTAATAAATAATAAAAAAAAATCCGTAAAATCTGTCGATAATTAATTTTAAAAAAATATTAAATATTTATTAGAATTTTCAATTAACAAATAAATATTAAATTTCCAATTTTTCTTTACACATGAGATAAAAATCATGAAATAATAAAATCCCTTTGTTTTCTCGTATTTACGCGTTTGTTCTCCTTCATGATAATGAGGCAAGGCATAAAAATTCATTGGAGCGTTCATGACAGTAAAAAATAATCGACGAGTAAAACAACTGGATAGAAGGCGGGTAATAGAGAGGGAAAGAACGTCATTTACCGGAGTCCCTGTACCGTTTCTTGTTTGCCACGGTTTTTCCATCCCCTCTCACCTCTCTTGTACACCTTTCTCTCGGGGTTTACAACTCAAAGGCATCGACTCTACTTTCCCCTCTGTCCCTCCATCCTCTTGCTAACGTCAAAACTTTTTTTTTTTCCCTCCCCCCTCAACACTAAAAGAGAATGGAAGATATCAACTCAGAGAGTATTGCACTCACTGCAGTATGACTCATAGTATCGAATTAGAATGAAATTATTATCTAGTCCATAATCGATAATCAATGAGATTTTTTTTGTAATTTTTGCAAATTAATTAGTTTTTGGTGGATAACTCTTAATCTAATGGAGATATCAAAATTTCCATAGAGACCTTTTTTGTGGAGAAAAATGAGATCTACAAAAAAGGTATCTATGAAAATTTTGATATCTCTGTTAGATTATGAAATATTAACCAAAAATTGAAGTTTGAAGAGAATAAATTTTATTTATCAATGAAAATAATTTTTTTAAACGAAAGTATTTGAACAAAAAATTATTAAAAAATTATTACAATAATGTTTGAGATTTTCCCCACTTTCCCCCATTTTTTAAATAATTCTCATTTGACCTGAATAATTTAAAAAATATATATATATCTGACCTGAATCACGCGAAACGTAACGGAAAACTCATTATCTCTCGAGTTGATCTTTCCCAAAAAAAATTAATTAATTAACATATTTCTCTCGCTGATGATTCGACTAAACGAGCATGAAAATTGTGGTGAAAATTGCAGCAAGAGGGTCATGGTACTCATTTGAATAGTTTAAAAAAAGTAATAATTCACTATATGACTCTCGAGGATTCATAACAAGAAGTGAGAGAGATTGAAGAAATTCTCTTGACTTCTGTTTCCTTTCATTATTCAGTGGCTTTAACCACCTCATTTGAAGATTAATCATGCCTGAAAAATCTCTAACCCAGTACTTGCAGGAAGTATCGAATTAACGCTTATCTTCTAGCGGCTAACGATAAGTGGGCTTTGCTCGTTGTCAAGAGTCTCGTTGGGGCGTAGTGAGTGCCACTGTACAATTTTAACTGAATTAAAAAAAATCAATTCACATTCAAAGACATCTTTGTACTCTCTCTCATCTCATTATTAACAATTAAATTGTTTTTTTTTTCTTGATAATCAAATCATATTCAATTTCATTCTAGGTTTTTTGGTATTTATCTTGGAATCTATGGGAGATGGCGAAATTTTTGTAGAGACCTTTTTTGTAGAGGAAAATGAGAGCTACAAAAAAGGTTCTCATGAAAATTTCGTTATCTCTCTCAGATTCTGAAATATTCACCAAAAACTGAACCAAGATTGTTAATTGATGTTTGCTCAATTTTAGAAAATTAGTTTTTTATGTTTATCTTGGAATCTAAGAGAGATATCCAAATTTTTATGATAACCTTTTTTGTAGAGTGAAATGAGAGCTACAAAAAAGGTCATTATCAAAATTTTCCTATTTGCCACCAATTCTGAGATATTTAAAAAAAACCACTTTTGTTAAAATGAAAAAACTTGAAAAATTTACACATTTGATTAAAAAAAAATATTTTCATGTGATGATTAACAGTTGTACATACAGAAAATATATAAAATTAACTGTCCAACATATGTGTACATGATTCTCACTGAGCACTTGACCGACGCATCTGGTGTGCACATTCAAGGCCGGCCAATAAACTCTAGCACTTGTACACCACCAAGATCACGATGATTCTCACCAGTTATATTCCAAGGACAACAGATAAATGTATATTGTAGAGTATAATAATCCCTCGTGTTAGTTTATTTATAACTTTATTATTAAGAATTTCTGATTTTATCGTTCAGTTTAATTTATACTTTTTATTTATTATCGTGTTAATTCGCGTGTTTGTCATCAATTTTGTAGGGGATGGTAAACCAGTCTATTGGTGACCTTGTCTCGTTTATTAATCATCAATTTCATTCTAATTAGGAGGATATGAGGAATTCAATTACAGTTATAAAATATTTTTCATTAAATATCAATTTTAAGTGATATTTTTCATTGAAATAAAAATCCTAAAAAATCAAATTATAATTTTAAAAAAATCGTTTTCTTTGTTTGATATTTTTGTTCATGAAAAACGGGGGAAGAATTCCATGCAGACATGAAAGTGATAAAAATAACCATCATTTCTCCCCCTTTTTCTCTCATTCTTAACCTCCAGGATATATCCTCGAGATTTATCAAATAAAACTCATTATTCCTGATTATTTAATTATTTTATTCAACTATTGAATTGAACTTTAATGAGTTTATCCATTTTTTTTTTTTCTTCATAAAATAAATCAAAATTTGCATAAAAAATTTTTTTTATTAAATTTTCTAAACAAAGACTTTTTAATTGATTTAATCACTCTGGCATTAAAATATCTCTGAATATTTAACAATGAGGCATTATAAATCGTGGGTAAGGGGATGAAAATGCACGTGTGGGGTATAAAAAAAAAAAATTATCAGTGAGCGTGTGAAGGTACGGATAGGGCATGTCCCCTTGTTCTTTCTTAAGTGTATGTGCAGTTGAATCAAGAGTAGTGGACGCGTGCTGCCATGAGAGGGGTCGATGTAGTCGTAGAGGGGGTGAGGGGGGGGGGCACACAACCCCGCATTTAGAATAACGTTCATGAGGGCTGTGACTCGACATCGGGTACTATCCCCATGAATCATCGTTTTGAGTAATCAATACGACGCGTCGACTCATGTTCTCACAATTGTTAAAATGAGAGATTTTTAGGGAAATTGATATAAAGAGTTGAAATCAGTGATAATTAGAGAAAATTGATTAATTGATGGATTTAAATTAATTGCAATTTTTGGTTGAAATAATTTTACAATTTTTTTGCAATTTCAATTTTATTAGATTTTTTTTAATGGAATTGGGTCATTATTTTTTTTGATAAATCGTCATAATTTGTTAAATTGTTTGATTAATTCATGAAATTACTTTTTAAAAGGGAAATTGGATTCAATTACGTGATTGTGAGTCATAAACGAGTTTGAACCCATGAAATTTGAAAATTTGAAAAAAATGAAAAAATTTGATATTTTCTAAATTCATAAAAATTGAAAAAAAATTATTGAAATAAATAATTCAAATTTTTTATTTCCTATTTTTATGAATCATAAAAATTACAATTCAACCACTGGAGTCATTGGAATTCCACCGCGTCATTAAATTGAAAATGTTCAATAAAAAAAAAAAAAATTGAATTTAATATTATTTTTACGATCTACACAATTCACATGATTTTGATAGTTTTATTGATACATATGGGGGTGCCCTCCAGGTGCCCACAAAAATCAGGCTCACGTCCTGTGCCACCGGGTCGAGAGGGTTAATAGCCATTTCCTGTTTCCTGTCCGAGTATAGGAATGATTGCAACTGTGGGTCGAAATTTTGCATTCAACCGCAGTTGCTAAACAATTCATTCAAGTCTCAATTTTAAATTGTTACACGTAACATTGGTTCTATGGTAATTGAGTAGAATATTTTTTTTTTTTCATATCGTCAACATAAACACAAGGTTAACAATAAAATTAAAAATCAAAAGATTTCAATTTTTTTTTTTTTTCATTTTTTTCAATTCTAAATTTTTATTTTCAAAAATTGTTTGTTTGAAATTAAAAACAATTCCATTTTTTTTTTTTTTTAATTCAACTTAAAAATAATTAACCCCCTCCCCTCCTCCCTCTGTTCAATTTTAATACCGTTTTTTTAAAAATAATTTAACCACTAAACGCAAATGAATATTAAATTTTCTCATCTCAACTGAACTACTAAATCCTAATTACTTAAAAAATTTAATGAGCCATCAACATTCACCTCTAGACAGTCCTTTTATACATCTCTCCAACAATGTGGAAATAGCCGTTACTCACTGTAACGTTATAGAGGCACTAGAGCAGACGTTATATAGAGGGTACAAGTGCACCCAAGATTCTCTTTTGTATGTGTTACACTTGGTGATATTCAATGGTTGGGTGGAATGTGAGGGGGGGGGTAAAAAGTGTCACAACGAGTTATCCCAAGTGTACGTGTCCATCGTCATGTGAGTTGTGTTGATCGAAAAAGGTATGAATTAGTTATTGACATTGAAATGTATTTAAGGATGTTCTGCCTAGATTGCAACGGGGGGGTGAGCTGTAGGGGGAAGGTAGGGTTTTGTGGGGAATTCCAACCCCTGAAGACGAAAAAATGAAATTTTAAATTACCCCATTGAGGTTAAATTTGGTCACTTTTATGGTGTCATTATATTCCTCATAACTCTTTTTCCTAATAAATATTCATAGGATCAATCAAAAAATTTCCGATAATCGATTTAATAATTTCTGAAAAAAACATAAATCTAGTCGTTAACAGCGGCAACGTTGGGAACTAGAGAAATTTGGTAACACGGGCTGGTACCATTGGTTGACTAGGCCACACTCGGCTGTAAACGTTTATTCATTCCCCAGATACTCCAGATTTGTATTTTGCGCGCTGCCCCTCTCTCGTTGAAAGTGTCGCGACGTTGTCGTACTTTCCAGCTGCGCGCGCAAGAAAGGTAAATTTTCGCCTATTTTGCCATTTTTTATTACTAATTATTAGTCTGGGGGATGCGTAAGAATATAACGTTTTTCCGTGACATAACGATTGACCTATAGCCGGAGTTTCATTACGCTAGACCCATTTTTCATCGATTTCACTAACTTTTCGTGAATTTTCCATAAGAACACGTGTTAAATTGATATTTTTTAAAAAATCATAACTTTATTATGCAGCTCGCAGGAAAGCTGAAATTTTGCATGCGGTTCTTCAATAGATTGAAGAATCTTACAAAAAAATTTCATCAACTTCTTATATTTCCTTATAATGTCCAAAATGTAGGCAGAACATCCTTAATTTGATATGAATTCAAGAGACGTTTTATGTATTCAATTGCAAGGGTGGGGTCAATATTGCCTTTTTTTTAAATGATGAAATGAGAACATCTTGGACAATACCATCATTACTTGACTAATCATTCTATTCTCAATTTCCGAGGAGAATTTATGACGACTTTGAAACCGTTAATCCTCGGACGAAAGGAGTAACGGGTAATTGAAAATGGAGGGAATTATTTTAACATTTTTCTTTGTTCTCTTTTTTTTTCTTCAGTCTATTTTTTTTTTTTTTAAGAAGAAAAGGAATTCTCATAGTGTTTGGGTGAAATGTATTTTTGGGGCGCCAGCCGCCCACAGTTCCGACGGATGTGCATTGGGGGTCTACTCTTCCGTGGTTACTAGGGATAATTCACTGGGTTTTATTCGGAAATTGATGTTTAGGAGGTATTAAAATGCCGACGGTGGGGTTAAAAAATAAAAATATGTTATTTTAATTGTATTGAGGGGTTTTTTTTTTAAATAATTAAGTCTCTCTAATTCATGAATCTTCTTTTCAGTCGTCTGGATAAAATTGTATGAATTTTCTTTGTCTTTAAAATATCTCGTCTCTTTCAAATTTTGAGTTTATTTATTTATTTATTTATTTAATGGATTTACATAGACCCAACAGCCAATGGCCAATAACAGGATCAATAGATACATAGGATAAAGATAGTATACATGAGAAAAAAGAAATCAAATAAGGAAAAAGTAATAATAACGTTAATGTCGGAGAAGTGTATACAAAAGACGTCAAGCATCAACATCACTCGGCATATTTCTCTTAGCAATAAGATATTTATAGACTTTATTAGCTAGCACACCAATGGAATCATTAAAAATATCAATCGAATCATCATATGTCATAAAATCATTCACTGCATTAGTTAAACTTGGGTGAATTAAAATCACCAATAATCAACAAATTTCAAACAGAGTTTCAAATTGTTCTTCTCTTGTCAGTCTCACTAATTCATATTCTCCATAACTTGTTAATGACCTTGAACTTTTATTCCCCTTATACCGATAGTTTCTATGGAGCGACAGACCTAAAGGGGCATTTCTATACAAACTCGTAAAATAAAAATCCCCAATCTACCGAAATTAGAGAGACTTCTCTGAAATTCAATTATTTTCTAAATTAATTAGGCAATCAATTCATCACCCCCCCCCCTCCCCCTCCAATTTTTTTTTTAAATATTCTAAAATTTTTTTTACGTAAAAATTGAAATAAAAAAAAAATACATTTTTCAAATTTTTCCATCGATCGTAATTTCTCAACAAAAATGTAAACATTTGATAATCAATTTACCCTGTTAAACAATGTTCTTTCTCAGTGAACAGTTCAATAACACTTAACCACTGTGTTTACGCGAGTCATTCATTCCATGGTATCATATCGAGCATCAACGATTTTTCGCATCGGAGAGGGTTATACGAGCGTTGAATTACCGCATGCCTCATACGATGGATTCGCGTTTCACAACATTACTTGTTTTTTTTTCTCTCTCTCTCTCTCTTTACACGTCTCGTAGCCACCAAGGTGGGTGGCGATCGTGAAAGTTGCATTCCACGCTCGCTTAAACGCCTCATGTTTAGTTTAACAAATCTGCATCCTTTGATAAGTGAAGTTTTAACCCGAGAATTACTTGTTAATTAAAAACTCACTGAGAGTAAAATTAATTTTCTACAATATTTTTAAATTTAAATACTGACTTATTCATTATGTCAATCACTTACTTATAAGTTAACGGTTTTCTAGGATTGCAATGAGAATTATCGTGTATTTTATCATCTCTTATAAATTCTCAAGTACTACAAAATGATTTCTACGCTGATAATAATAAAATAATCGGGGATATATCGCTAACATTCTGTATGATTAAAATACATTTTTTTTTTTTTTGTAATTTTGTTGGGGAATGCTTGAGGTATTTAAAATTAATTGGGGTTAAATTACACGGTAATATAATTTGTTTTTAATGTGAATTTATTCATTAGTAAATTTGGAGTTAATTAAAATTTTTACAATTTTTTTTCCATGTTCATTAAATTTATTTATTCAGTTAATGTCAAAACTTTACTTTTTCACAAAATTCAACTAATTTTTTAAAAAATTGATAATAGTGGAAATTAATTGTAAAAAAATTACGCGAATGATCTAGAATATTGACTCAACATGTCCAAATTTTTTCAAAATTTTTATCGACTCTGAAATAATTAAAAAAAATTGATTAATTGGTAACGCGATATTTTCATAATTCTCACGTTTTTGACGAGTTTTTAGTTGATTAAAAAAAAAAAATATATGCAAAAAATCTAATATTGTTTGTGCGCAATCGCACTGGTTGATGTCCCGCTAGGGTGGAGCTTCCGTTTCCGGTAATGAACGTGCCAAGCTCGTATTGGCAATTGGTTTTAGAATGAAAGAAAAAGAAATTTTATTCTCTAACTACCCGCATAATTTTATCCCCCAAAATCAAATCAACTCACTCGATTAAATTCATAATTAAATGTTGAATCGATGCATGAAAACCGACAATAAAATTTATGTTGTGATGATGAAGGGAGGCCCGTGGGAGTGACACGAGAATTGAGTAACGATTATTCGTTCCTTTATCCCTCGTTGACCATCCACTTTATTAATTTATAACGAGGGATAATGGACGAGAGGAATGAACAACTGGCGAAAGACACATTCAGAGGTTAATGTAGATCATGATGCTCCTTTTATGCCTTTTATTTTTTCACATACATCTTTCATGGAAATTAGTGATATTGAGATGTACAAGGGTCATATGACCGGTTTATTTTTCTTTTATCGAGTTTAAAATAGATTTATCCTGTTTTATGAAAAAAAAAAAAAAAAAATTTCTTCCTTCAAATGATTCATTTTTGGGAATTTAAAGTAGCTCATCGGTGTCAAAATTTAAAGATTTTTTGAAAACTAGAAAGAATCATCAAAAAAGTGTTATTAAATTTTTTTTTTCTCGATTTAATTAACGTTTTAATTTTTTAAAAAATTAACATTTAATCCAGTGTCTTATGGAATTTCTGATTAAAGATTAAAATCTGAATTTTTCACTCAAAATATGACAAAAAAAAGAGAAATTTTTTGATACATGATTGACCATTTTTTAAACAATATTCATTATTTACACAATTTACTCGAAATTTTTTCCAAAAATTATATAAAAAAAAATAATAATAATTAAATCACTGATCTCTTCTAGGAAAGATTTTGTCAGAAGAAAAATATCTGATTTTATAATTTTAAAATCGAGTGAAAGTCATAGAAAATAAACTGTAATAATTCCAAGAAATTACAAACAACTTGATACCCCAAAATGCAATAAAATACGAATAATTGTCTTTGTTTCAACGTTGGTAAACTACTTATCTCCTGTAATAAACCGAGCGTGACTCGTTCCCTCGATTGACTCCCGATCATGCTCCAACACTGGAGCACTTTGGTTTCACCATTTCTCCCTCCCCACCTGAATCGCTTCACTTGACTCTTATTACATTCTGTTTCATGTTCAAATAACCACCAAACGGTACAATATCATTTTGTGACCAAGTACTCTTTGCAACTAGTGTCGATGAACTTTTCATGTGCCTCTCTTCACAGTAGATATACCTTCAAGATATACTGTGAAAGTCCATTGGCGTCAAGGGACGTCCTTGAACGATGAGCAATGTGTTCAGACATTTTACAATTCTCATTCTTTCATCCACTGAAAATACTCAAGTTATCGTCACCAGGAAAATACACAGGAAGACATTAAATGATTAATAATGGAAAAATTTATTGTGACAGTAGATGTCTTTGTCTTGAATCATTAGTCATTGAGCAGTCATCAATTATGAATTGGGAAAGCACGGTTTAATATGATTTTATCTCAGTAATGAGTCGTTTTATGATAAAATGTCAAGGGAAAATTTTTGTGAAAAATTTTGTCAGCTACAAAAACAATTTAGGGACATTTTATCGTAAACTTTTTCATTATCGAGATAATTACGAAATGAGGAAGACACTTTTTTGATAAAGTTATTTGATAAGCCAACTTTAATTCTTTTCTTGGATTGAAGATATCTCGGTAATTATCGAATTTTGGAGAAAATGTCAAGAGACATTTTTTGTAAAGAATTTTAAGGGCTAGAAAAAAGGTCTTATGATATTTTCTCCTAGAACCCCTCGATTCCAAGATAAATGCATCAGAATTTTGTAAACAATGGAGAACATTTTTTGCACGATGAAATTTTATTTTTTCTTCTCAATCAAACCGTTATCATCTGACCCACAATCTTCTACAATAACGTTTGCCTAAAAATATGCAGTTTAATCAATTCCCCCCTCCTCCCTTCATGATATTAACTCTCTTGTCCAGAATACCAAAAATAATCTGTTGCCAACGTTGAGTAAATCCTCAACCTGAACGACATTCACGACTCACTGACTCCCCAGGATATCATCAATAAAATTCCTACAATACTCGGTCACTAGTGACCACCAAAATTCCGTCAACAAGACGAATCAATTGTACAACACGAGTAGATGACTACAGGCACGCGTTGTCTGCATCACAATCCCCATTCTATCCACAACATTCAACATGTCCCGAGGATTTATGGGCTAGCTTCCTGCGTGGTTGAATTTTAAACTGCTCCAAAATTTCACAATATTCTATATCAATTTTAAACCCCTAAAAATTAGATATACACTTGTTCACGAATATTCAAGAGAAAAATCAATGATTGAAAATTGTCGAATTTTCATATTGTTAAATATCGAATTATCTCGATAATTATTGATTTTAGGAGAAAATGTCAAGAGACGTTTTTTGTAGCTTAGAAAATTTTCAATAAAAAGTGTCTCTTGACATTTTCTTCTAGAATCAATAATAACTGAGATAAGATATTGCGATTTTCCATGAGATATGAAAAATCGGCTGTTCACTAGTCATTAAATATCTAATTATCTCGATAACTATCGATTTTAGGAGAAAATGTTAAAAGACCTTTTTTGTAGATGAGAAAATTTCCAACATAAAATGTCTTTTGACATTTTATCCTAGAATCAATGGTTATCGAGATATTTCGATGTTTAATGATATGTGGAAATCGTTCGATCTTGAATATCAAGAAAATCAAAAGAAAAAACAGAGAATTTTATTTTTGACTCGAAGAGTGATAAATCTAGAGAGTAAATATCTCGGAAATATTGTGAAGGGCTCCGCCCTGAATAGCAGGGTTACTCTTTCCCTCTCTCTGGAACTCGTGGCCGAGCATCAGGGGTTGCCATGCACGGCCTGCCGTGCGCAAAAACGCCCTCTCCTGCATTCCCGGGACTCTCCAATCCATCTCGACCTCATACTCCACCATGACAATCTAATAATTATATCAAAAAATAATTTAGAATAATTGTTTAAATCACCTCGGGGCTATGCAATCAATATCCCCAAGAATAAAAAATTAATCACTTTTTAAAAAAACTGAAATTTACAAATTTTAAAGGTAAATCGAAAAATTTAATCAGTCACTTGAATATTTAAATAAAAAATGCCTTCAATGAATGGAATAGCTGTTGACTTTTTAATTAAAATTAAAAAAAATCAATTTTTCTTCTGAAAAAAAAAAATTTCAATGAAAAATTAGAAAATTAAGTTTTCAAAATTTGAAGATAAATCGTTTTAATTTCAAAATAATCATTAAAATTCACTTGAATTGATTAAAAGTGGAATAATCACTTTATTTTATAAAAATTAAACTGTGAAATACCAGAATAAATTTAAAAAAAAAAAAAAAATCTCAAATATTCCCCAAAAATTTTGTAAAATAATTTAAAAAAAAATTTTTCTCCAATAAAAGCCTTAAAAATGCACTAAAAAAAATCCCAGTACGGTTGAACCGAAACACACAACGCCACCACCACTTTTGCTCGTAGAATCCCGCGCCACTGCCACCCAAATCCACAATCTCTCTCTCTTTCGTCCCTTCCACAACAGCGGCCTCACCAGTCGGTTGCGCGTTACCAAGCCAAGTGGATGAGTTTGTTAATGTGCCACTCGTTTCGGTGATTAATTACAATAATTTAACATTTTGTGCAATTTTTAAATATATTTTTTTTATTCTTTTAATTAATTTTTCTTCCTCCAATCATTAATTAAACCCTCAAAAAGTGTTTTAAAAGAATTATAATAAATTGAAAATTAATACGAATGAGTTTGTTAATATCACCAGAGTGTTGATTATCATTGAGTGTGTGAATCAAAGGATATAACAATTTTTTTTATTTAAAAAAAATTGAGGATCGTGAAATAATTAAACACTCGGGTGAGTCAATCCCTTCGAAAAATTGAGTAAAAACATACAATTTTGGACATTTATTTAGTGTCTAAATTCACATATTTTATTCTCATTCTTCCTGCCCAATGATTTAATGCTTAACGGTACACAATGAGAACAAGAGAGGCCGAACCTCTAGGCCGGTTATTTCTTGGAAGGACGAGTATGCGCGTGTACAACTTCCTCACTTGTAGTTTTTAGTGCTGTAAACCAGAAGAATTTAACAAATTGGAGTAGACAAAATTTTTTAAAATTTTAACATTTCATAATTCATTTTATTTAATCACCTCAAAACCATTAAAATTTATCACTAATCATCATGTTTATGACTAAGAATACGCGATAATTCTCTTTTTCACAAGAATAATGATTAATTTTTTTTTTTTAATCAATTCATGATCGACAATTTATTTAAATAAAAAAATGTAATTTGCAAATTTTTGGGATTCTTGTGCGATATAACGCCATTTTGAAAATGGTCAGTAATCGATAGCGATGATGGTGGGTGCACGCAGGGGTACAGCAGTTGGGCAAAATGAAGGGGAAGGGGGAGGGAATTGTGAGGAAACCGGTGAATAAAGAAAGGAGTATGGAGGGATTGAAGAAAAAAAAAAAATATTGAGGAACGGCTGCGATAGAGGAAACGTTGGTTATACGTTTTTGCGACGAGAGAAGCACTTGAACATGTGTGCGGTTTTCATGGGGGTGTTTATTCAAGGGCAAGGGTAGAGGGGTTAGATCGATTTTTTTAGAGTTTAAAGAAAACAGGAAATTAGTTAAAGAACATTTTTTTTGAAAAAAATGTATAAAATTCTGAAAAAAATCGGTGAATTTTAATAACAGATTATTCAATAATTTTCAATGAAAAATGAAATATTTTAATTTTTTTTTTTTTTTGAATATTTGGAAGAAAAAGAAATTTGATAATTTTCCAGTCATTGTTTTCAAACAAAAGTGACTCTAGAGGATAATAGTTGGTCTAGTCTCTATTCAAAATATGGAATTTGTACAGTCGTTGTTGAAACTCCTCCCCAATGACCATTTGTTAGAAATATTTTTCAGAGACGGGTGAGAGATAGTCTTTGTGAGGGGGGGAATTTTGCATAGGCCGACAGTGGGCCTCTACCTGCCGTGCATTCAAAATTTTATCCAGGGATAAACCCAAGAGAGAGAGAGAGGGGATGATGGCCACCAACACGATTGTGTGTCAGTTGGGTTGGGTAAAGAAAGAAGGCGAGCCGCTTTCATGCTGCTGGAGGTTATTCCAACGTCTCCCTAGCAATTCCAAGATTAAATGCAATTTCTCTCTCTCTCTCTCTCTCTTGACACTCTTTTTGTCTTTATTTTTTTTTGCACTCTGTACATCCACACATTTTCTCTATTTTCATTATAACAATTTTTCAGATAATAAATTACAATGTTTTTATGCACAATTGACAGCCAGATAAAAGTCGTTGCACTCTCAAGACGTGGGATTTACATACCAACTGTGCTAAAATATATGTTGAGAAGAGAAGAAAAAAAAAATGAGTCAACATGTCGCGACGTCTTATCTTGTCGCCGATGGGGATTGGAAAAATATTTTGAACGGCTATCTGAATCACATTTGTTTGCTTTTGTTTTTTTTTGTTATTCTTGTGCTCGATATACAGGGATTTTTATTCTTGCTCCATTTTTTGTCAAGTGGAAAAAGTTTTTTTTTTTTAACTATAATATCTTGGTAATTAGAGGATTTAGGAAAAAATGTCAAGAGACATTTTTTGTAGGAAATTTTCTCAGCTACAAAAAAGGTTCTCATAAAAGTTTTGCTATCTCTATTCTATTTAAAGATATCCATGAAAAACTCACGCTGCGACAAAGAAATTCTAAAAATTCCGGGAAAAAATTGTCCTTTTGGGTAAATATTGGATTATCTCGATAATGAGGGATTCCAGGAAAAAATAGTAAGAGACATTTTTTGTAGGAAATTTTCTCAGCTACAAAAAAGGTTCTCATAAAAATTTTGCTATCTCTCTTCTATTTAAAGATATCCATGAAAAACTCACGCTGCTACAAAGAAATCGTAAAAATTTAAGAAAAAAATTGTCATTTTGGGTAAATATCGGATTATCTCGATAATGAGGGATTTCCGGAAAAAATAGTAAGAGACATTTTTTGTTGGAAATTTCCAGAGCTACAAAAAAGGTATCTTGACATTTATTCATAAAACCCCTAGTTTTCGAGATAATCAAAAAACTAAACAATTACGTTGAATTCTAGAAACATCTTTTTTTCCTTTTATCAGAAATATTTTTTTTGTTCTCCCTCGTAATGAATTCTTCAATCGTTATCTTTCACACACGGTAGCACTTCCTTACCATCACCAACTGAGCAATATTCCCTTTTTTTTTTTCTCCGTTTCAATTTGAACAACACGTGCGCGCCTCTTCCATCTCTACACAAATACAATGCGGGTAACGCTTCGGTGGCTTTGCATTACAATAAATTTTCATTTCTCGAGGACAACGCAAACTACATGTACACTCATAGACAGATGTTAAAACACAAAAAATGATAAATATGACGACAGCCAAAAATTTCAAATCCAAATGCGAACGAATGAGTCATTGGAGTTGTTATGGTCAGTAATCTTCTTTCGTCACCTCTTATCGATGATGAAAATCGAGGGCTATTTTTCCAACATTCCTGAAGTATTTATGGGGTGAAAAACAGCTGTGGGGGGTTAAGCCATTGAGCGGATTTACGACATAACAAATGTCTAATTGAAGAAATTTAATACGAGGATTTAAAAATTCAATTATAATTTTTCAAACAAAAATTAACAATTTTTAAAATTAATTAATCGAGGAATAATTTAAAAAAAAATCATCAATAAACATTAAATTTGTTACAGATTATAATTATTTAATCCCCACTAATGTCATTCACACTGATAATATCCTTTTATAAATAAATAAAAATCTCTCCCCTATTTCACTTTCTTCGTCTCTCAAGACTGTGATACACTCGTTTGACCTTCTGTCCTCCTATAGACCAACCGGAAATTCTCGATGCCAATTATAGTGTGAGGCTTGGTTAAATGTACATTTTATTTCTACAACATATACCCAAGAATATTCATCACACGAAGAATAAAAAAAAAAGGGGTTGAAATGAAACCAAAAGGATGAGAGAGAGTTGAGAGGAAAAATATGATGAAAATAAAAGCGAAAGGACATTACTAAAAGACGATTTAAGTCTCTTTTCTTCCCACACGCGAATTCACTCTTAATCTCTCATAAATTATACGATTTGGTTGTGAGAGGGGGGGGGGAGGCGTAGGCGAATTATTAATGGAGTTGTAAATTTTTTTGAATAGAAAAATTGGAGTAAAAAAGAAAGGAAAATGGGAAAAAAAGAAGAGGGGAGGGGGAGGAGAAGTTTGTTGAGAGTCTCTTGGGCTGAGCACACACGAAATATCTACTTTACTGACCTATTCTCATGAGTAAATAGGGAATGACGGGGGGAGGGGAAGTGTCAACAATTCTTTTCGCGGTTATTGGGTTTCTTCATCAGTCGGCCTATCCCTGGTCACACATTAGATAAGTTTGGGTAAATATTTGGGAGGGGGAGGAATTATAAGTCTCCCTAATTTCGAATGAGACAGCTGTTGAACTGGGACTGTTGAGTTTCAGGGAGACTCATCTTTATCGGAGGATAACTTTGGAACTAGTGAGTTTAGGGGAAAATGACAGAGGACATTTTTTGTGGAGAATTTTATGGGCTACAAAAAAGGTCTCTTGATATTTTTTTATTAATCGAACGGTATTCGAGATATTTACAAAATAATCTGGATGAAACTTGAAAGTGTCTGATTTTAAAAAATTGAATAGAGTTTAAGATTATTTCAGTGGTATCTTCAAATGGAGACGGTTTAGGAAAAAAATTGATAAGACCTTTTTTGTAGGGAATTTTATAAATTACAAAAAATATCTTTTGACATTTTTCTCTAAACTCACTCATTTCCAAGATATCTACAATAGAAAAATTTTCAAAAAAAAAGTTTCCATCTCAATTTTCAAATAATCCCCAAAAGAAACTACAGAAATTCCTCATAAAATTACGAATAAATTCCCTCTCATAATTAAAACGTTAAATTGCGGAATTAAAACATCTCGTTATCCCCAGGGCAGATGTTACAGAGAGCACGTGGGGTTAGCATAAACTAACACAAGCATAAGTACCCAAATGCCTTCTTCTCATGCCACTTTTAAAACTAAAACCATTCCCTTTGTTGTACGTCGCGTGCCCTGTTTCTCAACAATACCTACCTCCCTCCCCCACCCTCTCATCGCGGTATTTAAAATCTCTGTGAAATTTAACTTACCGTTAGTAAACGCTCAGTGCCAACAATTGTTCTTGCTCCAACGTGTGAACCTATTAGCTGAACCTGGAGAAAGGCCTTTAAAAAAATATTCCTCTTCAAACTCTCTAATTACCTAAATTCCTAAGAACAAAAAAAAGAGGTTCGAGGTGTTGAAATTTTTTTTTTTTTTTAAGAAATTCTTTGTATTCATTGTTTCAGGTGAATTGACGTTGGTTCATTTTTTTTTTTATAAAAAAAAAGAAAAAGATATACGATAATTAAATAAAGATGGGAGCGCGACACAGCAAGAGGTCTATGGATGTTACAACAACACCAAAAAAAGAGGGTATAACTGCTGAGGGTGGTGATGCTGCAGCAGTTGGTGATGGAAAACTTGAGAGGATTGAGGAGGCTGATGTCAAGCCTACTACCAATGGTGTAGGGGCACACACAGAGGCTGTTGAGGATAAAGATGCTAAGGACAAGGATTCGAATACAGAGAAGGAGGAGAAGAAGGAGACAAAGGTGAGGTTTTTTTTACATTTTTTTTAGGGTTATTTCAGGATATTGGAGAGGATCATGATTTTCGGGGGGGATTAATTTAGGTATAACTTGGGAGTGAGTGGGTTTAGGGGAAAATGTCAGGAGATGTTTTTTGTGGGGAATTTTGAGGGTTATAAAAAAGGTTTTCTCACTTTTTTTGATAGGACTGATAGTTTTGGAGATATTTGCAAAATGAGTACGTGAATCTATTTTAAAATCCATTCAGATGATGAGTTTTAGTAATTTTGAAGATATCTTGGAAACTAGTGGGTTTAGGGAAAAATGTGTAGAGAGCATTTTTGTAGATTATGAAATTTCCTACAAAAAAGGTATTTTGATAAATTTTGATAAACCTATTCCTTCCAAAGATATTCGAATAGTAAACTAGCGTGTTTTTTTTTAAATTATCAAGTTGTACCACTGCACTCATGATTTCTCCACTGTCGATAGAATTTTTTATTTGTTCGATGAAGCGAGACTTTTTTTTAAGGTTTATTATCGTCATTAGTGAGTTCCGATGAATTACATGCATAATATTGACGGTAACAATGGGCTTCCTTGAAAAAAATTGACGATGGGGAGGGGGTGGGTGTTGGATTTCCATTGTTTCAATCATTGACGCAAGACTATGGATTAACTGGAGGCATTTATGAGATACTGCCATGGTATTTTAAATATCTTTGTTGGAGTCCTATCGATTGCATTTGCTTGGTACCAGAGAGGTATTTTTGAGCAGTTTGTGAGGAGTAAATGACAATTTTCCAACTCGTCTTGACAATATTTCAATTATCTCGGTAACGAGCCATATTACAACAATTTATCATATGACCTTTATCGTAGGAAATTTCCTCTTCTAAATAAAGTGTCTCTTGACATTTTTCTCTAAACTCACTCATTACTCAGATAATCTCTATCTCTTGATTGAATGATACAAGAATGACTTTATTCATCAATTATCCAAGTAATTAATGAATTTACGAGAAAAAGTCAAGAGGCCTTTTTTACAGAAAATTTTCTCCTCTAAAAAAATGATATTTTCACATTTTCCTCTAAACCCACTCATTTCCCAGATAATCACATAAAGAAAACTTCAATACTCTCACATAACTCAAAAAGAACCCTTTCTATGTTCATCACCTGTCAAATTATTTTACCACTTGGCTTTGCATTTTTACTGTCCATCGGATAGGTGGAACCCTGCACTTGACCTTGAGTTTGTGTTATGCAGGTCGCACACCTTAAAAAGCCTTGGGCGAGTCAACCACAAGAGCCCATAAATTTCTTTGATTTTACGAACGAAAGAGAGAAAAAAGGAAAAAAAAATCACAATAAAATTTCATCGATACCTGAAATTCCAGGTGTGACAAACTGACACGTCTTTTTATTCTCATAGAATTCTCAAGAATGGAATTTTTTTTGTTTATCAGGAGATCATTTATTGATTATTCTGGTCAGGTAGAGCGATTGCTGAGAAAAATAAATATGAGAATAATTATTCCTGGAATGTGATAGGCAAAGTGATACGTAGTTAGGAAACGGAAGACGATTGAATACAAACGCACAAGTGTTTCATGCCTCAACGATGAATCACGCATTATGTTGGGGGTTTAAATAACACAGAGATCAATTCGTTGGAGTTTGGAGTCAATTAAAATGAGGCTTGTCTCAGTTAAATTCCACTCTATTTATAACAGTTTGGACTCAATAGTTTAATCAGTAATTATTATTTTAAATAAATTTTTTAATCCAAAATTGATGAAATTGTTAAAAAATTCATATTAACGAAATTTTTAAATTTTTAAAATTTTAAAATTACGAAAAAAAAAAAATTAATAATTCACCCCAATCTTTAAATATTTTCAATATACTTATCCTCATTCTCTTACAAACAATTCCATTGAGTAAAAAGTCTTTGATGCCCTGCACTTGAGCTCTGATTATCTGCACGAAACTTGTGGGGGAGCAGAAGGGGGCACGCGTGAAGGTTCAATTCTTTTTTTTTTTTTCCTACCATCCACCATCGCGTGTCAAGTGCCCACGGCCTCGCTAAATGCCGGATGCTGAATCGATTTTAAGATTCTCATTCTTTTTCCCTCTATTCGTCTGGTTAAAATTGCCAGAAGGCCACGAGTGTAAAAAAAGACCCTTTTAAAAAAAAAATTACCTATTTTTACTAGTTCTTATCTTCTACCTTTCAAAAATTGGTGGTGTCTCAATTGGAGCAAAAAAAAAATTTTTTTTAAATTAAAAAAAAAAAATGTTTCACTATTTTTAATTCTTTCGCGTTTGATATCTTAATATTAGCTGCCCGACTACTCAGAACTCGCGAGAAAAATTGAAAAATCGTTAAATTAGAGAAAATGACAAAATTGGCCATTTTGACTGAAGAATGGCTGACCCTTCCCAAGAGTGCATCCTCCACTTAAAATGCCCTCCTCGGGCTGTCGCTTCACAGAGACTATCTCAGTACCCTCTCCACAAACTACTCGAATAGTTGGAAAAGAATCTGTCGGTGGATTCAAAAAATATTTATCTTGACAGGTCATCAAATTTAAGTCAAAAATTTTTCACCACTTCCATTCCTTTTCTATTCATTTTTTATTTTTTTTATTTAACATTCATTTTTGATTTCATGATTTCACTGATTCCAACCGATTTCAACTGATTTCATGTGCTTTCTTTCAAAATCATCCGAAATCATTGAAATCGCGATTTCACTAATTTCGACCGATTTCATGTGATTTCATTCCGGAGTGACACAGTGATTTCACAAATGTTTTTAAAAAATTGTAATTTATTTTAACAATCGTGTTAACGATGGGGATAAGAACAAATAGTTTGTGATTCTTAAAGTATCGGTTTTTATGTTATCAGTGGTGTTCGTCATATGCTGGTGTGTCAGTTTGGCTTGACAAGTATGGAAACTGGAGAATGAATGATTCACAGTGGTTTTATTCACTCGGTGTTTATTGACACCCCACCCGGGGAGACACTCATCATCCTGTGGATATTCTGTAACACGAGGATGTATTCAAACAGCTATCAGTACATTTGTGAGCGTGTTATGCACAATCGCCACAGTACGCATCGAATTTCCCGTTGCTGTCAGAGTTTAATCTTCCATTCGTCATGAGTAAATGACTTGAGTCATTTTTTTCTTTGTTGGATTTATTTTTTTATTACTTCCTGTTGTTTTATTAAAATTTTTTTTTTTTTTTGGTGTTGAAAACGGAAGGAATACGATTGAATTTTATTTTTTCAATAGAAAAACCTTTTATTTCTAGTAATTTACATTTAATTCGAATATTCAATTGAATTATTTCGATAATGAGTGAGTTTAGAGGAAAATGTCAAGAGATATTTTTTGTAGAAAATTTTGTCAGCTACAAAAAATGTCTCTTAACATTTTGTCTTAAATTAGTAGTTTTTGAGATAATTACAAAATAATCGTGTTATAAATTGTTATTTTCTATTCATCTGGTTGAAGGCTCAATTATTTCGTTAATAAACGATTTTAGGAAAAATTAGTAAGAGACCTTTTTCACGCAAAATTTTCTTCCCTACAAAAACTGTCTCTTGACATTTTCACCTAGAACCCTCCATTTCCAAATTAAAACAGTATATTCTCATCTCTCTCTTCAACAACAAAACTCAATTCTTTTCAAGCTCACAATAATCATGAGTATAATCTCTCCTTTCCATCATATCCTTGAGTTAATTGATGTGGAATTTGGAGGGTCAATAGTACTAAGAATGCCACCATAAAACTGCCCACTCATCATCCCTCTGTCGTTGATTATAATCTCTTTATAATCTGAATTGAACCATTGAGAATACTATTTTGATGATCAGGGGTTAATGAACTTATTTTTTTGTGTGATTGCAGGACGATGAAGAGGCAAAGGTAGAGGAGACAAAGGTGGAAACGCCGGTTGAAACACCTACTGAGGGTGGTGATGCAACGACACCAACTGAAGGTACACCAGCAAGTCCCACATCTGCAACATCACCAGATACAAAGGAATCAAAAAAGAAGGAAAAGGTGAGAGATATATTATTTATGTGATGATCATTATACCCTTTTCTCCACTTATCGTGACCACATAATTTACCCTCTATTCCTCCTCAATTTGAGCGGGAAATTTCAATTTTTTTTTTCTTTTAAATATTACTTTACAGACAAGAAAGAAGTGGTCCTTCAGGTCGATAAGTTTTGGAAAGAAGGACAAGACCAAGCCAGTTCGTGAGGACGCACCCAAAAATGGTGATGTCAGCAAAGAGGAGCCCCTCACTGAGGTAAGTCAATGAAAATTATTTTAAAATTATGGGTATATTCTTTACAAGGAACAAAGAAGATATCCTTCGTCACGTGATAAAAGTCAATGAATTCAACTCAACTTAAATATTATTTATCTCGATAATGAGGGGTTTTAGAAAAAAATTTCAAGAGACATTTTTTGTTGAAAATTTTCTCACCTACAAAAAACTACTCTTAACATTTTCTTCTATTATCACTCGTTTTCGAGATAATTGCGTAATTGTCAAAAGTGTTTTATTGAATTTTTAAAAAAAACTCAATTTTTCATATTTATTCAGATGCAAAATTACTTATTAACGATTGGTTTGACTGAAAAATATCAAGAGACACTTTTTATCTGAAATTTTCTCTTCTACAAAAAAGTTCTCTTGACATTTCCTCCTAAAACCACTAGTTTCAAAGATAAATTCATAATTATCACAAAAAATGTTAAAATCAACTTATAAAGTTTCCACCCTTGTCCAAACAACCAACCCTCTCTAATTAGTAATTCACCCTCAATTTACTCTATTCATAAAGTTCCCCAGGAGCATTTTTTTCTCTCAGGACTATTCAGACACACCCAAAATCTCCAATAAGTTAATTTCTGTACTCATCCCACTATTCATCATTCTCAAATTTTACTTTCCTAATTCCCCTCTCTCTCTCTCTCTCTCTCATAATTCAATATTCCCTCGGGCATCCACTTCGATATCTGGTGCGGCCTTGATCCGCCTCTCTCTTCCTCATTCTGAATAAGCCATGAGATCTGAGAGATGGCGTTCTCCTTGCCTCGAAATAAGAAATAAAAAGGAAAAAAAAAACCTCTTTGAAAATGAAAAAAGAAAAGAGTAAGCATCAAGAAGATTCAAACGAGAGCAGGGGTGTAGCCAAACGAAGGGCAAAACAATAAAAAAAAACGGTCCTGGGAGTGGGGATAAAACAAGTCCCCCTCCATCCATGACTCATCCTTCTGATTCCTCCTCACCCCTCAGTGAAACCGGCTCTCCTGAATTATCCTCCACTCGTAACATCGATCCTCCTTTACCTACACATAGTCTACCAGCCTCGCCTTAAAATCAACCTTCAAAACAAGAAGTGGTATACCACAAATGAATTTACATCAACTCCTCCAGAACTACTGTCTCTGAAGGATATGTGGGCTGGATGAATTATTGTCACAGGAGACAACTAATGGGGTGAAATTTTTGGAGGGTTGATTACTATTTTAAGGATATCTCTAGAATGAGTGGGTTTAGGAGAAATTGTCAAGAGAGCTTTCTTGTAGGGAATTTAATTCTCTACAAAAAATGTCTTATGACAAATTTCGATAAATTGCGTCATTTTGAAGATATTCGAAAAAGAAGTAGAGGATCTGTTATAATTTCTTATTGTGATTTCATTCCTGAGGGATTCGACAGTTTTTGGTGGTTATCTCTTGAATTAGTGGGTTTAGGGGAAAATGTCAAGAGAGATTTTTTGTAAAGAATTTGATTTTCTAGAAAAAATGTCTCGTGACAAATTTTGATAAACCCCTCTCTTTCGAAGATATTCGCAATATAAAATTATTAATTTCTAGCAACAGTTTTAGTTGAATCAAAAATTTGATGAAAATGTTTGAAAAAATTCAGAAAAATCTTAAAATGTGCAAATTACAAGTGAATTTCCATCAACTCCAAAACTCCCGAGAGGAACAGGAAAGAAAATAACCAGACAAAAGTGTGTGGGTCGTCCTTGTATCCCTTTTTTTTTTCTCTCTCTTTCCATCCAGAAATACGCGTGGTACAGAAACTGGGAGTGGTTCAATCGGGTTTTATGTATCCACCAGATTCTCTTGAATTTATTCTCCATCGATCTATCGTTACTTACTCCTTTATCCACTCATTGCAGATACTATCGCCCTCCCTTACGTGATTTTTTTCATCATTTAATTTTTTACTCTTTTCCCTCAACTGATGAAAAATCCTGTCTCACTTCAAAACCACAACCAGTTACTCTTTAACCCACGCTTCAGAATTACGATCGACTCTTGAGGATTTATTCACCATCATAAATCATCTCAACTTACTTGCAATCAGCTCTGGCAACTGAACATCTCCAATACTCCAATTCCTCACAATTCTCTAATTTTCTTTGAATTTTATCGATCACCAAATAATGTTAATATCCCTGAATCTCCAATCTGACAATTTAGATCGATAGCCAGGGATATTTCAGCTGAAAAACACAATATGACGACCCTTCAATCTCCAGTAGTTTCTGAGAAAAATCAAAAATACTTTTTTTTTTCAAAATTTCTTGTTTCTCAAATTCTGAAGAAACTACTGGAGATAATAACATCGTCATATTGTGTTTTCAACCCCAAATTTCCCTGGCTATCGACTGGGGTCACAATCGACCCCCAATAATCAATATAAAATATTCAAAATTTCTTATTAATGGATTATTCCACTTCTCCTAGGATTAATCGACCTTTTTGTTATTCAAAACTAGTCATTATCTAATGCGTTAATCGAATAGGGAGGTGAGGGTCATTGGTGGCACTCTCCCCCATTAGGGCACGGTTCAGTGGCCCAAACTTCCCGGATATACTTGGCTGAGTTATTCCAGTCCAGTTGGTCAATGTTAACCCTTTTTTTTTCGTGGTTAAAATTGATGAAATATTATATTTTTCAATGTCTCGTGAGAAAAATGTGAGGCTGTAACGGTGATTTTTTATGTAATTGATGAGAAGCCAATGAGATTGAGCTATCAATCATGTCATGTTGAAGACTGGGTCAGTGTACGAGTAATGGGCACGTGCACTTTTTATCGAATGATTTTCCCACTATTCGTATTAGGAGTTATGGGGTTTGGACGAGTTGGGATCGAGTTTATGAGTGACAGATGGTTTGTTAAATCATTCCAATGGGTTCTTTTGTCCATTTTTCTGAAGGATTATTCAGTTAGTATTGATGAGCTGAGGTTCTTGTGTGTCTAGATCTAGGATGACTCATCTTGGTTTTTTTAAATTCTGATTCAGAAGATTATTCCACGAATATCTTCAACAGGAGTTGATCAACGGGAAAATGTCAAGAGACCTTTTTTCTGCAGAATTAAATTCTCTTTAAAAAATGTCTCTTGACAAATTTCGATAAATCCATTAATTCCGATGATATCTGCAATTTTAATTGTGGATATGTAAAAAAAAATGAATTCTAATCGTTCAACGAAATGGTAGATGATGAATTCTTCAATATCTTCGAAATAACTAGGTTTAGAGGAAAATCTCAAGAGACCTTTTTTATTGGATATTAAATTCTCTACAAAAAAGATCTCTTCACATTTTTCTCTAAACCCACTAGTTCCAGAGATATTTCTCAATAAATTCACCCATAAATCCCCAACTCATCTGAAATTTCCATCAAGAGAGACAATTTTATTACTACCTTTGTTAACAACTTTCTAGCTGACAAAAAAAAAAAATTGAGAGATGTCAGAGTTTAAGTGTAAAGATCGATGGAGAGATTTGCAAGCCCCTCGGGTGGTGATATCCTCCTCGCTTCGATGAATGTCACATTGTTTCCACCACACCTAGCTCTCGCAATTTACACGCGTAAAAGGAAGGGGGAGGGAGAGGGGGGGGGGGACTCCACGAGACCTCTTTTGTTAGATTGTGCTTCATCGAGGGATTTTGCGCCTTGTAACCCTCAGAATCTAGAAAATTCACGGAGGGGTGAAAAAAAAATCGTTTCGGGGTGATCAATCAGTCGTTAAATGTGTCAACGATGCAGATGTCTGGGTTTGTTTGTGGGGACATTTTTGGATGGAGGATACACTGATATGTTATGACTTGCGCCTGTAATGAAACTGGTTTTCATCGGGTTTCACTGCAAGGTGTGCAGATGTATTTAAAAGTTGTCACGATTTTTTTTTAATTTTTATTTTTTTCGAATTTCTCTTGCATTGGGACATGTGCATGGAGATAACCATGGGAAATCAGCAGGTGTGTGCTTCATCCAGGGTGGTTGACTTGTTTTTTTTTTTTTAAATCTGTGATACTGTCGATGGAGTTTCAGTTGATGCAGTTGGAGATGACGAGAGGTCGAAAAGCTTCTTACGGATTATTTTGGAAATATCTCTGAAAATTGGGGGTTTATCGAAAAATAGCAAGAGACATTTTTTGTAGAGAATTCGATGCTCTATAAAAAATGTATCTTGACATTTTTTGATAAACTCTATAGTTTCAGAGTTATTCACAGAATAATGTTTAAAAGTCAAAAATTGAAAAAAAATTATCGAGTATTTTGCGAATATTTCTGTAAATACTCAATTTATCAAAAAATATCAAGAGCCATTTTTTATAGAGAATCAAATTCTCTAAAAAAAACAACTCTTGACATTTCTCTCTAAACTCTCTCCTTCCAAAGTTATTCCCAAAAGAATCCTCAAAATCTCTAATTCCACTCAAACAAACTCATAACGAACATCTCCACATACACCATAAAATTCCCCCTCCCCTTTTTTTTCACAACTTTCATATTGCCAATACCAAATACCGTTTCCCACCCTAGAAAAAAAAAAAAAAAAAACCTCTTCACACTTAAAAAGTCGTAAAAGCAAATTCCACTTCTGAATAGAAAATTACTTCGAGTCTTTACAATTGAATATTCAGCTCGAAAGTTCTATTTTTCACGCTTCAGTGATAACATGAAGGAGATAAAATACTCCAAGCAATGAGAATATACATTAAACCCTGTGTAAATAGAAACTAGTACAGGTATATACCAAAATGAGACTAAAAAATAAAACAGAATAATTTTTTTTTTATTTCGAGTGAAAATAAAAATTTCGTAAAATGTGTTTTCAATTTACTTACGAGTGTTCATTTATGTACACTTGAGTTAAGGAAAGTGTTACAGGGGTATATTGTAGGATGATAAAGGGGTTGAAGTGAGAGAGAGAGAGAGGGGGGGGGGGGGGAGTGTGTAGCGGAAAAGGAAGAGAGAAAGATGAAAGAGAAATAAAAAATAAAGTTGAAAGGGGGATGAAAATACCGGAGAATCCCGATACGCGGCAGCCCTGGCGGGATTTGGGCGTCGTCTAGTATCGAGCGAGAGCCAGGATGCCGGGGATACGCACCCAAGGCTCGGTTACCATGGTTACCGTCTGACTCGCGGGACTTTTTCGCATTTCTTGGAAAATCAACTATTATGTATCTCTCTATTCCCTTTTATTTGCTAATAATTGTACGTGTTAGGGATTTTTTATGGGACTGAGTCATGTCATCAGGGAATTTTTCAGTATGGGGGATTGATTAGATTGATTAGAGGGTGAAAATTACTTTTTTTTTTTTTTTTTTTTTTATTAATAGAATGAAAATTTTTTTATCAATTATTTTTATTTATTTCATTCATAAATATTCACAATTTCAATAATTTATTTTTGTTATTTTTTTAATAGTAGTTGGGGCAAAACGGGTTGGTTGTTTTTTTTTTCGCAAATTAATTTTTTTTGAATTATTTATGAAAAATGAGGATTTTTTTTTTTATTCGAAATTTGGAAATTATATATTTTTTTTTTTCATTTTGATTATAAATTGGGGGTTTTTTTTATTATTATTCTGAGGGTACTTGCCTTACAGAGAAAGATCTCTGATGATTCTACACTTGGCCCACGGCCAGACGCCTGATATAAGCCAATCGACGTTTGAGGGTAAATAGTGTGCGGGCAAAAAAAAAAAAAAGGGGTAGAAATTCGATACGGGCGGAGTAATGGTCGAGTGTTGGTGGTGGCATTGGGTTGGAATATTAACACTGAGAGTACACCCTCTGGGGGCTATTGTAGTTTGGACATTATGGGGAAAACTCCGATGACTCTCAATTTTTTGTTCAACCCATTTTTTTTTTCTCTTTTATTATCATTTTTTTTTCACTGATATTCTTCTTTTTTCCCTCGTGGTAATTTTTTTTTTTAACGTACTCTTCCTTTGTGGATGTGCACCTCATAGCTGTGAAAAAAATTCTGATGGCAAAAACTCAGTGACCGAGAAACGACTTCGGCTTTTGTTCGAGATAGTTCATGTGGATTTTTTTTTAAGGTATTTTTTTTTATTTTTATTTAACCGGTGATTTCTCGGTTATGAAAAATAGGCTTCCGGTGGTTTTTATATCGGGGAGAAACTCTTGAAGAGGATGTACGAGTTTGAATCAACATTTTGTTGATTTTATTCAGTTTTTTGTGGTGAATTGATTGAATTAAAAATTTTAATGTAGTTTATTCTGCGGATATCTTCGAAACTATTGGGTTTATGAAAAAAAATTAAGAGACCTTTTTTGTAGGAAATTTTAGGAGCTAGAAAAAAGGTCTCCTGATATTTTTTGATAAATCCATTATTTCCAGAGATATTCACGAAATAGTATAAAGTTTTTTTTGAAATTGTGTGTTAAACAAGAATTTCTAGATTATTTAGAGAATATCTTGATAACAGAGGGGTTTATCAAAAAATGTCAAAGGAACTTTTTTATAGCTCGGAAAATTCTCTAGAAAAAAGATCTTCTGACATTTTTGAATAAGTGCACTAGATCCAGAGATATTTGAGGCTGAATTCCCAGTTTTTCGTCCTAGAAAGGAGATTGAGTACAATATCCCCAACCCCTGTATCACCAAACCCAATGCATTATCATCAATCATCGCTTCTACGTCACAATGAATCCAGTTGACTCGAAATACCCCATGAAAAATAAATTGTAATCGAATGAAGCAGTCAATGTCATCAAGAATCCACTAAAATCTCCATCACCCTCAGAGTTCCCATTTCCCCTGAGATTAAGCTACAGCCGGTAAAATCCACTCGTCCAATACCGACGAGAATCTAATCCCATCGCTACTGCCCCCAGTGGTGCCTTCCTCAGCCTCCATTCGTTCCAGTACCATCAACAAAACCAAAACAGAACAGAAGAATCAAATAAAATCAACAAGTCGATTTTCCTCATCTCGATAAACATCGCATTATCTCGATAACGAGTGATTTTAGAAGAAAATATCAGGAGACCTTTTTTGTTGGAAATTTTCTCAGCTACAAAAAAGGTCCTCTGACATTTTCTCCCCAAATGAATCCTCAACGAGATAAATGAGCAATTAACAATTGTACAATTGTTTACATTGATGAAGTACATTTTTTGATAATTAATCAATTATCTCTGAAACTAGTGGGTTTAGTGTTGAATTCTATGCGTAGCCAAGTAACTATTAAGCAAGTGATACGAGGTTAATGAGTACTCAAGTAATGAAATGACCAGTGCGATTATATATACGTTAATCGGCACGTCTGCCTTACACGATTTATTCAGAGTAACTAAAATACAGAATGTCTTTCTTTGTAGTGTGAGCTACGAAGTGTATGTCATGGGTGTGTGTATGTGTTGATTGATGCGTGCGCAAATGATTGGTTGGAGACGACGTTGTCGCTTCCAACATTTAGGAGAAAGTGTCACGAGACCTTTTTTGTAGGAAATTTTCTCAGCTACAAAAAAGGTCTCTTGACATTTTCTCCTAAAATCACTCGTTATCGAGATAATTCGATATTCACTGAGATGGGGATAATGGAATTGATCTTACGAAGGTCATCATCTTCCTGGAGCCTTCAACAAATAAAATTCCTTCATTCGACATCAAAAACCAGTACTATCGTTACAGTAAAGCAACACCCCAAGGCTCCACGCGCCTTCAAATCCTGACGTAATCAAAATTCAGTCATACGATATCTCGAAACAACATCTCAAATATCTTGTTTGCATTTTCTCTAGGTTTTAACTTCCTTTTTTTATTTAATTCGATAGTTCTTTTTTATTCTATCAAAAAACCAGTGGAGCGAAAACGACAATTGCGTCGTCGGCATTCTGATCGTGTGGAGCACGCGTCAGGGGTAACCAATACGAAGGCGTAATAGCGTTGCCGGTATCCAAGAATAGCTCATGTGGTTTTGTGGGTTCTTCTTCTCTTCGGTCTCTCTTTATTTCTGGAGAGATTAGTGGAGAACGAAAATTAATTCAATAGTCTTTGAATTCTTTTGCCAATACCTTCAAAACCAATGGGTTTATCAAAAAATATATGAAGACCTTTTTTGTGGGAAATTTCAAGAGCTACAAAAAAGTTCTCTTGATATTTTATGATAGTATTGAGGGTTCTGGAGATATCTCCAAAATTATCCAAAATCATCCTATTAAAACTACGTCACAGATTATTTTGCAAATATCTCAGAATCTAGAAAATTTATCGAAAAATGTCAAGAGGCATTTTTTTAAGTCCACAAAATTCTCTACAAATAAAGTCTCTTGACATTTTTCAATAAACCCATTATTTTCAGAGATATCTGCAAAATTATATTCATAAAAAAATTTTGATTTCCTATTTTTTTAAAAATTACACAATTATTCCTTTCATTTCTACTGCTCATGATCAATTACTCCATTACAATTGATAAAATCATCATAATGATGGATTATTAATGATAAGTGAGCACCAGGAAGTAACACCTTTCACCAAGAATTAGAGTACCAATGATTTAATTATGTATTTTACCACCTACGAGGTGTGTGCAAGATTTAATTTTTACTCGTGAATACGTATCTCCTTGTTGGCATCTACGTTGTGGGACGATCCTGGGGGGCAGGTCTATATAAACCACAGACATCGTACGAGAGACTTTGAGTCATCGAGTAGCTTTCGATAAAGTCAGTGCTCACTGTGAATTTAATCAATTTTTTTTTTTTTTTTTTTTCTATTCAAATCAATTTCATTTGGAGAGCAGTTTTTATTTGTCTTTTTTTTTATATATTTTTTATTGTCATCATGGAAACAGTGGTGAAGGTGAGCCGAACGGTTACCAGTGGTGTTTACCGTATTTTTATGAAAGGTGCAAGACGCGTTCTAGCCGCTATACCCCTTCTTGGGTATTATGCGGATGAGGTTGATGATACTACTGATAAATCAGTTACGGTAATGGGACTATTAGAGATCGTAATAACGCATGTTGGATTTTCTAATTGTTCTTGAGTGCTTTTGGATCATTTTTAACTCGAGGGGTCAATGATCGTGGGGACAACTGTTGCTTCCGGCTAGCTTCAACTTCCGGTTTTTTTTTTTTTTTAATTAATTCGGTTTTTTTGCAGGGGATTTTAACTTTTGTGGGGAATTCGATATGTCGGGGGAGATAATTGATATTGGAGGGGACTATAGCATATAATTCTGTTTGTTTTAATAGAATAATTACTTTTTTGGGGTTAATTAACAATTTTTTTGCTAATTATTTGAGTGAAACAGATTTTGATTTTCATATTTTGTTGAATGTTCAATTATCTTGATAATGAGTGAATCTAGGAGAAAATGTCAAGAGACATTTTTTGTTGGAAATTTATTCACCTATAAAAAAGGTCTCTTGACATTTTCTTCTAAAATCAATGGTTTTCGAGATAAATGGGTTATTAATAAAAATTTTCACCATTTTACGGTGAAATGGATTAATTGAATGAATATTTAATTTGTTAAGTGAGAAAAATATTTATATTCTTGGTTATTCTTGAATTTTTATTGTGAAGAATTGATAAATCTATTGATTTAATATCTCAAAATACTAATTACATAACAAATGCATTTTGATGTTGCATATGAACGGAATTTTATAACGTTTACCCTAGACATTTATGGACCCGTCTAACGCATGTTAAAAATAGCCAAAAGGAACTGATACCAAAGTTTCATGGCGTTTCACTGAATCAACCATCGACAGATCAAATTCAAATGAAAAATATTTATTTTGAAGCAAAAAATGTTAAAATTCAATTGTAAAAATCATCATATTCTCGTGTAAATATCTGCGAACCAACGAATTTGAGAGAAAAATGTCAAGAGACTTTTTTTATAGAAAATTTTATGACCTTCAAAAAAGGTCTTTTGACATTTTACCCTAAATTCAATAGTTTCTCAGATATTCCCAAAATACCATATACAAAATTTCTGCACTCATCTCAATTCACTAATTATCCACAACCTAATTATTCAAATTATCTTAGTAATGAGAGACTTGAGAAGAAAATATCAAGAGGCCTTTTTTGAAGCTAATAAAATTTCCAACAAAAAAGGTCTCTTGACATTTTTCTCTAAATCCATTAGTTCCAGAGATCTTGACAAAATAATCGCTACAAAAAAAAAAAAAAAATCAAAATAATATCTCATTGTCTGCAACTTTGCTACATGAATATTGGAAGCACAAGAAAACCATGTACCTTTTGAGTGAGTGCATTGCACGATTTCATGGAAGAGTGAGCGTGGGCCGTCACAGGTGACACGCTTGCACACATTTTATCTCGGCATCATGCATCGGTGGAGACTAAAATTTTTTTTCTTTTTAAACTTATCGCCAATACAACAAGCGTGGGGTGGTATTGGCGTTGGCAAACGGAAATAGGCTTGTTGCTGCTCGCCGATTGAGACGGAAGAGAGGCACAAGGGAACTTTTTTGCACGGAAATTCAGTCTCGTCAACAGTGTTGGGTGATAAATAGAAAGAAAAAAAATGGATGAATAACAAGTGGATTGAATTGGGGGGGGAGGGGGAGGGATTGGAGAATCTGGAGCATCGCCAAAGGCGCAAGATGCAGATATAAGATGGGAATTTGTTATTTTGATATAATGAACTGATGGAAGAATCTATTGATAAGATATCTTTCACTGTTTATTCAAGTCAGATAAAGAAAATTTTTTAATTATGTGATTTTAAGGAGAATGAGGGGTTTTAGAGAAAAATGTCAAGAGACCTTTTTTGTAGAGGTGAAAATTTTTTAAAATAAAGGTCTCTTGATATTTTCCCTGAAAACCCTTCATTCTCCAGATAATCCATGAAATACAACTTATTCATCCTATTTTTGTATCTAAAGACCTACAAAAAAGGTTTTTTTACCAAAACTCCTCAACTAATCCAATAACACCATTAAAAATTTACAGGGAGGTGAGGAAGCAGAGACAAGTCCAGTAGATGAGAAATCAACTCCAGCATCTCCAACGGAGGTATCACCATCGCCAGCTGAACCAACACCAGAATCACCATCAGCCGACGATAAGAATGAGGCATCCTCAACCCCTGCCCCCACTCCCGTCCCGCTCGAGGCACCCAAAGAGGCCGAGACAATCGATAAAAAACCAGAGGTCAGTCAAGTGCAGGCCGCAATAGTAGAGCCAATGGTAGAAGTCACATCCTCGTCCCAGCCAATCGTAACAACGTCTATCATTGAGAGGAAAACTAGTGAGGACTTTCCGTCCCACTTTCCATCGAGTCCACCCCCAACACCCATTGACCCATCGCCCCTACAGCAGGCACAACAATCAGCTTGTCATGCTAATCAACTTGCTGAGGCACTTAAATTGCCAGCTGTATCAATTGTCCAATCACAGTGTGATAATTATTCACTTAGTAATGATAAAAATGATGTTAAAATCATGAATAATGAATTAAAACATTCATCTGATGATAAATCATTGAGTGATAAAGAGCTTGTGGTGATGTCTGAAGAGGGTCCAGTACCAGTCTCAACTGTTGATGATGTTCTACCTGTATCACAAACTGAAATTATCGAGGAGATAATAATTGAAGAGGTTACCCAAGTAGAAGAGAATATACCAGTTGAAGATATTGAAGTTGAAGTTATTGAAGAACCTGATGTATTGGTTAAACCACCACCACCATCAGACAATATTATTATTGTCGAGGAGATTGATAATAAAGAAGAAGAAATTCCTCCACCACTACCAGAATCACCAATTCCACTCCCAAAAGCATCCACTGATCTTCTTAATTTTATGTCAACACAGATATCAGATACACCACCATTATCAACAATAATTGATTGTTCTGCTGTACCCCAGGTGGCTGATAAAATTGAAACAACTGAGACTGTTAAATCAATAATATCTGAAAAAACTATTGATGACAAATATCCACAAGCAACTGATTTACCAAATAATATCGATGATTTACCACCACCAAATGATGATTCAAATGATTTATATACATCAAATAATCACGAAGAATGCCTCTTAACACCACCACGTAGTCCCAGCCCTTCATCACTTCCACCACCACCACTACCATCATCCAATAATGATACCTCAATTAACGATATTAACACAATTAATGATGTAAGAAATGAAACAGTTAATAATGTCAATCATTATCATAACAATGCCATTGATAAGGAGGATAGACTTGCTGATAACACCGTGGAAATGTTGCAGTGTCCATTAAATTATGCTGAGGCCGTGAAGAAAGACCAGGTGATTAAATAAAAAAAAAAAAAAAAACAAAAACCAAAAACAAAAAAAATCAAAAAAAAAAAACTAAACATGAGCAATGGAGATTATCCTGGCATGAGGCACACAAACGACAATTTTCGTTTTTCATTGATAAAATAAGATAATGAATCAAATACACTTTATCTGGCATCGTAATGGTCTGCTGTACTATGTGGTGTAGTCTACCATATTAATTGGGTCACTCTGAGGTGGACCAAATTGTAGGATTCATCTTCAACAAAATTGTCTTTTTTTTGTCGGGTGGGGGGGAGGGGGAGGATGTGATGATTTTTGTCCCTGTTGAAATGAGGGGGGGGAGGGGGGTGGGGGGTAACTCCTGGGTGTGATCCTTATTTTCCTATAAAATACCACATTGTGTTGTGTTTTTTTTTTTTGGCCACTAAATTTTCTTCACCAGTATTAACATTTTCAGTTTATGTAGGATATTAGGTTTGCAGAGGGTACTCCACTGATAGACGATTTTATTATGTGTTTAGGGTAGTTCAGGGGAAGATTCAAGTGCTTGTGGGTATTAAAAAAAAATTTTTTATCTCTTATTTGAGTGAAATTAATTTTTTTTTGTCAATGAAAAATTGTTTAAAAAATTAAAATTGAATTAATTAGCACTTGAATCTTCTCAATAATGTATTACGTACTGATTCCCTGTGTTTGCATCCTCAAAATTGTAATAATAATAGCATTTTGCAATTTAATTTACAGCATGTGCCTTGTGGGAATCATGTACAATGTACATAGATTATAATTATTTGTTTAATTAACATTTGAGAGGACAATGAGCAATATTTGTTGGGTTGCTTACGTCTTGGCATGCTGGGAGGCAGCTAGTTTAGAGATTAAATAATTGGGAGATTTTTTTTTTAGAGAATTGGGTGATATATTAATGGGTTTTTTTTTCTTCTTTGTGTTTATTTCAATAGAGCATAGTGGAGCCAGAGAAAATTGTGGAGAAGATTGTTGAGGTGACGAAAGAAATTATTGAGGAAACACCCAAGATCACTGTACCATCTGTTACAACTGAGGTTTCTGCACCTGCACCACCTGTCATCACTGAGGATGTTGCATCAGTCACCAAAGTATGTTTATTATTAATTTTAATAAAATTATCTCGAGTTTTATACAATTTTCTATGAAAAAATTGTTTATTTCGTGATTTGGGTTTAATAGGGAATTTATAAATAATTTTTTAATTGAAGAAAATGACGAAATGAGTGAAAAATTTTTTTTTCTGAGTCAATTTTATGTAAATATCTTGGAATTAACGAGAGATAGAGAATTTTTCATGAGGGCCTTTTTTGTAGAGCACAAAAAGAGCTAGAAAAAAGGTCCTTATAAAAATTTCTACATTATGCATAAATTCGGAGATATTCACAAAAAACGGATTCTTTTTTAGCATTTTGAATTTTTAGCAGATTGAATAAACTGTTGATAACAAATTTTATAAAATTATGTATTGTAATTTGTGATAATAATTGATATTATTCAATTGATTTTTTTAGATTTTTTAATCAATTTGAATTGTTTTTCAATGATTGAACGGAATAATTTGAAAATTTTTTTGGAGAAATGAGAAATTTTTGAATTAATTAAACAATCAAAAATTAATAAATGATGATCGCCATAAGACCTGTAAATTGCCGAGCAATTACAGGTCCTCGAGACTAAATTAGCCCAAGAAGACTACAGAGCGAGGGGCCATCTGATAAAAATTTCAATTACTCAATGAAAATTCGATAAATTCAATTTTTTTTTTCTCATTAAATTTCTTATTAATTAAACCTGCTCTTTTGCTTTCAGGCCATTGAGGAGATCGACATCAGTGAGAAGGCAGTTGCAGCGGCAGTGAACGAGAACATTGAGAGTGTCAACACGAATGTAAGTTTAGTCAATATTAAAAATTCATTAACTTTTAAAAATTGTTAAAGTTGATGGTAACAGTTTTGTTAATAACGTGAATATCTCGAGAATAAGTGATTTTATGAAAAAATGTCATAAGACCTTTTTTGTAGCTGAGAAAATTCTCGACAAAACAAGTCTCTTGACATTTTCTCGTAGACTCAATAATTACTGAGATAATTCGATAATTAACAAGGGTTGATCGCGAGATTAAATAAAAAAAGAACATTTTGGTTAATTATGAGAAAATCTCGATAATTAACGATTCTACAACAAAAAGTCAAGAGATATATTTTGTTGGAAATTAAATTCTGTACAAAAAAGGTATTTAAACATTTTCCTCTAAAATCATTAATTACTGAGATAATTGCAGAATTAACGAGTGATACATCAATTGTAATTAATTAATTCTCCAATCACTAATTAATTTACTTCATTTACAGGAAATAATTGCCGACATGAATCACCAAAACACCCTGAACGAATAAGCGCCGCTAAACGAATTTGTATTTTGGGAAGAAGAAACTTTTTTTTTCTCGTTAAAGCCAAAAAAAAAGTATATTATATAGATATGTATATTTGGACCATTCCTGCAAACTAAACTGAAAATAACAATTTTCTTTTCTTTTTTCGTTAATGAGCAGCAACAGCAAAATAAACAATGAAAAAAAAGACAACAACAACAACAACAATAAACCCATAAATAACAAAATGATGTTCTCAAACATCGACCAAGGGCATAAAACCAATTCTTTCATTTTTAATTTAAAAAAATACAAAAAAAAAAATTATTTTAAAATTCGTAGGGCCTATTAATTGTACAATTCGACAGGCAGGGGTGGTGGAGAGATTTTCATTTTCCAAAATTATCAATTTAATAACAAATAATTTAAAAAAAAAAAAAAACTCCCCAGTGAAGTTGTTAAAACGTCAAAAATTAATTCCCCCTCGTCTTATTAATCATAAAAATGTGATTATCTCGACAGAGAGTGATTTTACAAGAAAAAATCAAGAGACATTTTTTAGAGATTATAAAATTTTTCACAAAAATAGTCTTATAACATTTTCCCCTAAAACCCCACATTCCCGAGATATTTCAACAATCAATGGGAAAAAAAATTAATTTATCACGTTTTACCTTCACTAACAAAATTCGAAAATGGATAGGCAACAAGATCAATGAGGGTTAACAATTAATTGAAATTTAAAAAAATACGAACAACAAATTGATCCTCAATTATCGATCAATGATTGCAGATTTAAAAACGACGAAAATCGAAAAAAAAAAAAATTATATGTAGAAATTTTAAAAGTGTCATTAATTGTTATTAAGATAATTCTAATGGGAAATAAATGAAAAAAATAAAATAAATAATAACAAATTATTAATGTAGCAATGAGACGAGCGATAAAATTCATGGGCGAAATAATTAATTAATTGAAACAACTAATTGTAGATGTGTTTTAATTGGCTTAAAAATCTTCGTATTTACCTCATAAAGAAAAAAAGAAAAATACTCATAAAATTAATAAGGTGAATACGAGCGAGGGAATTGAATACCCTTGGTATCAATAATTGCCAAAAACAATGATTAATGTTTTTTACAATTGAGGGGTGGGGGAGGAAATAAGGGCGTGAGTGATTTTTTTTGTAAGTAAGAGAATAATTCTGTAAGAGACTGAATGATGAAAAGGGGCAATTATCGATTGATGAGAAGGGTTGAGGATAATGAGCCAATACGTGACACACTACATTAATTATTATTTTTTTCGTACTCGTTTGATCAACATTCAATGATTAACTTCGATTTTTACGTTTTAAATTGTTTGGAGAAATTATCGAAGGGAATAAACGAAAGGATTTTTCATTATTTTGTGAATATTCCTGGAACTAGTGGACTTGGAAGAAAATGTCAAAAGACATTTTTTGTATAGAATTTTATCATCTTTAAAAAGTGTCTCTTGACATTTTCCTCTACACTCGATGGTAATCGAGATAATCACAAAATGAGTCAATTGATTTTTTCTGGGAGATAATTCTGACAACATCAGACATTTTTGAGAATATCTTCAAAAATAATGGTTCTAGGGAAAAATGTCACAGGATCTTTTTTTTAAATCTCGAAATTCTCCACAAAAAAGGTCTCTTGATATTTTTTCGTAAACCCACTAGTTCCGGAGATATTCACTAAAAATCATAGAAAAAATTTCAATTATTCCCTCAATTTGTACAATTTTTAATTACCAAGCAGCTGCACACTTCCACAATGCGAATGCACGCACACAAACAAACAAACAAAAACAAAGTAAAAAAAAAAAAAAAGAACAAGGAAAAACTTTTTACAAAGAATTTAACCGAAAAAAAGGCATACGATTACAGTAAGAGCAACATAAGTGATATATAATCTAGACGTAGAATTCAAAAGAAACGAAGTTAAAAAAAAAATCGACTTTGAGTGGCTACTCCATTAAAAAAAAAAAAAAAAAAACGACACTTATTACCCCCAAAAAAAGCCTATCGTAATTTTATGATAATCTTTCAAAGCAAAAACTACGAGAAAACCACAAAATATCGCCTAATTAAAAATAAAAACAAACAAAAATCAATTGAATTAAAAATAACGAGACCCGCACAATATTTACCATTCCCCCGAAAATACAAAAAACACCTTTAAAAAAAAACAAAAAAATACATTTTTTCAACGTTTTTACTAAAATGTTTCTACGTTTATACGAATATTCAAGAGATAAATGAAGAAAAAAAAAAAATAACGAAATGAAAAATAATAATAATTGCCTACAAACGAATTTTGTTGATAAGGGCTGTAGCTTAGATAAACGCATATACGCCTCACATTGGTAAATATCTCTAAGTGTTAGTCTTTTTTTTTTTTTCTCATAATTTTCTCTTTTTTAAAAAAATAATGAAATGAGCGATTTATTCGCATTTGTATTGATTTCAATGAATTTAATTTAACAAATAAAAAATTTTAAAAATTATAAAAATGAATGATGCGAGAAGGTGGGGAGGGGGAAAAAATGAAATTGAGGTAAAGTGTATAGTAATTAATTGAATATTATCCGTAATGATATTTACAACGAAAGAATGACATGAGAAAAGAGAGGGGGGGAAAAAAAAGTGATGGAATTTTTTTTTTTTCCTTTCGAAATGTCGTTTGAGGATTAACTGATATTTCTTGAACGAGATGAAACTTTTTTAATTAAAAAAAAAAAACCTGGAAAAATGAAAAAAAAAAAATGATGAGTTTGATGGAGGTGAGGTACCTGTGTACCATCGGCTATCAGACGTCTGGAGTGTCTCCATTTCAATTAAATTCCATTTATCAGTGATTGAAAGATTTGTTGATGAAAACGATTGCTTGATTTTTTTATGTTTTTTGTATTTTTTTTTTCTTCTTCATCTGCGATTAACTAGAGGGTAATTGGAGACACTGCAGACGTGCAAGTACCAAGTCTTCAGTATCTTCGATCAGCAGTTATGATAGTAATTATTCTACATTTATCTATATCCTATAATAAACTGTGAAACAAGTGTATAATAGAGTATTTATTCATTCTTATTGTATTTAATCCCATTTTTTTTATTATTTTTGGAGATTTCGGAGAAAGAAAAGGCTTTGGAGGAAAATGTCAAGAGACATTTTTTATGGGGAATTGTATGAGCTATAAAAAAGGTCTCTTGATATTTTCTTTAAAAATAATTGATTAACGAGATAATTACATAATTATATAAAAATTATTTTTGATGATTTTATTTATATTTAATAGATTTTTACAAATGTAAGAATAATTATTTTAATTCAATGATACATCAACAGACTCAAGGGTTTTTATAAAGCAATCCAACTCCTCTTGATTCATTTCTACATCAATAATTTTTTCCTCATCTTTTTCTTTTATCCTGAGGTCCAGCTGAACTATAGGTTCTCTCAGTGAAGCCACTTTACTCGATCCCATGATCATCTGGAATGGATCATCAAACTGGTAAGTACATTTTTATAATTAGAAAAGCCTTTGAAAAATATTGCAAAATACTTTTAATCTCCAGTCAAAGTCTATCATCGTGGCAATCTGTTTCTGCGAATGATTAAATGCTAAAGCTCTTGATAACTGATCTCTTCGGGGTTTAAGGCAGTCCAGGATAATCGTCTGGATGTTCTCAGGCATGTGGAAGAACTCTTGAGGCATCTGGCATGAGAAATCATCGAATTTCAATTAAATCTTCAAGTTATAGAATGAGATGATCGATATGATTTTTCTTATCAAGTGATTATCTAAGGAATGAGCAGTTTTATGGAGAAATATGAAGAGACCTTTTTTGTAGAGAATTTCCTCAGCTAAAAAAAGGGTCTCTTGGTATTTTATGCTAGAATGACTCGTTCATAAGATAAATCAATAATCAATTTTCTGTGGCTTAAGATTAATTTTCATACTTTGGCATCGTCGAGGTACAAAACCGCTGGTTTTCTGAACAATATTGACAATATTCTATGAGTGTCATTGTATTCATCTTCAGACCAACCGATATTTGAAAATTGTTGATATGCAGGTGCTGGAGAACCACAGACTTCACTAATACAGGAATGTAGAAACTGAGAAACAAACAGAATCATAATGAATTGATTATAATTACACGTACAATTATTTGGGTGATGAGTTATTCTAGGAAGAAATATACAATTTTCATTGCTTATTGTTTTTCGTGGCAATAATTAAAAAGTTAACACGGGAATCACCCTCATTTACCTGAGTTAATAAACCTTTATTTTCCTCTTTCGTGAGGCAGAAATTCAGATTTTGTCCTTCCATATTAACAATTATCCTAATACTCTCCTCAGTAAATTATTAAACAATAAATTGGTCATTAATAATCAATGAAAACATTGCGAACTGATTTTTTGTTCATCAACTGTCAAATATTTGAGGTTAAGCTGTCTTTCTCAGTCAATAAAATCATTCCAATTGCAGTTGACGAAACGAGATGGAGACACTTCCTCGTTCTCAGGTGCTTCAACTTTTGAATTGAATCATCCCTTCGACACTTCGGGAAAATTCGTAGTTACCATTGAGGAATCAACAATTTTGGGCAATCGACATCCGAACTTTTCCGAAAGATAAATGAGTTGTGGAGGCACCTGAGCAACAAGCAAGTACAGTGCATTGATAGAACTTACAGTGAATTGATAGAACCGATAGATCCTCATTCCAGTTGAAAATTTCAAAGGTAATTTCTCATGAAATACTTTATCAGGCATTATATCATAATCTGAAATAACAAAAATAACAAATTTCGCTATCAGTCTCAGATTACGAGATTTTTTTTTTTTTTTTTTTTATCTGTTCTGAAGTAAAATTATGTGAATCAGAAACATGGAAATAACGATTGCGCAATAATGAGCTCGAATTGTGTGTGGAGATGGGATTGCATGGTAGAGTGAAATTTTCGTCATGTTTACGTCATTTTCAAGCTTTCGTATTATCATACTTTAAAATGCAAATACTCTCTCTCAATTAAACTCTTCAATTAAAAACCATCATTCGTCTCTTTTCAGATTTCAGTGCTGATAAAAGAAGATTTTCCAATAACATTAATCAGCTTCATCTCCCTAAGCAGTAGAGAATTGTTCACATAATGTCCTTCCAAGATCATCCCTTCAGGATGATACCATTTCTGCAGCACATGGCAAAAGTAAAAATCATTGAAACTCAATGGAGAAATTATGAAGACAAAGAAGAGATAAAAAATATTCTGACGCAACCATGCTACGACTATTTGGAATTCTCTTCGTCCTCGTATTATCTATCCACACCGTTCATCGAAAAAATTAAAATTGAGCTAGATAGTTTACCTGCTCCCAAGGACATAAAAATCCTTTTAAAAACCTCCCTGGTGCCAATGGTCCTTAGAGCATTCGAATGGTTGAGTTCAACTGCTGGTGACACTCCAGACTTGAAGAAGCTGGATGAAGATTGGGCAGAAGCAATTTGCCATTTCATTGACAATCTTTGTTTTGATAATTTTGGATGCGTTGATGGTAGAAAAATTCTGGAATCTTACGTCAGTGATAAAGAAATTGTTGGCTATTGGGTATGGGATCAGCTGTGCTTCTACTGCATTGAAGAAAAGATTGTAGAATTTTCCAAAAAGTTTGATTGGAAAGAGTGCACAAATGGTTTAGACTCACACTATGCTGTGTACTGGTATCGAAAAATTAATGGAGAACTACCTACTGAAAAAATGTCTGGACAATGGGCATGGCAATGGTATTATTATGGTATGGATGATGGGTTTACGATGGCTGACGGTGTGCGCACTGAGGGAGGATTTTCTAATGTGGAAAATATCGAGCAGAACATGTTGACGCGCACAATGGGTTTCTACAATGAATACAGATCCACCCCAGCGATTATTCATTTCCAAAATCAGCTGAATAATGATGAAGAATTCAATAAATTGGTCACTGATTCACTCACCAAGGTACACAGTGGTGACGTCATGATTTATTTACTGAGAACAATGACGAAGGATGCTTTGCTCAAGTCCATTGCCACCGATGCTGAGCAAATACTCAGACCCTGGGCGAAATGGCCTTGGATTTTTTTAATGGATGACTGGATACATATGTTCGGGACTGATATCAGTGCTGATTTTTTCACGGAATTCTTTGATGGGATGGGATATTTGATAAAACAGGTGGAAGGAGATTACAAAGTGGCATTGTACGAAGTGTTTGAGAGAATCTTCAGGATTTTCCATGAGAGGTTCACTTCTCATTGTGAGTTGATAGCTGAGGCTTTTTGGACTGTTTTCGTCCACAATGACGTCAATATGTGCAGCTTCATGTTGCAAGGAATGGAGAGTCACAAGAGGCTATTCATCGTCGACCTTCTAACAAATTACATCGACATACACTACAGCCTATACCATAGCTACTCCTTTCATCATCTTCACACTAAAGTATCATCGTACAATTTTCGAGAAACTGCCGAATTAGTGTTTTCCGAGGAGGAGAGAAAACGGTTTTGGGAGATTTATGATAAAAATAAAGATTACTGGGAAAATCGGAATATTCAAGATGATGATTGGGATGTCCATTATTATCATAATTATAATTATAGTCATCTTGATAATCCTTTTCACTGCGGCCGTGAGAGAGCGACTAACGTTCGCTTTCGTCCGTAAAACTCTCCTCACAGCATTCGTGATCAAAAAAATTGTTCGTCACTCGACCTAAGGAACTCTTCAGGCTCATATGATTGCAGAACTGGCCTTCGACTCGTCCTGCAAACTCATATTCGCCAGAAAAGTTCCTTACGTCCTTGTGACAAAAATAACTATTTCATTATTAAAATGATCAAACACAAAAATTGAGTGAGACACATCCCATACATTTTTTTTGTTTTGAAGAATAATGAAAAATAAGGAGTTATAGTCGATCGAAAAAAAATCTGCATCATGACGTTAAAATGTAGGCTTTTTCAATCGCCTAATAACTCATTAATTTCTCGTTATTTATGAGAAGGAAAAAGTACCTGTCATTTTTCATTCACTTTTAATATCTAAAAATAAAGAAAAGAAAAGTGCTAAACCCCAAATACTAATGTGATGATTAAAAAGTGTGATTACCAGATATGAATGTGAAGAATTCTCAGGTCCTTCAATCACAAGTAGATATATGAATAATTATATGTATACAATTAGAAATTAAATAAATCCTAATATATTTATATCGTTGTTATTGCGGTCGAACCATCGACTCAGAGTTATACCAAAAATACATGCATTTCTACAGAATATTCAAGCAAGGTTCGAGATATTTGAAACTCTTCAACCACAATTTGAATAGATTAAAAGTGATCCAAAGAATCTTTAGTTTGAATGAATTTGAAGCAAAAAGGAGACTGAGTTCATAGAATTTTCTTCATTACAAATTCTCATGTAAACTTATATAATTCTTAGAAAATTAATGCTAATTGAGGAATACACATTATCAACAATTTATAAAATATACAGCTTTTTCTTTTGGAATATTATCCTCTACCCTGAGTTCTTATTTCACCTACTTCTAGCTCCCTAAAAAACTAGAAGCAGCCTTTTTAACTTGTCCATGTAATATATCATACATTTCATCCTGTCCATATTTAATAAGACCCTTAAAATACTTTGTTTTCTTCCCCCTCTTATCAAAACAAAGATCATGTAATTTCAAAAAAACAGGATAAATATTAATTCCAGTCCCGGATAGTATCCTAGACAGATCTTTCGGCGTTAAAACTTCTTCAGCTAAGAAGTGATTCAGGTAATTCCCTCTATCAAAACAAACTCTATGAAAATTCTTCAAGATAAAAGTAGCATTGATTCCCGCCATGGACAATACACAAGCTAAATCACTTGGCATAAATCCTGCATCACGAAAATCCCCCAAAATCTGTGTTCTCTTTCCCTCTTCATCAAAACAAACATCATGAAAATCTTTCAAAGCACAACGGATATTAGCACCCGCTCCATGCAAAATTTTACACAAACTACTCAATTTAAAATTCTCCTCCTCATTCAAAAAATCCTTCAAATACTTTTTCGTTTCTTCCACAAAACAATAATCATGAAGTTTTTCTAGATTATCAGCTGCTCCACTCAACAAACTGCATAGATTACCCGATTTAAACCCTGCTTCATAAAAATCCTCCAACAATTCCGTTTTATCTCCTTTTTCATCAAAACAGAGATTATGTAATCTTTCCAAAATTAAAGAAGCACGAACTCCAGTTCCACATAATGCAGAAGATAAGTTACTCGGTTTAAATCTAGCATTATAGAAATCAATTAAAAGTTTACTTCTCTCTCCTTTTTCATTGAAACAAACATTATGCAATTTTTCAAAAGCATCTTTAGCTCTAGCTCCTGATTTACTCAAAATCCCAGATAAGTTCAGTAGTGTAAAGTTTCTTCCTCCAAATTTGTTATCAGTAAAATGCTTCAAACATTGTTGTTTATTTCCCAAAGGATCGAACCAAACATCATACAACTCTTTGAAAGCTTTGGGAACATTGGCACCTGCTCCATGCAAGATACTCGATACCCTAACAAGATCTACTCCCTCTTTTTCTAAAGTCATCAAATATTCTGTTTTATTTCCTTTATCATTGAACCAAAGATCATACAAATCTTTGAAAGCTTCAGTAGCATTAGCTCCTGCTCCACTCAGAATACCAGATAAACTAGCAATGTCGTTATCCTCTAGAGTCTTTAAATATCGTGTCTTGTATCCTTCAGCATCGAACCAAAGATTATACAAGTCTTCAAAAGCTTCAGGAGCATTACTTCCTGCTCTACTCAATATACTAGATACATTGGATAAATATATCTCGTTATCTTCCATAGTTTTTAAATATTTTGTTTTATTTCCTTTTGCATCAAAAAATATTCCACAAAGTTCTTTAAACGCTTTAGGAGCATTAACTCCTACTCCATGCAGAATACTAGATATATTAGATAACTTGATTCCCTCCTTCTCCAGAGTATTTAAATATTGTGTTTGATTTCCTTCATTATCAAACCACAACTCATATAAATCTTTAAAAGCTTTAGGAGCATTAGCTCCTGCTCCACTCAGAATACTCGATATATTAGACAGCTTTATCCCCTCGTTTTCCAGAATTTTCAAATACCGTGTTTTATTTCCTTCTTTATCAAACCAGAGATCATACAGTTGTTTAAAAGCTTCAGATGCATGAGCTCCTGCTCCACTCAAAATACTAGATATTCTTGACAAATTAATACCTTCATTTTCTAGAGTTTTCAAATATACCGTTTTACTTCCTTCTTCATCAAACCAAAGTTTATACAAGTCTTCAAAAGCTTTAGGTGCATTAGCCCCTGCCTTACTCAATATACTGGATATATTACATAAATCAATACCTTCATTTTCTAAAGTATTCAAATATACCGTTTTACTTCCTTCTTCATCAAACCAAAGTTTATACAAATCTTTGAAAGCTTTAGGAGCATTGGCTCTTGATCCACTCAAAATACTAGATATACTTGACAAATTAATACCTTCATTTTCTAGAATTTTCAAGTATTTTGTTTTATTTCTTTCTTCATCAAACCAAAGATGATAAAGTTGTTTAAAATATATTGCAGATTTATTACCTGCTCCATTTAAAATACTAGATATATTACATAAATTTATTCCATTTTCTTCTAGAGTTATCAGATATTTGGTTTTATTTCCATCTTGATTGAACCAAAGATTGTACAATTGTTCAAAGGCTTCAGAAGCATCAACTCCTGCTCTCCCTAAAATACTAGACATGCTAGATAATTTTATACCGTTTTTTTCTAGATTTCTTAGATATCGAGTTTTATTTCCTCGATGATCAAACCAAAGATTGTACAGATTTTTAAAGGCGATACAAGCATTAGCTCCTGCTTTGCCTAATATACTGGACATATTGGTTAAACTTAATCCTTCTTTTTTGATAATTTCTAGACATTTTTTTCCTTCTTCTTTGGTCAGGAAATGGGCGAATTTATTGAATCTAGGGGTATTTTCTCTGCCAGCAATACTTTTGATGAATTTTAATTGCTCATCGTTGAGAGTACTTACTTCTGTATGGAGCCTCTTTGGGGGTATGTTGGGATCATCTAGAGCTTGACGATCCTCGTTGGATGATGTACTTGAATGACTCCTTTTTTTGGAGGAAAAAGGGTCTTTATCTGATGAAGAAATGAATTATTAATGGATTGTTGGTGGATTAAGAAAATTTTTAGGATTTAAATATTCTATATACCCGCCATAACCAATAAAACACAGTATTTGGTTATCAACTGATGAATTTTATTGAATCAATTGACAATTTCTAGTGAATATATCATTTAATCGAGACTAAATTGATGAAAATCTTTACGAGATGAATTATGCAAAATAATTATCTTTTATGTTTGTTGACAGTGAGTGTTTGATCACGTGGGGAAATATGGCTGACCCCCACCATCTGAAAGGAGCCACAAGTGATTAAACAATTCGCGATGTTAAATGGGCGCAAGGCGGCGCTGAAACTCACAATATGGCTGGCGAAAGATCACAAAAACAGATCTGTTTACTTAGCCCCCTTTGTATAGATTTAGCAAATTTTTTTTTTCATCTTATTGAAATAACATTGAAGAAGTTTGATAGTTAACAAAAAAAATTTGATAGTTAATATTTCTATTTTTTATAAATTTTTTAAAAATCGCACCTGAAAAAAAAACAGGTTCACCCGCACACCTCACATTAAAAATATAAAAAAAATACCATTAGATAGCAAATTCATTGAAGATTAATGATAGTTGAAAGAAAATGATCGATTGAACAATATCAGCATATAAATAAATTATTTTCTATCCGCCCAACGCAGCGCAATTTTAAATCCTCCAATCCTCATTTCAGCCAGTATTTAAATATTCAGCATGTAAATTACGGGAACGTCATCGATAGAATAGAGAGCTGTTGTTCTGTGCGTATGTACAACAATCAGCGAATATCTTGCAGCATCTTGCAAAATCCTACTGCGACCATCTCTTCCACTGTAAAAATTTGCATGGAACATAGCGAAACTCATCCTGATTGAGTACGGTTGTACATACAGGTCTGAAAAGGCCTAAGAAGAGTGACCGTTAAATTAAATATGCATTTCAGATTGGATTTACACTGCAAAGTAGTCTATAACACGTATTCATTTCCACGTTACCCAGGAGGTAGAATACACATGACGCGTTTTTTTTAACGTGGTATCCCCAGTAGGCCTAATCCACGGGGCTATATGGAATCTACATGTAAAATATCACCTGGTACCCGATGATGTTTTTTACATGGCGACTACATAGCGCCCAACTCCCCATAGAAGATGGGAAGCCATAGGGAGGGAATACGAGATCTGACTCCCAAGTGGAGACAGACCCGCACGACTACCCCATAGAAGATGGGGAGCCTAAGGAGGGGATACGAGATCTGACTCCCAAGTGGAGACAGACCCGCACGACTACCCCATAGAAGATGGGGAGCCTAGGGGAGGGGATACGAGATCTGACTCCCAAGTGGAGACAGACCCGCACGACTACCCCATAGAAGATGGGGAGCCTAGGGAGGGGATACGAGATCTGACTCCCAAGTGGAGACAGACCCGCACGACTACCCCATAGAAGATGGGGAGCCTAGGGGAGGGGATACGAGATCTGACTCCCAAGTGGAGACGGACCCGCACGACTACCCCATAGAAGATGGGGAGCCTAGGGGAGGGATACGAGATCTGACTCCCAAGTGGAGACAGACCCGCACGACTACCCCATAGAAGATGGGGAGCCTAGGGAGGGGATACGAGATCTGACTCCCAAGTGGAGACGGACCCGCACGACTACCCCATAGAAGATGGGGAGCCTAGGGGAGGGATACGAGATCTGACTCCCAAGTGGAGACAGACCCGCACGACTACCCCATAGAAGATGGGGAGCCTAGGGAGGGGAAGCAGAGTCTGTCTCCAAAGTGGAGACAGACCCGCACAACTACCCCATAGAAGATGGGGAGCCAAGGGGGGGGGGGGGGGAACAGAGCCTGGCTCCAAAGTGGAGCACAGATCTGCCGACTTCCCATTGATGATGGGAATGACAAAGTGAGCCATTCCCATCATCAATGGGATGGAAATGGACCCCACCCGCACCATTTCCGTGAGGTACGACCTTATAGTACCTCTCCCTAAATCTCAAATGAATAAGCAGAGTCCGACTCCAGGAGGGAGCACAGATCTGCCAAACTCCCATTGAAGATGGGAAGCCTAATGAGCAAATCTGTACTCCCAAGTGGAATACAGACGAGCTGACTATCCCATTAAAGATGGGAAGCCTGGTGAGCAAGTCTGTACTCGCAAATCACGACCCAATAATAAAATTTGGTCAATCTTACCCGTCCAATGTCCAAGAACTTTTTCCGAGAATAAACTGCTTTTATCAGAGTATTTAACTTTGTTTTTATCACTGTTGGAAGTTCCCGCAGGTTATTAAATATCCCACTGGGTTTTTATGATGATTTTTACGCGTTTTTTTATATAAAGAGAAGCTCGGCGTCTGTCTCAACGTGAAAAGTAGCGACGCCATTTTGCCAATCCAAGATGGCGTCAATTCAGGCAGTAGAAGGAATGCGCAGTGGCGCCCTCTATAGTGTGAGTGTCGACAACCGTTTATTTGTTAATTATTATTCATTAATAATAATTAATAAATAATTATATATTATTTATTAACAATAATTAATAAATAATAATTAACAAATAAACGGTTATCTCAGTGGTCACAACACACGATAAAATTTGGCCAATCTAACCCGGCCAATGTCCAAGAATAAAATTACTTTTACCAGAGTATTTAACTTTGTTTTTATCACTGTTGGAAGTTCCCGCAGGTTAGTAAATACCCCAATGGGTTTTTATGATGATTTTTATGCGTTTTTTTATGTAAATTATGTAAAGAGAAGCTCAGCGTCTCTCTCAATGTGGAAAATAGCGACGCCATTTTGCCAAACCAAGATGGCGTCAGTTCAGGCAATAGAGGGGATGCGTAGTGGCGCCCTCTATAGTGCGAGTGTCGACTCACATTATTATTTGTTCTTTCTATTGTTTTTTGCTAATTAATAATTATTTATTATAAATAATAATGAGTAATAATTAATAAATAATAATTAACGAATAAACGGTGATTTTGTATCTAATCAGTGATCTAACCTAACCTAGTAGGGTTGAATTGAATCGATCATTTTTTTTCTACTATCAAATAATCTTCAACGAATTTGCTATCTAATGGTTTTTTAAAAATATTTTTTATGTGAGGTGCAGGGGTGAACCTGTTTTTTGTCAGGTGTGATTTTTAAAAAATTTATAAAAAAATAGAAATATCAACTATCAAAGTTTTTTTTTCAATTATCAAATTTCTTCAACGTTACTTCAATAGGATGGAAAAAAAATGGCAAAATCTATATAAAGGGGGCTAAGTAAATGGATCTCACAAAAACCTAGGTTTTTGTGATCTTTCGCCAGCCATATTATGAGTTTCAACGCCACCTTGCGCCCATTTAACATCGCGAATATCATCTTGCCGGTGAATTGACATCCTGTCTCACAAATTGTATTGATAAATAGAATAATTGTTCGTGTATTCAGTATTCAAATTGAATTTTCCAGTCATCACTACTGAGAATGCCGAATACTCTTCTTGACGTTGACGAGTCGTTGATCAAGAAGAGCCTCTTACTTCCTGTAAGAATATTTTCATCTTACGATTGATAATTACTTGGATTTTTGGATGAATTGAAAAATATTGTAGTGGATTTATTGAAAAATAACAAATGAGATTCGTAATTTTTATTAATTATACAAATATCTCATAAACTATTGATTTTAGAAGAAAATGTCAGAAGACCTTTTTTGTAGATAAAAAAATTTCCAATAAAAAAGGTCTCTTGACATTTTCTTCTAAAATCACTCATTATCGAGATAATTATGGAATTGGTAATCATTAATGATAATTTTCTTCTTGAGTTTTTTGATTAAATCAATGTTTATTTTGTAGGAATACAAGGAGGAGGGGGAGGAGTTTGATCGCCTCCTGAAGAACCTGGAGACACCACAGGTGCCATCAGCAGTCGTCAGACCTCATCCTGGTGTTTGTATCAAAACGAAAACTGATACTGGAGAGAAAATATTTGTTAACATTTGTCACACAACAGAAATTCCACCTCCAGAGGATATTTCTGATGAAAAGTTCTATAAGATACTGGAGGATGATCCTCCAGCATGGTGTATACCCATGAGCATTGGACATGAACGTTTGGAGAGTGATAAAAGTGAGGAATTTATTCTAAAAATTATGGAAAACTCCATTTTCAATAATTCTTTGGGGATATAGACTTTATTTTGTAAATATCTCAAAAACTAATGAATTGAGAGAAAAATGTTAAAAGACCTTTTTTATAGCTTATGAAATTCTCTAAAAAAAATGTATTTTGATAAATTTCTGTAAACCTGGTTCTTTTGAAGATATTGACAAAATAATTTCTTTATACTTTTCCAGCTGATCTAAAGATTGAAGAAATCTTCTGAAAATCTTAATAAATATTTTTTTTTTACCGTAAAAATGAAATAGAAAATTATTATCTCAGGTGGAGTTGAATGTCAGACCCACGACGTTGCGATAAACACAAAATTCTTCGAAAAATGTCAAGAGAAGAAACATTTCTTCGCTTTTGCAGTTCTCGCAATTCTCTCAGCAATTGGAGAAAAGTATGATAAAATAATTGATTCTGAGAATTACGTGGTTCTGAAGAATAGAAAGGTCATGGGAAAGCTGCAGGACCACCGAATTGCAAAAAGAGCCCCAAAATATTCAACAGCACCAAAACCATTGATCCAAGAAATTTCAGGAAAAGAATCATTGAAGCCAAATGATAATAAATCACTGATTGAGTATGTTGACACTCCTGACAATTCTCAATACGTAATTTTCAAAAAACCGAAGGAGGGACAAGCAGAGAAATTAATTGGATTCTTCAAAATTCCTTATCAGGTAAAAATTTTCTTATTATTTCATCGATATCTCTGAAATGAGTGGATTTAGACAAAAATGTCAAAAGATATTATTTATAGAAAATTAAATTCTCTATAAAAAATGTCTTTTCACATTTCCTCCTAAAACCACTGATTACCGAGATAATTCAATTTTTGTAATTGAAAATTTGTTTCTAGTGTTCTAAAAACGACATTCGAGCAGATATCGGTCAAGACAGAATTGTGATTGATGCAACAGCTCATAATTATCTCATTGACGTATTTGTGCCCTATTCGATTGATCAAAATTCAACTACAGCCTCTTTGGATCCAGATGTTAATGTAAGGAAAATAAATTACCAGTAATCAATGATTTATTGTTAATTAATTAATTTATTCGTTCTAGATACTGCGATTGGATATGCCAGTTTGTTCACAATGAGGTATATTTCGAAAAAATTAGAAATAATTAATCACAAGTGATGTATCGTGTACCCTAATGACTAATTATTGAACTGAATAGAATTTTCAAAATATCTCTAGAACTAGTGGATTTAGAGAAAAATGTCAAAAGACCTTTTTTCCAGGAGATCAAATTTCCCACAAAAAAGGTCTCTTGATATTTTCCTTTAAATCCATTATTTACAAAGATATTCCCAAAATAATCTGCAAATTCTTTAATCTTTAAAAAATCATCATAGTCCTGAATTAGTTTAACAATAATCTTGCGAAAAATATAATAAAATATATTTTTGTATAACAAAAAAGTCATTATTACTTTACATTTCTGTGTAAAAAGTCGGTCTTTCAATTCCAATAATGCTAAAAACATTGGGCAGAAGATAAACAGTGTTAAAACCAATCATGAAACAACTGATGTACTTGCACAATAAATCAACAAACACTTTGTTCCTATTCTCGAGTGAATTTTCACTGTTCATGAGGTCTTTGGAGTTTAATCTGAGTATGGCACAAATTGTTGTATAACTGAGAAATTTTCCAATTGCTTTTGTTGCAAGAACACAGCAAAAGCCGAGAATTGTACGTAATATTGTACATCCTAGCATTGTCCATGTTGGCCATATTATGCTGTATGGGGGTGGTAGAAGGGAAGGCTTCATTGCTCTAGTTTTAAAATTAATTAGAGCACCTAAATGAGCACCTGTTGTTACTGAAACTACCATTGCTGTGTCACCTCTGTAAACAAAACAAAAAAATTCTTTTATTTTGTCGATATCTTGAGAATTAATTGAATTAGAGAAAAAAGTCATAAGACACTTTTTGTAGGGAATTTTATAAGCTTTAAAAAAGGTCTTTTGACTTTTTCACCTAGAATCAATCGTACAAGAGATAAATAAATAATTAGTTCATTTTTTGTTCATTTAAATAATTCAGAATGATTAATTAATGGATTTACCTAGTTGGTGTCCACCTATCACTAATTGGATAATAATAAATAGTGATAATACTAATGATGAATAGCATTAAGAAAGCTGACTCATTGGTAACAAGATAATAATCAGTGAAATCGACAATTGGCACCAGCGGAATCATCATCATCAATGCAAGCCCGAGCCCAGCTAAAATATCGAGGACTGTGTGCATGCCCAGGTATAGTCTGCTGAAGCATATCAATGAACACCTGCAGAAAAACAAAATTCAAAGTTTTAAATCTTTATTCCTCTACTAATCATAAATCTCCATTTATCATTCATTCAACTGATAAAAAATGATTTCTAATTAAATCATAAATTAAGAGAGACTCACGATCGTATGACAACAGAATTTTTAATGATTTTTTAACGATCAACTGCCGAAAATATTTACATTTTAACGATTTTGTTATGCATTTTCTTTTATCTCTTGTGCATGAGCTATGCTGGGGGCTATGACTTGACACTAATGATAACGAAAAATCATTAGAATAGAATTTCGACGTATTATAAAAAAATTGTGCCAAGGGCATTGAATTCCAATCTAACAAATCATCATTTTCGACAGGTTTTTCTGTAAAGAGTGATTTTACAAGGAAATATCAGGAGACCTTTTTTGTAGAGAATTTTCTCTTCTACAAAAAAGTTCTTTTTACATTATCCTCTAAACTCACTCATTACTGAGATAAACGTCCAATTAACATTAATAATAAATTTCGAAAATTCAAAAAATTGTCTTTCAATAATTCTCCAATATCTCCAAAACTATCAACCCTATCAAAAAATCCCAAGATACCTTTTTTGTAGCTCTTGAAATTCTCCACAAAAAAGATTTTCTCACATTTTCCCCTAAACCCACTCCTTTCCAAGATACACCCCAAAAACAAAGTTCTAAAAAAATTTCCACTCACCATAAAACAGCAACAACAAGTCCTGCACCAATTGAATAAACATATCGATTAATAGTGAACAAAATTATTCCAAAAGGAATAGCAACACTAATCATAGCATGAGTGGATGGCATTCCATACTCCTGTGCCCATTTACTCTGCAACCTTACAGCAGGAGGACAGGCTGGACGTGGCCAGCAGAAAATATCCTTGAGAGCTTGTCCAACAGTCATAACAATTGACCAAACAAGAATAATTCTCCTTCCAACAGCTCCATCAATATTCCAAAACCAGAATGGAAAGAACGAGCAGTAAAACATTTCGTCACCCAATTCACTACCAAATAGAAACAAATAATACCAAAAGTAATTATTTATTGGCACTCGTTTCACCTCAATTGATGATTTTTCATTGAAATTAATTGAATCTTCACTCGCGTGCTGACATCGTTTGGCATTCTCACGTGTAATTCCATTTTTTTCAACTATCTTCGATTCATCTTCAGCCAATTGTGATGAAAAATGTCTCAAACGAGTGGATTTATCGTAGGAAATATCCACTCCAAAGTATTCTTGGATCCTTGCCACCAAGTGAGGATCCTTCAGCTTCTCTATCGTTTTACTCCACATTTTAGTGATTATTAATTTTTTTTTTAGTCGTTTTTTATCGATTTTTCAGGAGGTAAATCACTGTCATTGTATGGGGGATGATTTCCTGGGGAAGAAATAATTTTTTTTAGACATTAAAATGAATGAAGAAGTGGATTAATCACTTTTTTTTATGAATTTGTAAAATGTCCTTCAGATATCTCGAGAAGAACGAGGTTTATAAAAAAATGTCAAAAGACATTTTTTGTAGAAAATTTTATGAACTAAAAAAAAGGTCCTATGACATTTTTCTGTAAACCCACTGGATCTCGAGATATTCAAGAAAAATCACATATGAAATTATTGAATCAATCTCCATTGCTGCAGAATTAATTAAAAAGTGATTTAATGAGTTTTTGTTGATTAATCTGTACCTCATATCTAATTCCTCAGTTGATTCACGAGTTTTCGTCAGTTGAGAGACGACAGAATGATTTACATATTTGACTGGTGTTATTAATCAATAAATCCAAAAATCAAACTTTAAACTCGAACAGAAAAAATGGAAAAAAATGGAAAAATCGAGGAGAAAAATAATTACTCGTAATCAGTATGACCGTAATAGTGTAGCTGACGTCTCACAATGCGGTCTGTACCTTGTCTCAAGTCCATGCTCTCTCGATTGTTGCCGCATTAGCCATGGATTAACGATTAAATAGTCTGTTGTAGACTGGTCTAGTACGTCATGAGAGATGTATTTGGAGTATTTGTTGTTTGGTATTGTTGGAGAGAGAAGGAGATGGAATTTCATCAGAATAAGTCAAATGATAAATGAAGAATTGGAGATTGTTGAATACAGATGTCACCAATGGTTTATTCTTCTCAAAAGAAGAGTTCAAATCAACAATATATTTTTTTTTAATAAAAAAATTCAGTAATATTGTTAAAAAAACATTTTATTCTTATCACAGAAGCTTCAAAAATCGTTGAAAAAAAATGATTTTTGCTAATTATGTAATTATTTGGAGAATGAGTGGTCTGAGAAGAAAATATCAAGAGACCTTTTTTATAGATTAAGAAATTCTCTACAAATAATGTCTCTTGACATTTTTCTCTAAACTCTATAATCACTGAGATAATCCCTCTTGAGTAAAGTGTTAAATTGTAACAATTCCACCTCGTTCTTTTCATAATAATACGTTTATCTCGAAAACGAGTGGTTTCAGGATAAAATGTCAAGAGACCTTTTTTGTAGCTGACAAAATTTTCTTGAAAAAATGTCTCTTGATATTTTCCCCTAGAATCCTTCATACTCGAGAAAACTCAATATTTACCAATAAACTCGATATATAAATCTTCAACATCCCCATTTTGCCCCCTCCAGGATGACCCCACCAGTCTCATAACTCTTCACCAACATCTTGCACTTCTTTTCATGTACAAAAAGACTCCCAGAATGACTATAAGCTGCTCCACAAATTTTACAAACGTAAGGCTTTTCTCCAGTATGAGTGAACTCATGTTCCTTCAGGTACTTGAGCCTCTTGAAAGCCTTTCCACATGTTTTACACTCATAATTAGCCTCTCCAGTATGCGTAGTGATATGAGCCTTCAATGTACAAGATTTAGCGAATGCAAAAGAGCAGAAATGACAGACAAAAGGTCTCACTCCAGTATGAGTTCTCTCGTGATTAATACAATTAGAACTTGATGCAAATCCTCGATTACAGAATTTACAGACATAAGGTTTATCTCCAGTATGGGTTCTCATGTGAAAAGTCAGTCCTGTCATTTGTCTGAATGTTTTACTACAGATGTGACACAAAAATCTCTTAAAATCGGAATTTTCAAGGTTTTTCTGAACCTCGTGAGTCCTCTGATGCCTCTGGGCCTTTGATTCTGTGGAGAAGACCATTTTACAGGTCTCGCACTTGAATTCCTGGAGCTCTGAGTGAAAATTTCTGTTGTGCTTGATGAGAGAGGATTTTGATTTGAAGGATTGAGAGCAGGAGGCACAAGTGAAGGACTTTTTTTGAGGATTTTCGAGGGTTGAGAGCTCTTCTTTGATCCACGTAGAGATGGTGATGTCTAGGGAGTCTTCTTGATGAGTTTTTTGGACTTTTGGGGGAGATTTTGAAGATTTTGGGGTTCGAATTTGTTGGAGGATGGAGTAGACTTCACTTGGGTGTAGATTTTTGTGCAAGTTCAGGTGTTTGAGGAGGGTTTGGGGCTTTTTGAAAGCTTTTTTACAGATTTGACATGGGTGGGAGGATGGGAGAGGATTTTGAAAATTTTTTGAGGGTCTTTGAGAGGTGGGGGGAGATGAATTGGGTTCGAGGGAATTTTTTGAGGGATCTGGAGAGGAGTTTTTGGGGGTGCAAGACCGTATTTTTTTATTTACAAAGCTCAGAGATTTTGAAATATATTCTCTGAGCTTTTTATCAGTCTCCTGACACTCTTCCCAGAGGCTATGAGCTGCTTTGAGCTTCAAAACACACTTGAAACAAATTATTTGAGGCAATCCATCGTTTTTCGACACCTGAAAATGAATAGGAAAATTGATAAATATTTTTTTATCAATGAATTGTATTTAAATTGACTCTACTCACCTCAATACCTCCATGAATCTCCAATATCCTCCAAAATTCAACTTTTCTCTCATTAATTTCATCATTTTCAGCTTCAAAAATCGATCTATTCTCTTTATCAACACTCAAACAAACTCTACAGACATTATTAATGTCATAAAACATCTCTATAATTCTGGTCTTTACTCTCCTCAATAGTAATCAACGTTTTATCAATAATTCTGCAATAAATAAATAAAATTTTAAAAAAGTTGAGCAGATATTTTTGTAAATATCTCGGAAACTACTAGGTTTATCGAAAAATGTTAAGAGACATTTTTTGTAGGAAATTTTCTGATCTATAAAAAAGGTCTCCTGACATTTTCCCCTAAACCCCTTTATTCCAAATATATTGACAAAATATTCCACAAATTCGTATCTCTTCGTAATTGACCATTTCCCCACAAAATTTAATCAATTTTCCCACTTGAAACCCTCAAAAATTCGATAAATCATCACAAAAATACTTCAACCCCTTCAAAAAACAATAAAAAACCAAAACAAACTGTTCTAACCCAACAATAACCCCAAAAAAAGACTGTAAAACCCTCAAAAAATCGTAAATACCTCTGTCTCAACTTCCAAAACTCTCTTATCAAAAATAAATCACTCATTAAATCCTCTCATAACAATCTGAACCCCTTTCTCCCATCGGAAAACTCATAAAAATTGTTAAAAAATACACAAAAGTGAAAAAATAACCCCCACGCAACAGCAGAAAGCTCATTCGACTGGACATTTGCGTGCGCAGCCTAAATTAGTTGACTTCTCTTCATTCATAAATATGAGGAAAATTTCTGCATAAATTTGCAAATAATTGTCCAGACAAAATGAATTAAATTGGTGATTAAAGTGGAAAAGTGTTTGGATGAATCGGCGGTGGTTGTGGAGATAATCAAATCATTGGAATTTTAATAATGGCAACAATTAATGATCAGGATGCAAATAACAATAACCTATCGTCGAGGGAAACACTTGTGAGTTTTTTAAATAATTGATTTGATTAGAATTTTAATGAAATAAATATATTTTTTTGGTTCGAACCATTTTATCGATTTAATTTATGATTTTTAGTGGAGGGACAAAGTCTGGGGGGTAATTAATGGAGAGTTATTAATGAGGGGTCAATGTGCAGTGATGAAGTTGGTGAATAAGTGAGAGAAGAGAATTTCAAAGAATTGGGTCGTTTTTATTGGAAAATGAAGAAATTCTGTCAATTTTTTGGATTTTTTTTTTCTTCTCTTTTTTTTTCTTTTTGGAGGGATTTCTTTGAGGGTTGAGGGGGTTGGAGAGGGGTTGTTTGGGGGTCAGAGATGAGGATGACCTGGGGGAAGAGTCATTAGCTTTAATTAACTTGGGTACTTGTTGATGGTTTTGAAGCAAAGTGAATTTATCAAGTTTTTATGGAAGTTTTTAGATAATTTGAGAGATATCGAGGAAACTAGTGGGTTTAGGGGAAAATGTCATAAGACCTTTTTTATAGGGCATAAAATTTTCTATAAAAAATGTCTTTTGAGATTTTACTCTAAACCCACTTGCTCTAGAGATATCCGCAAAATAATTTTTAAAAAATTCATCGACAAGAAATTGAATAAATGAATTTCTATCAATATCTCGTTTATCATCAAGTTTAGAGAAAAATGTTAAAAGACCTTTTTTGTAGAGTGTGAAATTCTCTACAAAAAAGGTCTTTTAACATTTTTCTCTAAATCCACTGGCTCCAGAGATATTTACAGGATAACTGAGAAATTGATTTTGAAATTATCTCCTTTCGTTAGTTGCATTGATTATTTAATAAATTAATTACTGATCTACAGATTAACACAGCTGTGAAGTTTCTTCAGAACCCAAAGGTATCATCTAGTCCCTTGAAAAAGAGGCAGGAGTTTCTGAGAAGGAAAGGACTGTCTGAGGATGAAATTAGGAAGGCTTGTGAATTGGCTGGTGTCACAGAACAGGGGAATGACTTCACCAGTGTTACAATACCCCAGAATTACGTTTATCAGGGCTATGGCTACCCGATGATCCAGTCCACTCTCTTCCAGCGTGTCAGGGAGTTTTTCAACACTGCTGCACTCGTTGGTGCAACATTTTACTGTGTCTACTGGTTTTACAAAGTAAATTTCCAATCTCATCTTTGCTAATCACCCAATTATCTCATAAACTGATGAGTCTACGGTAAAATATCAAGAGACATTTTTTGTAGAAAATTCAATTACCTCCAAAAAATGTCTTTTGACATTTTCTCATAAAATCAACCAGTCTCCAGATAAACGTATAATTAGCAAAAATTTCAAAGTTGATTTGTTGATTTTTTGTCTAAAAAAGATGATTTTATCAGTCTAAATTATTTTTTGCTTTTAGAAATTCATTTCTCCACTCTTATTCGGTCGAGAAAAAGACTCGGTAAAGGAAACAGTCGAGGAACTAGACAAAACAGTGAAGAGTTCATTGGAAGAAATGAAGGAATCAATATCAAAAGTGGAAATTAGTGTAAAGAAGATGTCACAGCAACAAAACCCAGATCCAACGATTTCACACTTGGTACAGGAATTGAAACAGGATTTGGCAAGTTTAAAAGGTCTTCTGCTCTCCAGAAAACAGTTCCCCAGTGCTCCACCCTCTATTCCCCCATGGCAGCTCGAGGCCTCGACCCAGAGTCGTGACAAGACTGGTGAACACGAGGATGATGCTGGCAGTGGCAGCAGTACCAATAATTCAGACAGTTCTCTCGAAATGATTCGAGAAGATCCTCCAAAGTAAATGATAATCAGTATAAATCAATTTCAAGGATTTCAGTGGAATAATGATGAAATTTTTTGAATTTATGAATTTAATTTTAGGATTATCTTGGTAATGAGTGGGTTGAAAGAAAAATGTCAAGAAACATTTTTTGTAGAGAAAAAAATTTCCTACAAAAAAGGTCTCTCAATGTTTCATCCTAAAATTGATTGTTTGAGAGATAAATCAATAATTAAAAAAGATGAAATTATTAAACTTCAAAAATTTCATCATTTTTTACTAATAAATTTGTTTTCCATTTTAGTCAGGGCTCTGTGTTATAATTTTTACATGAATCAAAGCTATTAAAAGTTTTTATACATTAATTTAGATATTCGATTTGTATATAATTACGGTGAGAGGACAATTGAAAGTATCTGGAGGAATTTTTTTTTCATTTTTTTTTTTTTTTTTTCATTCCCCAAACTGTCGACGATAGTCGTTTATGATTGAATAAATAATTGAGTATTTTTCAATTGGAGTTTTTTCAATTTCCTATGTTATAATTTTGATTTTAAATGAGTGTAGGAAGGATTCCAGAGGTCCTGGATTGCCCTTAGGATCAATCACTTGAAAAGAAAACGTTTTTCATAATTTTATTTATATTCAATCATTCAAATCCAATCAATCGAGAGTAGATAAATGTCCATGAACATATTATAAACGCCTGAATACAATTATTTCTGAAATAATTACATTCGTAACAAATTTTATATGTTTTGTTTCACTTTTTTTTTTTTTTTTCATGTAATTTCAATGTATAACTTTATTAATACTCTTTATTTATTCAGGTTAATCATAAATGTTAACCAATGCCTCACTGATACAGTGAGTTGCATCAGTTTAAAGAAAAAGGTGACTTAGTATCTTCATTTTGACATTTTATGAATCAAAAAAAATCATAATTTCTTTTTTCTTTTAATTTCAAAAAAGGAATAATTAATTTCAACTCTTGAAAATGATGAATTATAGATGTTTTTCTCTATTATTTGAAGCAACAAAATATCCAGGAGTATCGCAAATCTATCTTGTTTATAAATCGATCTTTGGCTGATGCAAATTATTTTTTTTCTCAATAAATCGATAAAGTTACACTTTTTTTATATTTTAATTATGTACATTAATGAAGGAAAATTGAAGCAATGATTTAATCGTGATCCTAGGATGCTTTGTGCTGATATTTCCAATTTCCTTGGTATGCACTTGATATTAATTGAATTCTGTAGACAATTAAGTGAACTGTTTTGAGAATATCTCGTAAACAAGTGGATTTAAGAAAAAATGTCAAGAGACCTTTTTTGTAGATGACAAAATTTTCTACAAAAAATGTCTCTTTACACTTTTCTCTAAATTCTCTCATTCTCGAGATATTCACAAAATATAATTTCTCAATTCAATTAATCACAGAATTTCCTTTTTTCCCGCCAAAAAAAAATAATCCAAAATACAATGGATAATAAACAAGATAATTTTCTCATTTTCTCAGGGTATTCTATATCTATTTCAATAACAGTATTTAATTCTAAGATTAGACACACTAAACTGTATCATAATAATTATTATTTTGTTTCTTTCATTTTTATTATTTATCTAGTCTAATCTAATTGAGTCGATTGAATGATGGGATGGGATCACTTAGCTACCCAGTGTGAGGTAGGTGTAGATTTCTCGATAGTACTGAGCGTACGTCCTGGGTAAAACGTAGAGCGTCCAGAACTGGAAGGAGGCTTAGAAGAGCTGTATCACTAGCATCACTAAACCATGATTTTATCGGTATTGCATTATCTAAAAATATTAAATTGATAATTAGTTGATTGGAGTAATATTTACCCTATGAATTTAAAAAATATAATTTTTGTTTTCTCTTTAAAAAAATCGATTTCGCAGGTTTTTTGCAAGTTTAAATTTTTTTTTAATGAGGTAAATTAATTGCCAATGGGTTTAAACTCACGTGGATAGGCTCTGTAAGCCCCAGGACTATTATCAAGTATGAAAACAGATGCCAAATCCGAACAAATGGCAGCTAAATCCTTGGTGTAAGAACCCATTTCAGGTGTACAATGTTGTCTGTAATATCTACGTCTTAATATACCCCTGTTGTTGTCCAATTTATCGGCAACTGCTGCACCGTATATCTCCATCGATGCTGTGAACACTACGAGCTCATACCTTGGAGGGGAGATAATTAATTTCGGGAAATTTGATTATTTGTTGCAACAATTTTCTTGACTTGTAGATGATTTTTTTGTTGATATCTTGGGAGGGAAGAGGTTTAAAGGAAAATGTCAAGAGACATTTTTTGTGGGAAATTTAATTAGCTACAAAAAAGGTCTTATGACATTTTTTGATAAATATACTAGTTTTCGAGATATTCATTTTTTTGAATTTGAGAGTTTCTCTTACCACTGGCTAACAATATCCAGGAAAAAATCAACATGCGGTCTTTTGTGGACGAAAAATCTGACCGGATGTCGGTCTATCGTCACCTTAAGAACAAAATCAGGAGGCGTACCAGGCCTGACTGTTGGCCTCGCAACTCCATCGTGATGTGAGTGTATCAGTGTCTCATCTAGATCTAACACTAATACTTTTCTCTTCACTATGCCTGGAAAAATACAAATTTAACATTTTCATCATTTTTTCCACAATAAAACAATAATTTTTGCTTCAATAATTTTCTTTTTTCAAATTTATTTCACTTCATTATCATTTTTTCTAATTAAAAAAGAAAATTTTCGAATTCATTGAAATGAATTTTTTGTTTATTTTGCAAATAACTTGAAAAATATGAAGTTTATAGAAAAATGGTAGAAAACCGTTTTTATGGAGAATTTTAAGAGCTACAAAAAAGGTCTCTTGATATTTTTCTATAAACTCATTAATTTAAAAGATATTCGCAAAAAAAACAATTGGAATTGACAGTATTTTCATTCATAATTCCAAAGTTCGTATTAAATGATTGTTAATTCAAGGATTTCTTTGTCTATTATCGATCAAATTTCATCTCCTCAGCAAAATCATCATATTCTCTATAACCTGATAATATTATCCTTACTGAGTCTGTGCCTGGACAACGGCGATAGCGGGAAGATCTCGTATTTCACTGGTTGCATCTGCGAGATCTAAAAAACCCACAAAAACCTTACAATCGCCTTGTCAATCAATCAGCCTATCAAACCTCATTAGTCAATAGATAAGATAACCCAATTACTTCGACATTCACATAAAATTCGAAAAACAACTCCGTATTAAATAAAACTACTCAAAAACATAATAAAACCAAACAAAACATCAAATTATTAAAAAATTTACAATCAGAATTTCTCAAATATCTCCAAAATAATCAAATTTATCAAAAAATATCAAGAGACCTTTTTTAAAGAGTATAAAATTCTCCACAAAAAACATCTCTTGACATTTTTCCCTCAACTCAATCCCCTCAAAGATATTCTCAAAATAACATTTCAATTCATCTCAACGTTCATCCCTCCAAAAAGAACAAAATATAAATAATCAAAAAAAAAAATATGAAAACGTGATAAAAACCCACACATAACAATCCTCACCCCCTCTACTTCAATCAACAACAATAAACAATGATATGAACATTAAAAAACAATCTCCAGAGTCCTTGGAAAACCTCAAAATCCTCAAAAATAAACGATGACAGGCGCTGAGCACCAACTTACGGCTCTAACCTGCTTCTTGAGCAGAAAGCAGATGCAGGTCCACACGCGGGAAGCCATAAGTAGGAAAGCTCTCATTCCCATCTGCAATTGTTTGAGCATGTCTATCAATATTGTAACCGGGCCGAAGTCCGGCACACGCACAAACCCCAGTCACTTGTCGTCTATTGTTCCCTCTTCAATTGGGAAAGAAAATAATAATTATCCCTCTCTCTCTCTCTCTTTCACCTTCTCCTTGTGCTCTCCCTCTTGCCCTCTCTCTTCTCAACTATTTATTTATATTTATAAATACGTTACACCACTGTTACAACACTCCAACGAGTGAGCAACGCAAACATTTTGTTTTTTCTTTATCTCTCAGGAAATTTTAATTCAACTTTTTTTTTTTTTTTTTTTTGAAAACACGAGTCTGAGGTGATCCGTTGCACTGAGGTTTTGTTTATTTATTTATTGTTATTCACATTGTCAATTTTTTGGAGTTTTATTGTTGGAAAGGTGGAGGGGGGGGAATTGATGATGGATTTACAGTTTTTTTTTGGGTATTTTAGTGATAAAGAGATGGCCTGGAGAGGATAAATAACGAGGCGACTAGGAGCCATACCGCACAGCAGCCGCCATCTTTCGCACATCGACCCAATTTGCGAGAGTGTGTGTGTGTGAATGGCGCGCGGGAATTGTCGGCGTGCGCATGACGAGTTAAATGTGATTTTTTTTTATTTATTTTTATTCTTATTGGTTACAAGTATTTTTTAAATAATTTTTTAATTTTTTTTTTTATAAATTGATTGAGATAATTTTTTAATTCATTTTTTTTTTTTCGATCAAGTTAATCAACTTTTTGATAATTTAAATATAATTATTAATTTGTTATTTTTCATTTGTAATAAATCATATTTTCAGCTGAAAATTGTGACATTGGAATTATTAATACGCTCTCAACAAAAATAAACTCAACTAATAACTATAACTAATTTCCCAAAATTAGATGTTACTATCGGCAAATGTATGCACAGAAATTTTCCATTTGCATAATCATCGGATGAATTTATGATTGAAAAAAAAAATCATGAAATTCAATCACGATCATCATCGATTAATTTCGTTATTTTTTTTGGAAATTTTAAAAAAAGAACGATAATAATCCATCGCCATTTGGAGATTTACCATAATTTTCAATCGATAAAACAGATGATATCCTCTGAAAAAAACTCTCATTGATGTTTTTGGAATTATCTCGAAAACTAGTAATTTTAGAGGAAAATGTCAAAATAACTTTTTTGTAGCTGAGAAATTTTTTTACAAAAAATGTCTCTTAACATTTTTCTCTAAAATTACTCATTAACAAGATAATTTTATAATTATAAAAAATGTTTAATTTAACAGTAAAACACACTTCAAAAATTGTTTTTGGCAAATATCTTGAAAACAAAGGGTAATAGACGTATTTTCTTAAGAATCTTTTCTTTAGCTCTTGAAATTCTCTACAAAAAAGGTCTTAACAAAAAATTCGCTATCTATCTCAGATTTCGAAATATTCGTGATATTTATCAATGGTTGTCTGACTAAACCCTGAAGTTATCCACTCCATGCAGATTATTTCCCCCCTGATATTACTGAGAACCCGCCTTGCGTGTGTATCACATGGGGGCGGACATCTAGCTCACCGATAAACCAAAAAAAATCATCCAATAGTTCAGTCAGACAAAATAATTGTTAAAATCCCGAGTGAAAAAAATTACAGTTCGTTCGATAGCGTCAAACAGTCGCTATTTCTTCCAAGTGGTAAGATTACTCCAATTTAACTCATCAGTTGCTCATTTTTTTGATTAATTAAGCTATTGTTAACCTTAACCGGTAACCAACGCAGCATGATCTGATATTTTTCTGATCTATAATGATTTATCATTTTACTCAATTTCTCAGAATTTATGCAATTTAAAAATTTTAATTAACGTGGAATATTAAAAAAAAAAACATGTTTATTTCTGCATAAAATATTTTTATTGATATTTCACTACTGAATAATGCTCCAAATTCATTCTTAAATAATCAATTGTTGATAATAATTCAATAGTCGAGTGGATAATTATAATAAAAAATTTCATGTTTTTGTTGAATTGCATTTACCTTGAGAACAATTGATTTTAGAAGAAAATGTCAAGAGACCTTTTTTGTAGCTGTGAAAATTCTCTAAAAAAAGTGTCTTTTGACATTATCGCTCAAAATCACTGATTACCGAAATAATCACATAATTACAAAAATGAGGAATATCAACTTGAAAAAAATTAATTTTAACAAAAAATGTCTTTTGACATTTCCTTTTAAATTCACTCATTGTCAAGATAATTCAACATTTAATAAATAAAAAAATATTTTTCTTAAAAAATAGAAATTTCAAGGATTGATCAATCATGTATCGAAAAGCATTGATTCTCCTCGGTGCATCCCTCTTGTACAACGTAACAGCAGCCCATGAGGATGAGGTACATACAGTGCAATACACCGACGAGAATTTCTCTACTGAAATACTAAAAAAAAATCACTTCATCATGTTTTATGCACCTTGGTAATTATTTAAAAAATTAGCAAATTGTTATCAGTGAGTGGAAAATGCCACGAGAGATAAGAAACACTTCTAATGAGCTCTTACTATTTATTTCAATAGAATAAAATAAAACATTTGTTCTAGTATTTGATAATTATTAGGAATTTATAATTATTTCAAAGGTGTGGACACTGCCAAAAACTTGGACCCACATGGGAAGAGCTAGCTGAAAAGCTGGATGAAGAGAAAGACAGTAGAGTTCGAATAGCCAAAGTTGATTGCACAACTGACGATAAAATTTGTCGTGACCAAGATGTAACTGGATATCCAACGTAAGAAACTCTTAAAAATTTATAATTAATAAAATTTATGTAAAAATTGTTTAAATGAAAATTGACAATTTTTTTCCCAATTTTATTGTTTAGTTTAAAATTCTTCAAAACTGGAGAAAGCACTGGAGTACGATTCAGAGGTACCAGAGACATTCGATCACTCAGGGCCTTCATCGATGAGCAATTAGGAAGTGTACCCACAGTTAGTAACCCTCAATATTCCATTTTTCGTAGAATAATTTAATTAGTGAAGAGATGAAAGTTCATCTCATTGAATATTGAATTATCTCGATAATGAATGAGTTTAGGAGAAAATGTCAAGAGACTTTTTTTGTAGAAAATTTTATCAGCTAAAAAAAAGGTCTTTTGACATTTTCCCCTAAAATCACTAGTTGACGAGATAAATGTGAAATTGATATATGGTAGATAAAAAAATCTGTCTGAATTGAAATAATTAATTTCCAGGAGAAATTAGAGGACAAACCTCCAGTACCAAAGCCAGTTAATGGCCTCATGGAGCTCACTGAAGACACCTTTAACAAGCACGTGTCCTCAGGCAATCATTTCGTCAAGTTTTACGCTCCCTGGTGTGGTCACTGTCAAAAATTAGCTCCCACATGGGACGAATTGGCTCAATTAAACAGTCACGACACTATCGTGAGCATCTCCAAGGTGGACTGTACCCAGCATCGATCAGTATGTGAACAATTCGACATCAAGGGCTATCCCACACTCTTGTGGATCGAGGATGGAAAGAAAATTGATAAATATTCTGGTGCAAGGAGTTACGATGATCTCAAAGATTATGTCAATAAAATGTTGAAAAAGAGTTCAAATGAAATTGAAAATGATAAAGAACAAACTGATGATACAGTTCAATCTGTATTCACTCTCACTGGAGATTCATTTACTCATGGAATTGAGAAGGGAGTGACTTTTATCAAATTTTTTGCACCTTGGTGTGGACACTGTAAACGTCTTGCTTCCACGTGGGAAGAATTGGGAAAAAAATTTATTGGACGAGATGATGTTCATATTGTTAAGGTCGATTGTACTTTGGACAGTAGTAAAGGACTCTGTGATGAGCAGGAAGTGGATGGATTTCCAACATTGTTCTTGTATAAAGATGGAAAGAAAATATCAGAGTACAATGGATCCAGGACTCTTGATGATCTTTATGAATTTGTTGATAAACATCTCAAGACTCACGATGAACTGTGATTTGATTATTTGAGTGTTCAATTAATTTTTCAGGCCTCTAAAATTCAAGTCTAGGACTTTTTTTTAATTTAAAAATGACGTTGAGAAGTCTTTAGATGAGCAAGAAATTTATTGCGAATTTGAGAAGCTGAAAAAGATGATTTATCTTGAAATCTGAGGAAGATGGAGAAATTTTATAGGGACATTTTTTGTAGAGAAAATTCAGAGCTAAAAAATTGATTTTTTGAAAAATTTTGATATCTCCTCTGGATTTCTAGATATTTTGAAAAAACTTAACTAGATCTGAAATTCATTATTTTGGTCAATTATTCCAGTGATTAATTGTTTTTTAGAATTTTTTCTAAAGTGATTGGAGCATTATCCAGTCCTGGATAATTTATTACACTTGATGTAATTAAAAATTTATGGGAAACATTGTCAATTACTTAAGTTGATGATTTTCGTAATTTGAGGGATTTTTTTTAAATAAAAATGAATCACAATCGTCAGACAATTGGGCTTCCGGATTTTCTAGGCTCTCAAGCATCTTCTCCAGGTTATAAACATGATGGGGATGATAATCAAACCTTCAGCATAATTTAAACATGAATATTCCATTAATTTGTTCTTCCTCTGAGTTTAATTCCTCAATTATTTGGGATTTTTACAGGATAAAAGTTTGTACTATCTCTCGATGACGAGTATTATCAGTTTGACATGTAATGAACGAAAAAACAATAAAATTGATTATAAATCATTAATTTGTGTAATTATCTTTTGAATTAATTCCTGATGTTTTTTCTTTTTCCAATTATAGTCATGTATCTCGAAAATGATCAATTTTAACAAAAAATGTCAAGAGACCTTTTTTGTAGCCCATTAAATTTTCTATAAAAAATGTCTTGTAACATTTTTTCCTAAAATCAATTCCTGCGAAGATAGTTCAAAGTTTATCATGATGTTTGTGGTTTGTGTTGTTTAATTAGTCAATTTTTACATCTTCCCAATGATTTTTATCAGTGAAGTTAATAATGCCCCCCTCCCCCCTCCTCCAGTGTCCCCCCCCCCCCTTCTTACAGAGCGGGTATCAGTTGGCTAGAGCTCGTGAAACGCGCAAAATGCTATTGTAATTGCTTCAGTAGTTAAGGAAAGGCTATGGCAAGACTGGAATAATGAATTTTTTCTCAATGCTGGAGATATCCAGCATGCAGTGGATCAATTAATGATGTTGATGGATAAAGATTTAACTCTGGATGTTGATGATAGTGAGTTGATGATCAATCAAGAGTCAAGTTAATTAATTAATTGATAAAACGTAAATAGTCAATTTTTCACCTCAACTATTTTTTAAAAAACTTGAATATCTCGGGAATAAATTGTTTTAGACAAAAATGTCAAGAGACATTTTTTGTCGAGAATTTTCTTCTCTAGAAAAAAGATTTTTTGTCATTATCTCCTAAAATCACTCGTTACGGAGATAAATGCATAATTAAGGAAATGGAATTATTTATTCTGACTTTTTTTTTACTTTTGGATAATTTGTTAATTAACTCGGTAATTAGTGGTTTTAGAAAAAAATGGGTGGAGACATTTTTTGTGGAGAATTTTATAAGCTATAAAAAAGGTATTTTGACATTTTCTTTTAAAATCACTCATTACCGAGATAATTAACATTTAGTAAAGATGAATATTTGATATTAAACGTTTTATGAAGTTAATGGCTCGATTTAATTAGAAATTCTTAATTAAAGTGAAGACGGTAATTTTAGTACTGATTCTAACGTTTTTGATAGGTGGAGAGAGTGATCCCTCTGGGACTGAGGTGCTCCGTGTACTCGGTGAGACCGAGAGCAAATGGATTCTCTGTCTGATCACGTACAACACTGTGATTATCTACTACCTCTGTGGCTGGATAACTTCGACCAACAGTATAGGTCAGTTTCCATTTCCTTACTGCGGCAACTTTGCTGAGACTAATCCTCCCAGGGAAATCTACCCAATCCCTCTAATCGACCCGTCCGTAATTAACTTTGACGAGGGAGTTTAAGTCAGAGTCGAATGAATGAAAATTCCTTCAATTTTTCCCTTTTTCTTCAATTAAATGAGTTGAGAAATTTTCATTAATTGGAAAATTGGTTGGGAGACGAATGGATCTTAATTCATTAGAAAGCCAGGGAAATTTCAACTGGAAAACACAATATGACGACCTCTCTATCTCCAGTAGTTCTGGAGAAAATTCGAAAAAAAAGTTTCTTCGTGAAATTTTGTCTTTAGAATTGTGGAGAAACTACTGGAAATACAAGGGTCGTCATATTGTGTTTTTCAGCTCAAATTTCCCTGGCTATCGATTGGGGTCACTTTTGACCCCGTGTGATGAAAAAAATATTTTCAAAATTTTGGTTATTACTTTTTTTTAATGGATTCAAGAGAGAAATTATGAATTAGTCAGTGTGAAATTTGCCAATAAATATGTCAAAACTTTATGTACCACTGGGGTCACGCTAAACTCCAGCACAAGAACCTGCCAGTGCCAAAAAGTTTTATCCAGCCCCCTAACGAGCCACGCCACTCCACGTCTGCCACTCGGCGCTCCACAAATATTGATAATTTGTCAACTCCAGTGGTTCCTAATTATCTAGAAAATTTAATTTTAATTTTAATCGTTAAAATACTTCTGACATTCAACGAGACTCGTCAAACTGAATTTTTAGAATTTGTTTTTCCATTGCATTTTTCCGTGTTTTCTTTTTTTTCTATGTTCAAGGGCAGTTGGTTTATCGGTGCATGTGGGTCGAGTATTATCGCGAGTCGAAAACAAAGACTTTCTCAATTATTTCCTCGTGCATTGGAAAAATAAGAAAAAACAATTTTTAAAAATTTTTTTTTTCACGAACAATTTTTTTTCTCTTTTTTTCAACAATTCCAAAGGTATTTAAATAAATAGACAGGGAAATTTCCGATGGAAAACTCAATATGACGACCTCTTAATCTCCAGTCGTTCTGGAGAAAAATCAAAATTTCAGTTTAATCTTTTTTTTTGCAATTTGACATTTTTAGAAGTAGGTTTTTCTCGAAAACGAGCAATTTTAGGGTGAAATATCAAGAGACCTTTTTTGTAGCTGATAAAATTCTCCACAAAAAAGGTCTTTTAACATTTTTCCATACAATCACTCATTGCTTAGATAATTGAACAAGAAAATTGGAATAAATAAAAAATTGATAAAATTGATAAAATTCATCATTACATGATCACTTTTTATTGATTTCAGCTCTGGCTGCATATGCCAATACAGTATTTATCAATGTATTATCACTAATGGTGTGTCTAGTGTCCATCTGGGTGTCCAGCAAGACTCCAACCACTGAAAAATCCCTAGAAAGAGGAAATAAAATATTAGGATCATTTTTAGGACATCCTAATAGGTCAAATATCGTGACTAATTATCAGACAGTGTCTCTGTCATGTTTAGGACCAGAGAAGTACGAAGTTCTAGCTCTCCTCGTGTCTTCGTCCCTGGTACTATTCGGTGAATCCCTCATCTCCATCGAAATCCTCTTGAGAATTGGAGATCAGCCGAGTGTTCACACGTGAGTTAAACTCGCAGTTTTTTCGATATATCTCGAAATCCAGAGGAGATATTCAAACTTTTATAAGGACTTTTTTTATAGAGAAAATTAAGAGCTACAAAAAAGGTCTCAACAAAAATTTCTCTATCTCTCTCAGATTTCGAGATAATCCACAAAAACTTAATAAAGGAATAATCACAAAGTTGAAGAATGAAATGACGCATAAACATTGAATTATCTCGATAAATATCAATTTTAGAAAAAAATATCAAGAGACCTTTTTTGTAGCTGATAAAATTTTCTACAAAAAAGGTCTTAACACATTTTTCCCTAAAATCACTCATTCTCGATATTTCCGAAGATTAATTTTTTCCATCAATTTTGTCATCAAAGAAAGTAAAGAAATAGATTGAATTCAACGAAAGTTGAAATTTGTCAGTGGTAGATTGGGACTCGGTGCTCTCCTCGGTCTCCTCGCACACTTGGGAACGATTCTCGTTTATCCTGATGCTGGATTGAATCACGTGGTCTGCATGGCCCTGCCATGCTCAACCTTCAGGGAATGCAATCCAATTTTAGTTGCCAATATTCTCAGCGCTGTAGTTCTCGGTATTGCCCACTCTGTCATCCACATTTGGTAATTTATTCACCCAATAATTCACATATACTTGTTTAATCAACTCTTTTATTTATTTAATTAATTATTTTATCAAAACTTTTGTTATTCGAAAGTTTTAAAAAAATATTACATTCATTATTTTGCAAATATCTCTCAAACTATTGAATTTAGAAAAAAATGTTAAAATACATTTTTTATGGAAAATTTAATTGGCTATAAAAAAGGTCTCTTGATATTTTTAGTTAAATCCAATAGTTTCAGAGTTATACGCAAAATTATAAGAAGAATCATTTAATATTATTTTTCTGTTTCTAATGATGAAGGGAACTTTATGTTGCTGACACAGCGGCCGCTTTCGCGGTGATTGGGCTGACCACAACGGTGATGCTACCACTTGCCTTCTATACCTTTTGTGTAATACTTCAGGTAATTTTGTTGTTACGTAAATGTATAAAAGAGACATTTGTCATTAAATTTCTTCTCTAAGAAAGGGATTGAGTGTTAAATTTTGACGAGAGTTTTTTTTAAATATCTCGAAAACTAGTGGATTTAGAAAAAAATGTACAATAATATTTTTTTAAGGGAATTAAATTCTCTATAAAAAAGGTCTCTTGGTATTTTTCTCTAAATTAATTCCTTCGGGAGATATGTGAAGATTTTTTTCTTCAAATTTTTTAGCTTTTATCAATTTTATAGTAAATACTTCTGGGATTTATTATTTTTGTTTTTTAGAAAGTACCTCACCATATGACGGAACAACTGAATAAGTGCCTTCGGGAGGCACTCAATATTGATGGAGTTCTTGAGTTCCGGAATGAACGATTTTGGACTAAATCGTTTGGAAAACTTGTTAGTGATTTTTTACTATTATTATTTTTTATTAAAAAAATCATTTTTTTTTATCTTTATAAATCATTTCAATTTTTAATCGACTTATTCCTAGAGGTAAATTTATATAGAATACAAAATTAGTCTAAAAGCCATTGAAAAATGACCTTTTTTTTAGGGAAAACGTCATTTTTCCCATTTTTTCTAAAAATCACTCATTCTCAAGATAAAATCCCTCAATTATCTCATCAACGAGTGATTTTACGAGAAATTACCTAGAGACTTTTTTTTTTGGGAAATTTTTCTCTCTATAAAAAAGGTCCTCAGACATTTTCTTCTAATTCCATTAATTTCCGAAATAATTCAAGAATTAATCAATGAAGAATTTATATTTTTGTAAAATTGATGAAAAAAAATTATAAAATTGTAAAAAATAGTGAAAAAAAAATATTTTAGGCAGGAACTCTTCAAGTTCGTGTTCGCCGAGATGCAAACGAGGTGTATGTACTTGAGAATGTGATGAAACATCTCTCTCCAATAGTGTCATGTCTTCAGATTCAGGAGTTTCGTGATTCTCGTATCACCTCAACTCCATCAGATTATCATCCAACCGAATTTTACATCGAGGAGATTCTCGGCTCATCCGACAATTCTAGACGTACATGTGAATGGAACTCAAGGTGGAACGAGAGCATCAGTGTCATAAAAATCGATGATATACTCGGTGGAACGAGTGATATAAAGACTTTTGCGAGTGTTCGTGGGGATGACAAGTGCATCAAGATGGTTAAAAATCCAATTGTCTATAAAAATGACCCCAAATTTGTTGATTACTTGTACAAGAGTGACTCTGGAGAGAGAAATTCACTCCTCGATCATTAGTTTCAACTGATACAACATTTTTCTCGAAAAAAATTATTGTTTTTTTTTTATTTACACAATTTTAATAATTTTAGATCAATAGTCAGGGAAATTTCAGCTGGAAAACTCAATATGAAGACCTTTTTATCTCCAGTATTTCTGGAGAAATTTCCATATTTCATTTTTGTGACTACAAAACCGATATTTTTGATAATTATGCGTTTATCTCGGAAAGGAGTGGTGTTAGAGGAAAATGTCATAAGACATTTTTTGTAGAGAATTAAATTTTTGACAAAAAATGTCTTATGACATTTTTTCATAAAATCACTGGTTTTCGAGATAATTCAATATTTAAGATTTGAAAAATTGATTTTCATGGATAATTGGATTTTGCAAGTAGTAAAAATCAAATTGTTTACAGACTCGAGTTTAAAGTTACTGATTACTCGTAATAAAGTGACGAACATGATGAAATTTACTGATTTTTAGGGTTTAAATGAAAAATTTAATGGACTCTTGTGTAAAACTGCTCGATCATTAAGTTTAATCAACTTGTCCAGGGCTTAATTTATTATTAACATGAATAAACATCACTTTCTCCTCTTTCAGAAGCCCATAAAAATATTTATACCTCTTCATTATTGTCTTCTATATCATCATCATGATTTATTGTATAATTTCAGATAAATAACACTAACGAATCAAATTGAACATTTTTTATAATAATTTGTATATTTCAAAAACGCTTCATTTTAAGAAAAAATATCAAAATACCTTTTTTATCAGAAATTTAATTCACTACAAAAAAGGTCTTTTGTCATTTTCTTCTAAAATGACCTCTTATCGAGATAATTCAAAATTTATAAAAATTGAAAAAATAATAATTTTCTACTGAATTAATAATTGATAAAAAATGAGTAAAATTACCCATTTTGCCCCATAATTGAGAAAATATTTTTAAAAAATACATGTACTCAAATAATGGGGCAAAACGGGTAGATTTATTTCGATAATAAGTCTACAAAAAAAAAAAGAAAACAAAAAAAAAACATTAAATCCCCTCAATTACACAATTCCACAGATTCACATTGAACAGAAAGAAAAAAAAAATAATATTCTGAATTATTCAACCACGTTTTAACAGAGTCCAACCGTATTATAAAGCAATTGCCGTTGGAATATTGCTCGGGGTGTTAATAAAGCTCGGGATAAGGAAAAATAAAATAAAAAAGAGTGATAAATGAACAAAAAATGCAGGTGCGAGCGCTGTTGAGAATTAAGTCAGTGGAGTGGGGGTAGGGGAGGGGGAGACTGTTGGCAATATCATGGCGCATCCCATGCAGCCTATATGCATATATTAAATCTCATCTGCAGAATCGACGAGCCGCAGAGACTGTGAGAAAGGTTCATTTTGGTTGAGTGGGAGGGGGAGGGAGATATGAGAGGCTGCACAACTACCGTTTGCCTCCAGCAATGTTTACCTCCAACTCGTGTGTATACAACGGATATAGAAGTGATGGAGACATTTTTTTTTTTTGGTTTATAAAAATGAGATAATTTTTGTTTTTTTATTTATTGATTTTGAGGGGTAATGAGGGGGTTTAGGGGAAATTGGTAGGAGATATTTTTTGTGGGAAATTTTGTAAACTACAAAAAAGGTCTCTTGACATTTTTGTCTAGAGTGAATAGTTATGGAGATATTTACGGAATTAGATTTTTTTTAGGAGTTTGATATTTTTAAATTACTTGTGGTCAATGAAATTTCACTCCAATAATAATAAAATTCACTCTGATGATCATTTTTTTTATTTATTTCAATGGAAATGAATAAACTATTCAGCCATTATTTTCACACGATTGAGTTGAGGTCAATTTCAAGTGAAGGAATAAAATGTTTCTCTGTAATTCACAAGATTGAAAAAATAAAAATAAAAAGTGAATTATCGCTTTCTTATAGATAATGACATGTTTTATATCAATAAAAATAAATAACTTGTGGTCATTATTTTCACTCCATCTAGATTCAATGCCACTTTCCACTGCAACAATTCTCCTACAAAAAAAAAAAAACCTCAATGATTCTTCAAAAATTTAATAAAATTAAAATTAATTTTTTCGGGGTCAAAAATGACCCCATTCAATAGCCAGGGAAATTTCAGGTTAAAAACTCAATATGACGTTTATTTCAACTCTCTCATTTCCCCCAGAAATCAAAAATCAAAAAATTCAAAAAAAAAAAAAAAAAAAAAATTCGAAAAAAATTCAAAATCATTAATTTTGAAAGAAAAATGAAAATGATCAATTAAAAAAAAAAAATGTAAATAAAAATTTCCCCCTCTCTGATCACTCTACCCCCTCCCCCCTATTTAAAATTCCCCTAAACTCTAATAATTCACCTTCGGCGCATCTCGTTCACCTTCGTACATCCCGCGGCGCTGGTGTCGCCATCTGTAGTTAGCCAAAGTGAATAATATTTTGCACGCCCGGATCTGATCAGTACGGCTTTGACTGCCGGCAGTTTCGTACCTTTTACTACTGATATTCCTTTTTTCTTCCCTCCCCTTAACCCAAAACATCACTGACAATTTAACCAAATAACGTATTTACAAAGATATAACCAATTGGTTTTAACAATTGACGAGTGTCTGTGGTAATATACATGTTCTGAGTTTACCATTATAACCTACAAATGTTTGTTTATTATTGAGTATTGTAGATGTGATAATTGGGGGGGGGGGAGGGGGGTAGGTGGTAAAGACCGGGGTAGATTTTACTTTTTTTTTTTTCCTCCAGTGTTGTGTGTGCGCCCGACAGATAAGTTCACTCTCGTCGGTCGATAAAACTCTACAACGAAAAGTGTCGGTTAGGGGGTGATTGTGGGGGATAGGGGCGGTGGGTGGTGTTGGGGGGGATTGGTGAAGGCACGTTGGGAGCACGTGGACCAAAGGGGTGAATAAACAATTGAAAGATGCGACGTAATGTGAAAATTGTTCTTCTCCTGTCCTCCGCTTGGATGTTCGTCTGTGTTTACTATTATCACTCGTCCCGGGATAATAAGGTGAGTGATCTGGTTAATTTTTCAAGGGGATTGGAGGGATATTTCTGGGGGTAATGTATTATTTAGGAGGACATTGACGTTTATTGGATGGCTCGAGGGGTTGAGAATGATTTTAGGAGGGGTGATTCTATTTTTGTGAATTATTTGAGGGATTTTTAGAGGTAAAACAATGGTATTTATGTGGTTAATTCATTGTTTAGGAGATTTGAAAAAAGGTTCATCATTTTTTTTAATGTAAAATCAGGTTTTTTTAGGGGATAAATTTTTGATTTAATTGATTAGAACCTTTTTCAAGAAATTTTATGGACTTGAAAATTTTTATTTTCTTTTTCTCCTCGTGAGAGTATTAATTGAATTAACACGGGTTCATTATTCAATGAGTGATGAAGAAAGTGAGGGGAAAAAAAAGAAAGCAGAGTCCTTCTCTGGCGAATCCAGCTGTGCATGTCATTCATTTTCCCTAGGTCGTAAACCCACTATTGCGTTACTGATCTTGATAGATTAAAAAGCGAACGACGGAGCTGTAATGACTATCGTACACTTGCGATTCATTGTTTTTATATTTTCTCATGGACTTTTCAACGTTATTTTAACCCTTGGATAGGGGGAAATTCATATCCGGTGGGAAGTGAATTATTTTTAGACTAATTGCTATTTTTTTTCTACTGGATGTGATTAAAAAAGTGGAATTATTGTTTATGGTATTATTTATATTTGTTTAAACAATTTGAGAGGTGTTGGGGTCAATAGGCAGGGAAATTTCCGCTGGAAAAGTCAATATGACGAATGATTTTGCTCCAGTAGTTTGAGAGAAAATGGAAAAACAAAGTTTTTGGTGTAAATTTTGTTTTTCCAATTCTGGAGAAACCACTGGAAATTGAGAGGTCGTCATATTGTATTTTTCAGCTCAAATTTCCCTGGCTATCGATTGGGGTCATTTTCGACCCCAAAAAATCCAATTATTCAATTTTTTCCCCGGCGAATTCTACCATTCACTTTTATCAGATAAAAACAAATTTCAATCCTCATAAATACATTACAATTTCAAGACAAAAATTCTCATTATCTGAGTCTAATTAACCCAGATTTTTTTTTTTTACCATAATTGCACGAATTGAGTGGCATTAAAATTTATTAGCGCACCTAGCAATTACGTTAGTTCGGGGTTAACACTGATTTAAATCTAAAATTACTGAGTTTTCTCATTCTCCAAATTTAATAATACCAATTAATTAAATTTTTACCACTTGTTCATTTTCATAACTCATCCAACCTCTGACATTATCGATAATATCTCGAAAACCCGTGATTTTAGAAAAAAATACCACAAGACCTTTTTTGTAAATAACAAAATTCTCTACAAAAAAGGTCTCTTGATATTTCCTCCTAAAATCACTCATTATCGAGATAATTGGATATTTAATGAACCATAAAAAATGAGAAATTGTATTTTTAGATTTATCGATCCTCTAAGAATAGAAATTCCTCGCTAATCACGTGTTTTCTTATGTACATAGAACCGTATGTTTTACTTCCCCTGTAACCTCGTTCATTCAGTTATGATTGGTACAAAAAAACCTCCAAGTCCACGGTACAGTTTTAATAGATGCCTCAACGTCCGGTATACGTCTGAATCAAAAAGATAAGTGTCATAACATCTCCGAGAATTTCAAGAATTCAATTAACCCTTTGATTATTTTTTTTTATCATCAAAAGCTCACGGTTTGTGCGCATCAAAATGTCGAAATAACGAGACAGTTTAATTCCCTGTTTGTAGATATTTTTACCTCTTCTCTTTCTCTTCTCAAAGCTCCATTTTTTGCTTTACCCTCCCCCCCCCTTCAACTTTACCTCAGTGAAGCTGTAACGAGCGCCGCGGGTCGCTCGTTAAACCACGAGATGGGTCTCAATTTGTAAGTGCAACCACCGTTACTGCGGCCAATGGGTACCACCAGTCCTGAGTTAGTTTCACATAAAAAAAAATAACAAAAATCCTGGAGTTGAACATGAAAATCAAAGGGAAATTTTTTTGGATTTTTTTTTTGATTAAATAAATTGAAAAGTATATGGTTCAGTAATCCGGAAAATTTCAGCTGGAAAAGTCAATATTACGAATTCTTTATCTCCAGTAGTTCTGGAGAAAATTCAAAAAAAAGTTTCTCTGTAAAATTTTGTTTTTGGAATTTTGGAGAAAATGCTGGAAATAAAAATATCGTCATATTGTGTTTTCCAGCTGGAGGAACTTTTTTCCAGGAAATTTTTCCAGTTCCAGCAAAAAAGCTCTCGGGTCATAAGTCAATATTACGGATTCTTTATCTCCAGTATTTCTGGAGAAAATTTGAAAAAAAGTTGTTTCGTGAAATTTTTTTTTGGAATTTTGGAGAAAATACTGGAAATAAAAATATCGTCATATTGTGTTTTCCAGCTGGAGGAACTTTTTTCCAGGAAATTTTTCCAGTTCCAGCAAAAAAGATCTCGGCTCATAAGTCAATATTCCGAGAGCTTTTTTGCTGGAACTGGAAAAATTCCAGGAAAAAAGGGCCTCCAGCTGGAAAACACAATATGACGATATTTCTATTTCCAGTATTTTCTCCAAAATTCAAAAAAAAAAATTTCACGGGCTTCTTTATCTCCAGTATTTCTGGAGAAAATTCGAAAAAAAGTTTCTCCGTGAAATTTTTTTTTTTGGAATTTTGGAGAAAATACTGGAAATAAAAATATCGTCATATTGTGTTTTCCAGCTGGAGGCCCTTTTTTCCTTGAATTTTTCCAGTTCCAGCAAAAAAGCTCTCGGGTCATTTTTCCCCTAGAACCACTCGCTTTCTAAAATAATCAATGAACTAATTGACTGATCGACTATTTATACTCAACTCAATCATAATTATGAGAAAATGCCTCCAGACAATGATTAACACATCATTAATCATTCCCCTGATATCGCACAATTCCAAAAGAAACTCGAGATGAATTAATCTGTCATTCGGAGTTAATTAACTCGAAATAATTCTCACTGATATTTCCCGTGAATCGTCGGAGCGAAAGGAGGTTTATTCACTTACTTATTCTTTCAACGGTTGACCGCACTCCAGCAAACCAGTGCACTGGGTTATGCGAAATTCGTGGGTGGGTGGGGAGGAGGGGGATGTGGAACGCATTGTCAGAAATTTCTCCGGGTGATGCACGGCCCAGGAGAATCCTCCAGAGTGCACACAGATTCACTGACTGTGACGCGATGAGTTTCCAGTATCACAGAGGTAAACATCAACTGGAATTCTCATTTAGGCGAGATGCAACCACTCTCGTTAATTCTGTCATTCTCGACTGATAGCACTAATTATTTCAATTTAACGAGTTATTTGGAAAAAAGTTATTTTCGGTATTTCCAGTTGATGATTTTTTTTGGACAATTCCAAAATTTGGAAAAACTAATTTCTTCTGGAGAAGATTTTTTTTTGGTGATAGATTGATAGTCAGGGAAATTTCAGGTGGAAAAGTCAATATGACAAAGGTTTTATCTCCAGTAGTTTTTCCAGAATTACAGAAACAAAATTTAGCAATAAATTTTTTTTCTTCAATTTTCTCCAGAACTAGTGGAGGTAAAAAGGCCGTCATACTGTGTTTTCCAGCTGAAATTTCCCTCGCTATCTGTCTAGATATATATTACATTGTTTAAGCAATTTTTTTGAAATTTTTAATCACATGAAATCGACAGAATGAATTTTTTTTTAATCCTCTTTTCCTTGATTTATTGAGTTGGAATAAATGGTGAATGTGATTGTTAAAAATAAATGGATATAATTCACATAGATAATGGGTTTTAAAATGACCAGTAAATGCTCAATGTTGCGTACACGGGTGCCTAGATAGGAAAGGATGAAAACAATGATGTTATGGATGAACGGAAAATCGGGCCAAATCGCACGATCCACTCGGCTTATATATTTACCCCCGGACAATTTCCCCTGTTCTTACAATATTTATTGTCAAATATATATGGGTAAAGGTTGAGCATTGTCGTTGAGGCTTTTCGCACCATTTCCGCTCGAGCAGATACACCACACCGAGTGCATCCACTGTCGTGTGCATCTTTTTATTCCACTGGTAGGGCAGGATTATTTTTTTTTCCCTTTCCACGCGATAAAACTCGGGATTTCAAGCGCTTATGAAATGTTTATGAGATGATTTTGCATTCTGAATAATGAAGAGTAATTTTTAAAATGTGAAAAGACCATTTTTTTGTTGAGAAATTTTCTCAGTCTTGACATTTTTTCTTAATTTCGTAATTATCTCGGTAATTAATGATTTTAGGAGAAAATGTCAAGAGATATTTTTTGTAAAGAATTGAATTTTGAATAAAAAAGGTCTCTTGACATTTTCTTCTAAAATGGCTCCTTCATTACAATAATTCAAAAAATATTTTTGTAGAAAAATCTTTTCAGTAACAAAAAAAGGTGTTTAGACATTTTCATTAATAATGTCATTATCTCAGTAATAAATCGTTTTAGAAGAAAATATCAAAAGACCTTTTTTACAGAGAATTAAATTTCCGACAAAAAATGTCTATTGACATTTTCCTCTAAAATCACTCATTATTGAAGTAATAGCATATTTAAAAAAAGAGTGAGAAATTTTCTTCATCAAATCCTGGAGAAATTAATAGAGATGGAGAGATCTTCATACTGTGTTTTCCCCGTTAAATTTCCCTGGCTATCACCTAATTACGATATATATCACCCGAAACCCTTTTATCCTACAAATATACATTTGATGTCTCAAGGAGTAAGCCAAGGATTCAAGCGTTATGGCCTCTTCTGGAGCAAAAGTACCACCATCAATATTATCTCACCGTATAAACGAGTACACCACTGGAATACGTAACATGTACCTTTTGTACAATAGAAAAAAAATTCTCTCTTTTGTCATTCAATATTTTAATGAAAATTTACGTGTCGCATGGGTGAAAAAAAAAAATAGTTTTGCAAGAATAATAAAAATAATAGGTAATGCAGTAAAAAAAAAAAATATCGGAGGGATAAAAATAATTGGATACGACATTTCAGGCTCGTGAGCACAGGCCAGAAACCACTAGGAATTTTTGCGGTCAACAGTAGCGCATGGGGCATTTCTCTCTCTCTCTCTCTCTCTCTCTTTTACCACCATCGGTATTTTAACTACTTAAATGTCTCGTGAAAATTCATAAATTCTTTAAACAAATTTTTTTCAATTAGATATTAAATATTCTGAAAAAGAATTTAATTTAACAGAAAAATTTTGGATTTTGAATTTCATATTTTTATAGTGTTTTTGTTCTATTTGTTTAAACAATTTGAAATATATCCAGATAAATAGCCAGGGAAATTTGAAGTGAAAAACTCAATATGACGACCTATTTTGCCCCACTAGTTTATCGATAAAATCGAAAAATTAATTTTGGCTTGAAAATTAATTTTTTTAATTACGCGGAAACTATTGGGGATAGAAAGGTCGTCATGCTGACTTTTTCAGCTGAAATTTTCCAGACTATCGACTGGGGTCACTCGCGACCCCACATACCCCTCATCTCAATTTTGAGAAGAATCATTTTTATGAATTTTCGCTATTTTTTTTTATTTTCCATCATAAAATGGAGGAGTAATAAAAAATAGGTCATAAATCGTGTACAATAAAATCAATGGAAACGAGTAGAACGTGTCCCAGGTTGATTTTACATCGAGCCTGAAGTGCCTCGAGTGCTATTCGAAATATAGGACGAGAGGTATGCAGTGGCTGCACGCATCAATGTGGGTACAAAATCCTTGTTCACTCTCATATCGTCCCTTGTTCACTCGCATTGTAAAGCCTTTTGACCCTTTGGTCGTGTCCTCCATGTGTGTAAATTGATTCAACCGCATCATGATCCCTTAAAAAATATTCTTGAACAATTTTTTATCAAAAATTTTACAAAAAAAAATTGTTTCCCTCAATTTATCGCTAATTAATTAATTAAATAATCCTTTAAAAATCTCAATTAAGTAATGAATTAATGAATAAATTGATTAATTAATTTATTTAATTACTAGGGGGCTCCGCCCCCTGCTCGCTGCGCTCGCCAACCCCAGGGGGGGCTTCGCCCCCCCGCTCGCTTCGCTCGCTCCCCCCCCCCCCCTTAGATGCGACGTTTACAAACACACACACATAATGCCACGACTATTGAAAAAAATGACACACATAATTGAAAAAAATACTTGAAATAATTCGATAAAAATGGATTCATTAAAATATAGGACCGAATTATTTTGATGGCTTTATAATACTTAATTAATTTTCTTTATCAGAAAAACATGGTCTCTTGGGCCGACCATGGCCCCCCGATCTTGAACCGACCTTGCCCCAACCTTGAACCGACCTTGGACCGACCTTGGACCGACCTTGAGGGCGTCTTATATTAAAGCACTGAAACACTGAAAACACTGAAACACTGAAGCGTTAGCTGAATTAGAATTTTATTATATAGAGAGATTAATAGATAAATAAGTGAAAAATAAAAATATAAAAAATTATTTGAGAGATAATTTTACTCAATAATAAATTGATTAATCAATTAAAAATATTATCAGTTGCATTAATCACCCACAAGTTTAATTGGGTCGATTGGTGGGTCAGAAGAGAGACAAAAAAAATGTAATCGAACCGATAAAATACAAAACCAACGGGGCATCAGTGCAAAATACACACAGAGCCAAACGTACATCTCTTGGGTATACTATTTATAACATGTATACTGGGCAATGTATTAAGCTGGTCAGTTAATGTGGCGAACAAGCGAGCACCATTATTTTTTGGTCACGAGAATCTCCAATGTTTCATTCAAGAAACCTCATTCATATAATTTATTCAAAATAATCATAATAATAATTTTTTTTAAATAAAAAAAGAATTTTTTTCAAACTATTAAAATGAAAATTTTTCGAAAAAATTGATAATCAATGGAATTAATTAAAAAAAAAATTTGTTAATTAATCTTGATGAAAAAAAAAGAAAAATCCAACAGAGATCGGGTTAAAAAGCCACTGAGTCACTAAAACACTCCGAGTCGAACCGGAAGTAAACCGCGTGTCACCCTGACCACTCCCCTCAACCCGATTAGCTTCTTTCCGTTTTTCACCCTCAATTTCCCTCTCTCGGAGGCTGCCTCTGTAGGCAGCATCAACGCCACCCGCAGGCTAATTACGTTGGATTACTCTAGTCAGCCGCTAAAAAGAGTTTTAGTCGCTATGGGGAGCCATTGCAAAGTGGTGGAGTGGAAAATGTCAGAGGGAAATGGGGAAAATTAAAGAGGAAAAGTTTCTCTTGCACTCCTGCAACTGATGCTGATTAAATTTCTCTTGGGGTTTTCGGAAAAATCATTTGAATTTTCCCGGTTTTTTTAAATAGAATTTTCAAATTTTTAGCGGCAAATTCAAATGTTTAAAATATTACATGATTGTTAATTATGTTATTATCTCGGTAATTAGTGGTTTTAGGGAAAAATGTCAAGAGACATTTTTTGTAGATTCAAAAATTTTCTACAAAAAATGTCTCTTGACATTTTTTCCTAAAGTCGATAATTATCGATATAATTTCATAATTAATTAACAAAAAAAATTGAAAAATGATTATCCAGTTGTTTAAAATCAATTACAGGCATTTATGACTGCGTTGGGTCGAATCTAACGGTTAAAAAGAAAAAGAACAATTTATATACTCCGGCCCCTGCTCCAAATTCTCGATGAAGTCCACTTGACGTTGAATTACAAGTTAAAATGCTGAAGACGTACAGAACTGCACTTTCTCTCTCCCCTCCCCCCCCTCCCGATTCGGCGATTGTCGATAAATATGAAGACTTCACGAGAGTGCAGAAAAAACTAGAATGGAATGTCATTTCTATTTTCCCAAGTCTGCTCAAGAGAAAATGGAGTTATTCGCTCTATATCATCTTGAGGATGCGAACGTGCTCACTCGAGTGTCTGGCGGATTTTCGATATATGAACCCTCAAGTGAGAGTCTTTTGGGTGACAATAAAAATCTGCAATTTATCAAACAATTTTATAAATTTTAAAACACAATTTCCTCTATTTATCTTCACCTAAATCATAAGAGAAGATTTTTTTTTTTTTAAACGGCAATTTTATAAAAATTACGACAAAAATAAAAATTCAAGTTTGAATATTTTTTTTTTTATTTTCAATTGTAAATTGTTTTAAAGAGGAATTAAATTGTTTTGTTGAGCGGAATAAATAGTTTACCCTCTCATTCTTAAATATGCTCCCTTTATACAGGTGAAAAAAAAGTGAGAGTAGCTGACGGCGGGTGTTATTATATCAGACATTTAAAACGAGGAGCATATTTGCCTTTCGGCACAAAATCCGTTCACACAGGACTTCAAAAAAAGTAGTTCACTTCTCCCCTCCCTCAACACTCTTCCGGAATAATTCGTGAAAGTACAGAGTTTCACATTGTGAATTTATCATAAAAATTCAAATATTCATAATCTCCCGCCTTTTTCTCCCCACCATGTTTTTATCAAAAAGTCAGGGAAATTTGAGCTGGAAAAGTCAATATGACGATCCATTTTGTCCCACTATTTCAAGAGATACATGAAAAATAAATTTCAGTGTCAAATTTAAATTTAATCATATCTCATTAAATAACGGGGTAAAATGGGTCGTCATATTGACTTTTTCACCTCAAATTTCCCCGACTATCTGATGAAAATATTTTCGATCGATTTTTTACAAATTTTTCATTTTTCAATCTCAGAAGTGAAAAATTGAATTTCCGTAATCTCATTGAATTGCCGATGGAAAAGTGTGTTTTTCCAAAATGGCGGAAAATTTTGAAAGGAAGAATGGATTTTTTTTTTTTTTTCTTTAAATTTAATCAGATAATTTTGAGATTTTTAATTATGATAAACATGATGGAAATTAAAAATTATTATTTGAAAATGATTTATAACAAAAAAAAAAAAAAAAAAAATCACAAACCCTTTAATTTTCAACTTTATACATATGCAACTGTACCCAACTCATTAAATGGACAAAACTCATTTGTTCACCGGAAACCAGTTGTTTTCATACCAACCAGAGAGTAATCCCGGTTGGCCCGAGTTTTGTATTACCATCACCGCAGGGTGTCAGTGACACTCTCTGTGCGTCACTCATATAATGACCAGTTAACAAAAGAAATTCCTCGTTTTAATTCATTTTCTCGCTTCTAAAATTTCCGGACAAATTAAACTCGATGAAACTTTAGTTTTTGAATTACTGAACTACAGTGTTTTAACATCAGTGAGGGCCAGATAGCGTGAAATTTAAACAGAAGAAAAAAAAACCCACTTAATCATGACCCATTCTGCCCCACTATTCAATTATAAAATAATTTTATAAAACAGGCAAAAAACCATTTTTAAAAAAAAAACATTCTCTCAAGAGTATTTTCTTAAATAATGGGGCAAAATGGGTAGTTTTATTGAATAAAATAGAAATTGAATACCCTCAGAATATTTCTAATGAAAATTCAGATAACCTCTCGAGACTTTGTGATGGTGCATACACAATGCTTTATTGAATACGATATTGCAGAGTGGTACACTTGCATACACCTGATACCCGATCGTAAAATGACAGGGAATATAAAACCCGTCACGGTAGACTCCTTCATACCCATCAGTATCCACCCCTTTCCCCCGAACTATAAAAATTCATAAACAATGTATTTGTAAATTACCCGACCCGAGAAATTGGAGGTTCCGACTTAAAAATTTTTTTTTTTGATACATAATCTTTAAATTTTATGACACTGATGAGCTACTTTAATTCATATCGGGTAATGATGGTGAGAGAGGGTAGGGGGGGTTATAATGGGGTTGTTTGGATGCTTGATGATACGAAGCTAACTGGCCATACAACCCAATGTTCGTCATGTATGTTTAACAATGCGTGATGGTATACCTGAATATTCCCAGGGAGGACAGCACGAATGCTTATGACCCTTTGTCCTACAGGTGCAGGGTGAGGAGTCAGACTAATTGAGACACGTAATCGACCATCTGATTGCTAATTGCCATCATCAGACATTCTATCAGCTGGTATTGATGATGAATGTCTCTCTATATAATAAAATTCTAATTCAGCTAACGCTTCAGTGTTTCAGTGTTTTTAGTGTATCAGTGCTTTAATATAAGACGCCCTCAAGGTCGGTCCAAGGTCGGTTCAAGGTTGGGGCAAGGTCGGTTCAAGGTCGGGGGCCCATGGTCGGCCCAAGAGACCATGTTTTTCTGATAAAGAAAATTAATTAAGTATTATAAAGCCATCAAAATAATTCGGTCCTATATTTTAATGAATCCATTTTTATCGAATTATTTCAAGTATTTTTTTCAATCATGTGGGTCATTTTTTTCAATAGTCGTGGCATTATGTGTGTGTGTGTGTGTGTGTGTAAACGTCGCATCTAAGGGGGGGGGGGAGCGAGCGCAGCGAGCAGGGGGCGGAGCCCCCTAGTGTTGAATAACAATATTGATTATTTAAAAAAAAATTTATTCTGTTTTAATTTGAAATTGATACATATACCCATTGCGAGTGTTCCTCATAACCCTGATAATGACAAAATTTTATCATGGATAAAGCCTGCGACAATCTCAGCGTGAGGATGAGTGTGAAACTATAAAAGAGAATTTTACAGTATTCAAAAACCTACCGTGAAACTCATCCGGTCGTGGGGTGTTCGTGCGGTCGTTATCAGGCTGAGTTTTAATCGCTGTATACACTCACTGAGTTTATGTTCATTACTGCATAATTTTAGGGGTGTCGGTGTGCTCAAGGCAGTCGTATTATTTGTAAGCCACCTCCCATTTAAAAAAAAAAATGAACATTTGGTAACTTTAATGGTGTCTGCCATTCTGAATTGACTTTATTTATTCGCAAAAACTTTAAACAGCAAGATTAAATTTTTTTTATTTCTCTTTCATGGGGTCGAAAATGACCCCAGTCGATAGCCAGGGAAATTTGAAGTGAAAAACACAGTATGACGATCTTTATATCTCCAGTAGTTTTTGTGAAAATTGAGAGAGAAGATTTTTTGAAAAAATTTGATTTTTTAAATTCTGGAGAAACTACTGGAGATAAAAAGATCGTCATATTGACTTTTTAACCTCAAATTTCCCTCCCTTTTCCGTGAAAAATTTCTAGAAAACCTAAATGAAATATTTCGATTATCTCATTCACAAAAATTTTATTCATTCACTAAAATCGAAGGAAATAATCCATTGAATTCACCAACGTAAGCTGAATCTTTCATTGGCGCATTCACCAACAGTTCGTGTTACAATGTATATACTACCTACGCACGAACATTAATGCCGATTCAGCGATCAAACCGCGGCGATGACCTACATGTATAGCTGTCCCTCTTCCACCCACGTATCTGTACAATGACTGTTACTTTATTCATTGAAAGCTGAATTGAATGAAGGATGGAAATGTTCCTATCGGTGGGGAGTGGCCAGGGGGGG